>CATOHG010000013.1:7500-607500 GCA_951800055.1 Cenopis cana | reverse complement strand
GAACAATAACTTCGTTTTGTTTTTCAAGTAGATGATCAAACACACATGTAAATAAACTCAATTTGACAATTATATCATAACATAAGGGTGAATAAAATAAAAAAGTCTATTTTATTACAATCCACGATGTGTTGTCATTGTGTCAAAATATTATATTACGGTGTATGAAAGTAGATAAGTAAAAATGACGAGTTGCCATTCGCATTGTTCCGATTATACTGAACTATTGACATATACATCAGAATAATATGGCGCCGTCTTGACAATGGTCATTATATTTATGGTTTACCCGTTCAGTTGTAGTGACTAAGAGTTGTACTACTGGCTATACACTATACTGTGACATCTCGGTATCGGCAGCGAGCGCGGTGGCAAGCGGCTAACCCCGCGCCTGCTCCCCTCAAGCCACGCACCTCACCCCCTCGAAAGCAGCTAAGCGCTGAGCTCACGTCGCCTTAACCTGCCTACTCAATCCCTACATTCTCATCTCAGATAATCCTTAACAATAAGTCAATAAAGTCCAAATCCGATTGCAAACGTATGCTGTACATTAACGAATATAAATAATATTCGCTTGATTCATATTCCGTTGATATTCTGAGCTTTAAAGCCAACGGTAAAATTGCAATCACGGACTTTGTATTTGTATTTAGGCACCGTCATCAATGCATTCGTTATTCATATCAAAGTAATAATAATAAACAGACATCGGAGCGAGGCGGCGGGGGCCGGCCGCACGCGCCGCGCGCTTCTTTCGACATGGCTACTTCCATCTCGTTGTGCGTTCTAAAATAATCCCTGATCGTAAGGCAATAAAGTCCAAATCAGATTGCACGTGCGTGCTGTAATTAAGCAAATCAACGAAAACAAATAACATATGGGGTTCATTCCTATTCCATTGACATTCTCAGGGCTTAAATTAAAAGTCCACGGAAAAATTGGAACTGATATATTTTTTCTACTAATGTTAAATACGCGATTTGTAAAAAACTATTTACCAAATATTTAAATAGTTTCATTTTCAATGATAATTGTGAGAAACAGTCCTTGTTTTTCATGTGTTGCTATAAAAAGCTTATATATAATTTTCTTTTTAATAAGTTTCAGAAAAACTGAAAATACCTGTTTGATTAAATTTCTCTTATTTCCCGTTGCATATATGTTTCGATTCGGATCGTAAGCATCAAAACAGACCTAAAGATAGAAGCATTCTCAATAAAACTACTTATACCATATTTGCTGTGAAAAATCAACAGTTTTTGGGCACCATTTTTTTTAGCCAACTTCCGGTGGTAGATTCGCAAATATTAAAAATATTGATTCTTAAAATCACTTAAAAGAACCGTATAAAAAAAATTAGCCTGTTAGAGAATTTTTTCCAAAAAAAACGTATCTTTCTCAGGCTAGTTCTGTGGACAGGACACCCCTCCGGTGCTATTGACTAAAGTAACCGACTTGGTTTAACATTACATATCATTACTTTTTTGTTGTAGAAGAACTGTGTTGCGAGACTGGCATCTTTTTACATGTAATGTTTTTGATGGGATTACATAATTTAAAAAGAAAGTACAGAGATTCTGGTATTATAGAAAAGCGTAGGCGGTTGTCCTCTTCTTCTGGCCGTACTATACCAACTTCATTACTCCATTTGCCGGAATCTTTTACACGAGCTGAAGAGGAACAAGATGACGAAGACGAAAACATTCAATGGTTAAAGAATTCTAGTGACCCGTGGGCAACGGTTGAAAAAAAATGGACGGAGACAGCAAGGACGAGATTAAACCTATCCAAGGATATGAAAATCGGAGAATATTTTAATGAGTACCCGGCCTTGAGAAAATCTACTGGATACTTATTGGTAAGTAAATATAATACTTTAAAGATAAATTTAACTAATTAGACACAGTCTTTCATTGAAGGTATATAACGTATCGAACGTATAAATAATCGTTTTTTTTTTTGTTTCAGTTAATCTAATTGATAATTTGATATGATCTAAATGCTCAGATTTCATGTGCAGTGCAATATAGATGTTTAATATTTCATTATTGATTCTGTTTGCAGTTGGAAAAGGATTTCGAATTGTTGTATGCCGGCACATATAAGGATATATTTGAGACCTTTCCACCTTTAAAACATAAAATTTTTGAACTGGCGAATAAAAGAAAAAACCCTAAGGACAAAACTCTAAGTAAACTTCTGAGTTTGCGAGATTGTAAGTACACTTCCAAATATACTATACTAGCTTTTCAGACGACTTCATTTCCCTTCCTAGGGTCTCAATACTAAATTTAATCACAAACGATTCTGTGGTTTAAACTTGAAGGGGTATGGCTCGGTTTCCACCAAACGGATCGGATCGGAAAGAATTTTACTTTTTTAAACGAAATTCAATCATAATACATTGTATTTAAAGTCTATATTACCATGCCGCGCACAGCAGCTCCGACGAGCGATCGGCTCCGTCGCAGTTGCATGGTAATATAGACTTTAAATACAATGTGTTATGATTGAATTTCGTTTAAAAAAGTAAAATTCTTTCCGATCCGATCCGTTTGGTGGATACCGACCCTAACAGAGTTACTTTTGCATTTATAATGTTGGTATAGATTAAGGTTTATAATAAGCAACTTTAGACTTATCAGTATCACTAAATAACTGTCTTGCCCAAACAAAAAGACATAAGTGCCGTAACTTCCGTATGAAGATACGACCTTTTACGATTCAAGGTATTAATAGTACATTATTGCCGTGGCCGGGAAGGGAGCAATTGCAGGACGAACATTTGTTTAAACGGACGAGCTTGCGAGTCCGTTTAATTATAATATGAAGCCTGCAATTGCCATTCCGGCCGAGGCAAATATAGTGCTTTTCTCAAAAATGGGGAAAATAAGACAAAATTTTAATAAAGATTTGATAAACATAACCTTAAAATGTCAAAAACATCATGCTTTCCCTCCATTAATTTTTTTTAACGTAATCGCAAGTGTATTTTTCCACCGAAAAACGCCAATTATTCGAGCTGAATTGGCTGAATACGACCTGTGCCTCCTTTTATATGACAGTTTCTACTTTTTAAAAAGTTTGGAACTCGACAAATAAAGGAATTTATATGTGACATTGCGGGTGGCCTGCTATGTTTTTTACTTTTTAATTTTGATCTGACCTTAAACTACCAATATGTAGCGACTAACGTCCAGTTTGCAGGCCATTTTTGAGAAAAAAGTGTTTTTAAATGTAGACTGCTAGGTGTCTGTACAGAAACCTTCCTTGTGCGCGATCCGGCACTTAGCCTTTTTTATGGTAAAAAATATGTTTTAAGAAAATACTTTTATAAACTAATTTTGCTAGATAAAAATACCCTATTCAAATTGTTAAATAATAAACGTTGGTTTAAAATTAGATAACAGATCAGCATAAAGCCTCCGTCACACACCAGTCCGATGGTGGTGCGGCGTGAGCGCGGCGCGACGCTGACGTCCTTGGCTGTTATTCACAAATCGATTCGTCCTCATCTGTGGTCCTCACCTGTCACCTCACAACTCACCCGTTTTTATATGGAAACGGTCAAATGTCAATTATTTACAGTTTGCAAATAAAAACGGGTGAGGTGTGTGGTCACAGGTGAGGACGAATCGGCTGGTGGTTTCGCGCTCACGTCCCGTCAGTATCACGCTCGTGTGACGCAGTGTTAATTATAGCACACGCTTTGCATATCGTCCATAAATATAAATTATGAAGGTATTTTTACTATTTATATTGTTTCAGCATCAGAAGAGAGCTCCAACATTGCCTGCATGCTGTTAATTCCCACCATAAATAAGAGTGTAATGACTGGAAATAGATAGCCAACTTCACGTATATTGTTATCCCGACTAAAGCGCCACCAAGTGCTAAAGTTAGTAAGCATTATCTTGGATACATGTGAAAAAACATACAAAAAGTGCATCCGCCGCTGGGGATCGAACCCGGGTACATTGTCTCTAAAGACAATATACTTTACCACAGGGCCACGTGTGTGATACTGGTACGCATCGAATTTGTGAATACCTTTTTAACAGTCTACCTACTTTTACTTTTTAGCTGACTATTCGAGCAAGTTTAATAACTATGAAAATAGGTGGCGCTATTATTAATTCCGTCAGCTTTCTTCTAAGATGAACAACCATGATTCCCACACTGCTGGCTGTCACCAGTATCCGGTTAAAAAACAACAACAAGAAAGTATGGCGGCCATCTAAATCCGAGGTCAGAGAAGGATTCATTACACACGTGAAAAACGATTCTGATATAAGGTCAGTTTTAAACCGTCGCAGAGAAAAATATGGGCAATTTGGATTGACAGTACAGCCCTTTGTTGTCATTGTAGGCCCAACGCTAGATAAAATTACATCATATTTTGTAATAATCGACGAAGTGTGGTACGATCTTCCTAACATTGTGTCTGTTGTCAACGCTTGTTTTAAACTAATCTGGGTAGTTAATGCCGAATATTCGGTAGAGTGCCACAGTACATGGATGTTCATCCAGCACGCTTATTTTAAACTTAAAACTAAGTTTGATCGTGACTCAACTTCAGCACATACCCTAATTGGAGAGCTGGGCATTGATGTGTAGGTAATATACCTATGTGATTAGTTCTATGAATAGAATAATTCCGTCTGAAATCAACAAATTTGGATTATAGTTTGATTTCACATGGAATGAGTTTTCATTGTATCATAGCCAGATTTTGTGATCAAAATGGTTATTTGTTTTGTGTGTAGAGATTCTGTTGAACTCAAGTCACTTAGAAATCATTTAAAATTTAAACACAGTAATGTAGCAACGTACAGGTGCTGTGAAGATGACTGTAAGAGATCATTTCAAATATATAGTTCTTTTAAAAGACACTTAGAAAAATGTCACAGTCACACAATATCCCATATGGTAGACACTAACGATTTTAATACTCACGGGTTGCCCCTGCCAAATAAGTTTATTAATAATGAAAGTAGTGCAAACACACCCCAATTGATTTCTTCTAATTTGTCGAGTTCTGTTGAACAACCAAAATCTATTGAAAATGTTATTTCTACATTTATTGCAAAACTTTATAGTAATACATTGCTGCCAAGAAATGTAGTCCAAAGCATTGTTAATAATCTAAGTGATTGCCTAACTTCTGTGGTCCCAGCAATGGAACAGAGTGTCAATAAAGTTTTGATCGAACATTCGATCAGTTCTGCTGATATTTCAAAGAGCTTAAGTACCGAAATGCAGACTTTGATATCATCTTCATTAGACAGCTTTTTAACAGAACGTAAACGCTTGAACTATTTCTTTAAAAAGGGATCTTACATTAAACCCCAACCAGTGTCTATTGGACAACGGCTGACTACAGTGAAATGTCGGGGTATAACACGTTTGCAACCGGTGGACTGTCATTCGCAATTCATTCCATTAAGAGAAACTCTGAAGACTTTTTTTTCTCTGAATGATATACTGTCTGAAAGACTGAAACATTGCAATACATGGACAGTTTAAATTTAAAAAAAGTAAATGAGAATTTTATCCAAGGTACATATTGGAAAGAGAGAATGAATCACCACGGCGATAGAACAGTGATTCCTTTATTTATGTATTTTGATGATTATGAGACCGGAAATGTTCTTGGGAGCCATGCTGGTGTACATAAATTGGGGGCGGTTTATGTTTCAATTCCATGTCTTCCCCCCTGGCGCTCTTCTGCTCTTACCAATATATTCCTTGCTTTATTGTTTCATTCGTCGGACAGGGTTTCTTTTGGAAATCACATTTTATTTCGTCCAGTAATAAACGAGTTCAATTTTTTGAGTGAAGAAGGTTTAACCATAGACATACCAACTTATAAAGGAACAATATACTTTGAACTTGGTTTGATTGTGGGTGATAATTTAGGGTTACATTCAATGTTAGGACTTGTAGAGAGTTTCTCAGCTAACTTTTCATGTAGAGTACACAGAAAAAAAAAGTTCTTGAAACAATGAATATTATTTGATTCAAGATCTTTTGGGTTTTCGATATAAGGAAACTCGAAAATGTCTTCGTCCAAGAAATAAAATGTCTCGTATTATAGATCTTGGACCGAGAAATAATTACTTGTATCAAAAAATTATTATTTCTTGTATCAAAAGCTAAACACTATTACCACAAGATATAAACTATGTTAATCGAAGTATTTATCATTCTTCTACTAAGACTGAAAAGTTCTATGAGCAAGATTGATTGTGTCTTGTTTCAAATAGCAGCGGATTTGAATGGAATATGTGCCATTTTACAACAAGAACTAAACGATCTTGAGTAAACTACCACTGCTACTTGGAATAAGATACTTTCGCTCTTGGATTAAAACATTTAGCTTTTAAAAAAGAGCTTTACTGATTTGAATAGAATACGCGCCGTTTTACAACAAGAACTAAATTATCTTGAGTAAATTACCACTGCTATTTAGAACAAGATACTATCAATCTTGCTCATAGAAATTTTCAATCTAAGTTGAACAATGATAAATACTTCAATTAAAATGGTTTATGCCTTGAGTTAATAGTGTTTAGCTTTTGATACAAGAAATAATTGTTATTTGATAAAAGTAATTATTTCTCGGTCCAAGATCTATAATACGAGATATTTTATTTCTTGGGCGAAGACATTTTCGAGTTTCCTTATATCGAAAACCCAAAAGATCTTGAATCAAAATGGCTAAATGTTTTAACCCAAGAAGGAAAGTATCTTGTTCCAAGCAGCAGTGGTAATTTACTCAAGGTTGTTTAGTTCTTGTTGTAAAACGGCACGTATTCCATTCAAATGATGTAAAGCTCTTTTTTTAAAAGCTAAATGTTTTAACCCAAGAGGGTAAGTGTCTTATTCCAAGTAGCAGTGGTAATTTACTCAAGATAGTGTAGTTCTTGTTGTAAAACGGCACGTATTCCATTCAAATGATGTAAAGCTCTTTTTTTATAAGCTAAATTTTTTAACCCAAGAGGGGAAATGTCTCATTCCAAGTAGCAGTGGTAATTAACTTAAGATCGTTTAGTTCTTGTTGTAAAATGGCACATATTCCATTCAATTCATGTAAAGCTCTTTGTTTAAAAGCTAAGTGTTTTAACCCAAGAGGGAAAGTGTCTTATTCTAAGTAGCAGTGGTAATTTACTTAAGATCGTTTAGTTCTTGTTGTAAAATGGCACATATTCCATTCGATTCATGTAAAGCTCTTTGTTTAAAAGCTAAGTGTTTTAACCCAAGAGGGAAAGTGTCTTATTCCAAGTAGCAGTGCTAATTTACTCAAGAGTGTTAACTTCTTATAATAAGACATTTTTGAGTTTTGATTAAAAACGGCTTGTTCTTGTATGAAGACATTTTAAAGTTTTCAATGAATAAATATCAATTCATTGAAAACTTTAAAATGTCTTCATACAAGAACAAGCCATTTTTAATCAAAACTCAAAAATGTCTTGTTATATAAGTATACCTATATTTTCAATCCACGGCAAAATATTGCAACCCAGGCAGCTATTGGACTTAGTTTTGCGACACTGCCAATTGAAATAAAATTACAATCCAATGTTTCAATTGGCCAATTCGCCAAACCAAGTCAAATCGCGGTCCAGCTTGTAGATACGTCGCCATCTGAGGGATTGAAAAACTAGTATTAGTAGGCATGAAAGTGAAAGAATAAATTAGTCATCTTCTAAGTAGGTATGGATAATTATTTAGCACAGTAGTAGACAACAGAAGGCTATCGTTATGTAAAACCTTGTGTTAGAATTAAAAATTGTATTGTGTTACCTTATATAAAATAAAACAGATTTTTATAACTTTCTTGTTTATTTAGAAACAACAAGCGCTCCAAACCCACATTATCATTATAAAAAATATACGTTATCTTTTTTTAATCAAACAGCATTTATCTTATCAATATTAATCAAATACAAGCGATCTGAGACATTGAAAACATCTATTATGTATGGTGGGACCACATCAAAATCTGTGTGAATTTCAAACACTTTCTTTTGTATGATTAAATGGAGGTGCTCTACCACTTGCGGATATTTGGCGTGGAAGACGTGGTAAATTTTGAATAGCAAGTCAAACGCCTTTGCAGCCGACTAGTGATAATTAATTAACATCATCGTTGATGATATATATTTGTGAAAAGTTCTGCAGCGGCCCTTGTATCGGCACATAAGGTTGCACGGTGTCACTTCGGGCTGCAGCCTTCTGTTTTAGTCGTGTCGGCGCTGTGGTCCCTTAGTTAACTGTCTTGGCTTCGCCGCCCAAGCGGCGGCGTTCCAGCAGGATGTTGGCGAAGACGTGATGAAACGCCAACGCCTCGGCGGCACGCGAGGCGGGACTTGCAGGTACCCCGCGGCCTGGGACAGCAAGGTCCGAAGACGAGGCCAGTGTGAAGCCGCCTTGGCATCTGCGGCTACGCGATCGTTGTGAGGGCGCAAATTCGCCCAACGCCCTCGCCGCGAGGCGTAGATCGAGGCACGGACCACTGGTCGAATCCGCGGCCTTCGGCGGAAAATGGCGAACAATCTAGAAGCCGGTCATGGCGTCGCCAAGACTTTCTATTAATATTTCGGCATCGCCGTTGCTCACAATAGTTTCTTTTGTTTCTAAGACTTTGGAGAAGAAAGCTACCCAGTTTTTATAAAAGTTCAGTGCTTTCTCCTTATACCGTTTTTCAAAGTCCAAAAGTATCTGAAATGAAATAGAAAATATAAGAGTTATATCATATTCAGCGATGCACATCTTATCATCATAATCCGCCGAGTCAGTCCACTGCTGTACATGCCTCTCCATGGCACGCCACTGAGCTCGGTCTTCAGTTCTTCTCCTCCAATCCCTTCCCAGTACCTTGTGAATGTCATTACTTCATTAGCCTGCCCTACACTATGTTTGCCGACACGCGGTCTCCACTCAAGAACCAGTCTGCCCCAAAGGCAAATCGGTTCTGCGGCATATGTGACCTGCCCACTGGCACTTCAGCTTGCTAAATCGCTGAGCTATGTCGGTAACCTTGGTGATGAATAACTTCGTTCCGGATACGATCCCTAAAAGAAACTCTGAGCATAGCCCTCTAATAAGCTCGCTGTGCGACTGCGACCTTAAACTGGTGAAGAAGGTGTACAGTGAGGGGCTTGTCTTATTTATTTATTTAATCTTTATGGCACAAAAAGAAATCTTAAAGCACAAAAGGAACTTAATGCCATGACCATGAGGCATTCTCTACCAGTCAGCCTCAGTAATGGAAAAATTCTAAGAGATGTTTCCCTTTCCTGTAAATATTTTGTGGACAATCTTACACAAATCAACCTAGTCCCAAACTAAGCAAAGCTTGTACTATGGGTACTAAGCGACGATATACATACTCTATATAGATAAATAGATACTTAAATACATAGAAAACATCCAAGACCCAAGAACAAATATTCGTACTCATCACACAAATAATTGCCCCGGCCGGGATTCGAACCCGGGACCTCCAGCTTCGTAGGCAGGGTCACTACCAACTAAGCTAAAGCGGTCGTCGAAAGTCTGTAGTCAGAACAATAGCAAAACAAAAAAGTCTTACCAGTGTATCAGCTTTCCTATCTTTTAAGATACTCCATGTTTCAATAAACTCGTGCACAGTTTTGAAATTCCCCTTGTTTCTAATATCGAAAGTGTTGTTCCATTTTTCTACAACTCGTTCCCATGGCTCATTATTAATGTTTAAGCCAAATGACATCGTCATTTGAAGCAGCATCTGAAAAATGTTCATGATATAATAGTAGTTTATGCAACTGGTACATAATGAGGGGCATTAAAACACGAGTGTGTTTTATGAAACGAGCCGAAGGCGAGTTTCTTAATAAGGTCACACGAGTATTTTAATGCCCAATAGGGATGTTGACACCAAATCAAATTTTTATAATATGCCGTGCAGGAACCTTCCCGGGCTGAGCGCGCGCTGAGAAACAACACCAAATATAATACCATTACGAGATCACATCACGTACAACCTTAACCCTTTGACCGCCAAAGCGATAGTGTGTCGTCGTGCCCACTACGCCAAGCACTGTTGAGTTGGTGTAATGTCTAAACCAATAAAAACAAAACAGTTCATAAATGATTTTATTCATGATCAAAGTACACCTTCACTCCGACCTTTTAGGTGGCTGTGGGCGTGGTGGGCACGACGACACACAACCACTTTATAGGTTCTTGGCGGTCAAAGGGTTAATGCCACAGCTGCGGGCTGGCGGTGGCGGGCGGGCCGGCCTGTCGACGCAAACATGGCGTACGCCGGCTCAACGTGCCCATACGAAACACATGAAAGAGGATTTAATATATGGATGGAGATAAAGTAGTGTATGCAACTGTACATAATTAGGTTAGGTTATTATGTACCAGTTGCATAAACTACTATTATTTGGTTAGAAAAATCATGTAAGAAACAATTTACCTTCGATTTTTCTAACAGTATCTGTGTCAACTGTGTCTGAATCAGGATCGGTTGTATCAGCAGTTATAGTGCTTCTCCGCTTTATTCCTGATAAGTGCAGTAGATTCCGCACCTTGTCTGTTAATTTGCCTTTGGCGGGCACATATATTCTCGTAGCAGATTTTGAAGTTGGCACAGCTTTCATGTAATAAGTGTATATACTTTCTGTCGGGAAAAGTGCTACAATTTTTGCAGCCAGCAAATTGAATTAACACACACAAAAGATATATTTCTTATTTTATTTTATTATATAACAGGTAAAAAAACTTGAGTAAGGCCCCTCTTGGATGTTTTCGAACACACAGACACATACAAAACAAATGCCTTATCAAACAGTTCACAACTACATGCACAAGGGGCTTTACTTAAGTTTTTCACCTATACTTTTTTTTTTTTTTTTTTTTTTTTTAGTTTATTTAGAAAACAAACAGCCATGTACAAAAAACGCATACAAAAATGGACGCCAATTAGGCCTAAAGTTTCATATATTACTATATAACTATTACTTACTAAGAAGTTACGGGTATATTGTTATGATTACCAATCTATTTAGTTGTGTACTCATGCAAAGTATTTTAACAAAAAAAAAAAAATTAAGTAAAAGAAATATTTTACAAAACAATGTTATCCCTAACTTATTGTCTAGAAAACAAACCATGCCGAACATTATTTTTGAAAGAGGACAAACTATGATCAAAAACATCTATGTCATTAAACATTTCGTTATAGACATTACAAGTGCGCTTAAAGAAAGAATTTTTGGCATACCTTGTGCTACAGGATGAGATAGAGAAAGTAGGCTTAGAACGTGTGTGGAAACGAGAAATTTTAAAGGAAATTTTCCCTAACAATTCGTTAGAATCTATATAATTTCTAATAACTTACTCGATAAAGCATACTGTATGCTATCTACTTGAATAAATTATAGTCTGCCAGTGGCGGCGCGTCAATAATATTCTTAGGGAAGCCGGAAATAATTTGCCTTTGTTATTCTTCATGAGCCGTAGTAGTAAAAGAACTGGACTGGCTGAAAATCGGGCAAGCCGGTGGGAATCGAGTTGTATTGACACTCCGCCACTGGTCTACAATACTAATCTAAAATATTTAGATTTTTTAATATTGTTCTATCTCTAACCACCACCACTCCACTTCTTTTTTTGTGTTGCACCATAAAGAATATTTATTTATTTAAGCTTGTACTATGGGTACTAGGCGACGATATATATACTTACATGGATAAATAGATACTTAAATCCAAGACTCAGTAGCAAATATTCATGCTCATCACACAAATAAATGCCCTGACCGGGATTCAAACCCGGGACCTCCAGTTTCGTAGGCAGGGTCACTACCAACTAGGCTGAAGCGGTCGTCAATATTATAAATCAAAACCGGTTCATTTTGAAATGGGCCCCTTCTATACTATTTACCTTCTATGCTACTTTATCTACTTGCCTAACTAAATAGCAAACAAAACAGTAACTCTACAATAAAATGATGGGTTTGATTAGTACTTGTTTATAATAAATGTGTAGTGATATTTCACTAGAATGTCCACAATGATGTTTATTTTTTGAGAATTTAAATGTTTATATCTTCCGTAATAGTTTAAGACACTATTTCCTTGTGGAGATGTTTGCAGGATTGTTTTCAGGTCAAATTCGGGCAGTGGCCGCCTGCTTGGTATGTTCAAGTAAACGTCCAAATCTGAAGGGTCAGGCAGGATCATTGATCCATCTTGATCAAGTTGCATCAGATCAGGGCAATTATTTTTAATTATTGTTAAATCAGCGCTTATTGAAGATGCTGTTTCAGTTTCAGTGAGTGAGTCCAAGTAGGCCTGTATTTGACAACGTAATTTTATTCTGTGCCCAATATGAGGGCAAAGTTCTTTTAAATAAGTTTCATTGGAAACCAGGTATTTAAATTGCTCTACATTGATACCATTTTCTGAAAAATTAACATAACATTTGGTCAGACTATACCAAAGGGGGGCCATTTTTGGGACTTAGATTTTTTTTTGTGAAAATGCAAAAAACAGGGGTTCCAAAAGACAGAATAATTTACAAGATTTTGATGAAATAATCACTTTTTTCTAATAAAACTTTTCTCTAAAATTGAAAATGGCCGAGATATACGCCTCTGAAGATTCTTGTTTTTAAAGGGAGGAGCTACTCCAGTGATTGACTCCGCCTTAACTCCGGCGCTGCGGGCAGATCAGCCCTTTCGCCCTTGCGTGACAAAGCACGGTCGCCCGTGCTTCGCTACGCAGCTTCGGCTTTCTGGTCCAGCCTCCACCGCTCCGCTTTGCACGGCTCCCGCGCTTTGTCACAGCGGGCGAGGGCTGCTCTCCCTCCGCGCCTCCGGTTTTCTATATACACCCTAGGGGTAGGACAGACAAGAACACGTGGATAGTGGGGTGCTCCGATTCGAATTATGGACCAACGTTATGACCAACGTTAAATTTTACAAGTCCCAGCTCCCTTTAAAAACAACAATCTTTAGAGGCGTCTATCTCGGCCATTTTTAATTTCAGAGAAAAAAAGTTCTAATAAAAGATGCTTGTTTTGACGTGATCTACACATTACAATCATTTAAAAATAGTGTCATACTGACACCACTTCGACCAAAAATATTCCAAGTCCCGGCCCCCCCTTTGCTACAGTCCAACCCACTTGTAAAATATGGATGGAAAGTTAGGTTGGTAGGTATACGTAACGACCAACCGGCGGGGCGCCTTAAAGAAGCATTTTGACCCAAATGACACTGAGACTCTGGCCCCAGAATGATAAGTATTTCGAATCATTAGCCGCGTAGGTATCGTTTTAGAAAATATATTTAAAAAACTTACTTCTGAAGTTGTCCACCACCTCTGGCGGCGTATCCCAGTTTTGTAGAACGTTTTCTATTAACTTTTCGTCCATAATACTTACTCTCAAACAGCACTTAAGTTTAACTTACAACGAATCAACGGTCTTAGCTATAAAAAAAAGACACAGCACAGAAACACGACGCCACGTAATCACGTAAACTACCAATCAGCCATTTTGAAAATGAACGACGCACAAAGCGTACGAGTGTTGCCAGCAATCGATTTTGATTTGCCGAAAATACAATATTATCACATTTTAGTGGACACGTTTCATTGCATTTATAACATGATATTTTAAGATATTAAAATATACGTATGTACTTACATCAATCATTAAAATAATATTAGGTAGGGTATTAGTGCACGACACCTTGCAACAGTTAATCCTTAGGTAGTCTTGAGTGAATTTTTTTTTTTAACCGGACTAGAAATGCTTATAGAATTATATTTTGGAGAATAAATGTGGTAGTAGATGGCCTGTCATATGTTACATTTGAAATTGCAATAATTGCGGTAAACTTGCATTTTTGGTATGTTGTTTGGGTCCACCTAGATAGTATTCACCCAGATTTGCAGCAGTTTAAAATGAACGCGCGCTGAGTTATTCCTGAAAAACCAAAAAGTGGGGAATTTTCGACCAAAATATCAATAATGAGGTATCTACGGGGAATTTAATGCGAGATAAAGTTGTAGCAAATTTGTTGTTGTGTGAGATAAAGTTGTGGCAAATCGTGCGCGATATTATTCGGGACGAGCTGCAAAGTACCCTAAAATTTTACTCCGATAAGATTGATGACTACGAAGAAAAGATGAATGCGCACGAGACGAAAGTTAAACTACTAGAAAACCAAGTAAAGTACCTCTCAAACGCGAATAAAAACTTAGAACTGAAATGTGATGCTATGGAACAAAAATTCAATCATATGGAACAAAAACAAAACGAAAACTTGATAGAAATCTGCGGCGTGCCTGAAAACAAAGATGAGGACGTTAAACAAATAGTGTTATCGGTATGTCACCAACTACAACAGAACACGGAGGACATTGTAAAGGCCCAAAGAAAAAAGCGACCTGTGCGGCCGGGACCGGAACAAGCAGCGCGTGTGGCCAAAGACTCGCCAATCAGTGTAACCTTAAAAGAAGGATGCCGGGACTCCTGGATTAGTGCAGCGAAAAAGAAAAATAACCTCACTTCAAATGATATTAGCCAGCCGGGCTGCAGCGGCGTCACTGGCCAAGCAGACAACAGAATAACCGCGAAAAAAATATACGTACGGGCTGCGCTTACGCCGCACACCGCTCACCTACTATGGAAAGCCAAAACCGAGTTAAAAGACAAGCACATATGCAAACATGTGTGGTACCAAAACGGTCAAATTATGGCACGTATAGAGGATGAAGCTAAAAAAATATACTATGTGCGATCCATCAGAGACGGTTACATATTAAAATACCTAAAATCGATATACCTATTGTCATAATACCTATGTACGAAATACCTATTTTTAAAATACCTATCACTTATTTAACCTACAGTTTAAATGACCGAAGATTGAAATACCTACGTTCAAAAAACCTATTGAACGAAATACCTACTGTTCAAAATCCCTACCGGATGAAATACCTAAGGGACGATTCGCCTAAGTTTGATATACCTACAGTCAAAATACCTACAGTCAAAATACCTAGAGTCAAAATACCTACAGTCAAAATACCTACAGTACATTATCGCGACAGTTTTAAAAATTTGGTTTTTGAAAAGTAGTTTTATTCAACGTAAGAAACATCAAAAATCAAGAATGTCAGTAGAATAATAATTTTACGGGAAAATGTTCAGTTCTGGCGCTTCGCCGGCCGCTGCCGCGGCACGCTCGCTTCGCTCGCTCGGCTCGCGCGCTGTAGGGTTGCAGTTCTACCTAACCACTCCTCCTCGCTTCGCTCGTCGTCGTACCTACACCGACCTGGTTTAGAGTATAATATGTAGAAGTCGAGAATAGAGGTGGAGATTGTCATAACATTATTTTTTACCTATTTCTAAGGCAGACCGGTCGGTGTAGGTACGACGACGAGCGAAGCGAGGAGGAGTGGTTAGGTACAACTGCAACCCTACAGCGCGCGAGCCGAGCGAGCGAAGCGAGCGTGCCGCGGCAGCGGGCGGCGAAGCGCCAGAATTGATCTTTTTTTTTTATAATTTAACTTGTATATAACCAATAATACCATATTATAGTTATAAGAAAAAAAGTGTTATATTACTATGCGATAAATTTACCTACAAAACGTTCCTACCGTCCTGGCACGTAATATCATCACTTCAACGCGCACTGTCGTTCCGTCCGCAATTTGTGTACTGCCCGACTAAATAGATAACAGTCGTCTAAAAACAGAGAAATACCCTCATTAGGGTAACCAATATTTTTAATCAAATATGATAAATAATCATTAACAGTACCTAAACCCTTAGTTAAGCTTTGGTACTGTAGGTATTTCAACTGTAGGTATTTCGATCGTAGGTATTTCGACAGTAGGTATTTCGACTGTAGGTATCTTAAAAATAGGTATTTCGTACATAGGTATACTGATAGTAGTGATTTCAAGTTTAGGTTAATCGTTCAATAGGTATTTCGTCCAATAGGTATAATGAAAATAGGTTAAATAACCAATAGGTATTTTAAAAAATAGGTATTTCGTACATAGGTATTTTGACAATAGGTATATCAATTTTAGGTATTTTAATATGTAACCATCAGAGACATAGAAGTCATCAAATCCACTATACTAGACAGCACTCAACCTAGTAAACATGTCGTACCTAAAGGTTGAAAGCTACATGTGGACATCAGCCTGTCAAACTTATACTTTAACAATACATGGAATACGGAATCTTAGAACAAAAACACAATATATGGACGGAATTTGTGTCAAACATAACCCCTAGACAAAATAAACTACTTTTATTCCATGTCAACATAAGATCCTTAATTAAACATCATGCGCAGCTTGAAATTATCATCAAATCTAGCCCTGCAACTGTACATCTAATTGTTTTAACCGAAGTGAATATAAACTCACAAATAGAAAATTTATTCCACATAGAAAACTATGAAATCTACACGGAGTTAAGAAACAAACGACGAGGAGGCGGAATAGTTGTGTACTCGCATAAAAGTGTCACGTTTTTACGACAAAAACCGAATACAGTGTCTTTTGAGTGCTTACTTGGTGAAGTGATTATGGACAATGGACATAAAACATACTTATGTGCTATATATCGCCCTCCAGGCTACGACGCAAATACCTTTATCGGTGAGCTGTATCGTTTACTATCTCTCTATTCAAAGAACGCTAACTTTCTTATTTGTGGTGACATAAACATAGACATTAGTGTTTCAAGTAATCTGACAGGCTCCTATCTCAACATGCTAGCAGAAATGGGCCTCATGCCCTGTATCACACAGCATACGAGAGTTGAAACCACTAAGAGGGGCACATCTATGTCGTGCATTGATCACATATGTATCCGCGATGCCATCGGACACAGTTGCCATGTACAACCACATCTTATTAGCTCCGCTGTAGTACAGGATGCCATCGCGGATCATTTTATAACTGGGATCGCTCTCGTGGGACAAACTGCAAAAACCGTTTCTATTAACACCATGCTAGATAACAAACAAGTGAGACGGGAGCTTGTAAAGATAGACTGGAAACCCGGACTTGAAATGTGTAATCCTAACGATATATATAAGTTCATAGCTGATAATTTCAATAATATATATGAGCAATGTACTATACAAAAACCGATTTCTATTATTAAACAAGAAAATTGTAACTGGATCACAGATAAGTTGATAGAAATGTCAGGTAAAAAAAATCAGCTGCTACAAATTCATTTAAAAAATCCAAACAATAAACAGAATGAATTATTGTACAAAAAATATAGAAATAAAACCAATAAATACATGGCTAAGGCTAAGAATAATTCCATCAAAAGGGAAATATGTAACAACTTTAATAACTCAAAAAAGGTATGGCAAATAATTAATAAAATAACAGGAAGAATAATTAAAGCAGTGGATGAATTATTATTAAAATCTTTTAAACTTAAAGCCAGTGAATTGTGTGATAAATTTGCCAAGGATTTTGAAGATAATGTAACAAAAATACTAAGCACTTGTGATGAACCATTGATTGACGAGAACACCTATATAAATACCCCTCAAGTAACTTTGAATATAAATAAAATAAAACAGAATACAATGAATAAAATTATAAATAACTTAAATGTTAAAAAGAGTGCTGGCTACGACAACATTCGAGCAAAGGACATCAAATTTATTACTAATGAAATAACCCCAGTACTTACACATCTGGTCAACCAGTGTATAAGCCACTCAGTTTATCCTGACAACTTAAAAATTGGATTAATCCGACCAATATACAAAAAAGGTAGCCACTCCGACACTAACAATTACAGACCTATAACTATTTTGCCAGTTATTGACAAAATTATAGAAAAATTCCTCGGTAAAACAATTAATGAATTCTTGTCAACCAATGGGATCATCCATACCAGACAATTTGGGTTCCAAAAAGGAAAGAGTGCACCACAGCTTCTGGCTCAGTTTACTGATGAGGTCAACCGGCACCTTAACGACAAAAAATTTGTGGTTGCGGTGATGGTTGATTTCAGCAAAGCCTTCGACACACTCAATCATGAAAAACTGTACAATAAGTTGCAGCAGAATGGCATACAGGGGCCAGCTCTGGAATTGCTAATCAATTATCACACAAATAGGTTCAACTCTGTTAGCATTGCAGGTGAAAAAAGCGAGCTGCTGCACTCACAACAAGGCACAGCACAGGGATCCATAATCGGCCCGACTGAGTATCTTATATATGTGAACGATATGTGTAATATCTTCAGGGACGCCTCTGTCTACCAGTTTGCTGATGACACTTGCCTCATTACAGCACATAAAGATGAATATACAGCCGAAGCTGTGATGCAGTCTGAATTTAATGTACTATGTAAATGGGCGCATGATGCCGGACTAACTCTTAATTATCAAAAAACCAAAGTAATGTTTATCCACTCTCCATACATCAAGTCTAACTTAGAACCAACAATCATAGCCCATAAACACTCTTGTCTACATGCCTCAAATTCTAATTGTAACTGTGAACCCCTAGAAATAGTAACACAGCATACCTATCTTGGTCTAATAATCGACAATAAATTTAACTGGAGCACTCACATTGACCATGTGTGCAAAAAGCTTAGATCGATCCTCTGTAACATTAGTATTTTAAAGCACAGGATGCCTTATAGCACACTGCGGCTACTATACATGGCACTGGCTCATTCAGTTATAAACTATGGTATCTCAAGCTATGGCAGAACCTATAAGACATACTTACAGCGTATATATAACTTACAATTAAGATTATTAAAAACAATAGTACCACTAAAAATTAAATACAAGCATAGGCATGATTATGTGAAATTGTTCAAATACTGCAGAGCTTTAAATGTATACGATCAAGTCAAACTAGCCATAATACTAGAATATAAGGACAGAATGGGAAAATTAAATAGGTATAAGAGGTTGAGGCGGCCTGGCAAATAAAACCAATAACCTCGCGCGCCGCAGACGCCGTCGGTTAAACATGATCGGGAAGCCGCGCGCTGCGCGTGGCAACAGCATGTGACGCACCTCGCGATAGATAGCGCGAGCGAGACGGCTGGCGCGCACTCGTCACCCGCCAGTGCTATCACGTCCGCGACGGCGAATGCATGTCTCTCTGCTTATCGAGCCCTTACCTACGCGTATGCTTTCGCTTGTTAAATGTTTGGTTACGTTTCATTTTGTGTTCCCTCCTTCTAAACTGAACTGTGTTTTTGCTTGTGCTTGTGAATAACGTGTAACTTTGATTATATTTATAGTGTACCTAATTACGGACTTATTATTCGTAAATTCCGGTAGGTGCACCTATACTGGTGACCCTAGACTTTGAACTATAACGCAAGTGAGCAGTAGTTACAAGTGATAAATATCATGGCAGGAGGAGATGAGGAGACTAATAACAACGGCGGGGCTCATGTTCCCCAAGCTAACGAATCGGAGAATAATGGCTCCGTGTTTAAAGTTTCGGTTCGGCCGCCGCCATTTTGGCCAGAGGAGCCAGCTTTATGGTTTTCACAAATGGAGTCCCAATTCTTTCTAGCTGGAATAACTGGCGATCTTACGAAATTCAACTATGTTATCTCGCAGTTGGAACATCAGTACATTGTGGAAGTTAAGGACATAATTACCAATCCTCCGGCTGATAATAAATACGCAAAGCTAAAAAATGAGCTTATATCGAGATTGTCGGCATCGCAGGAAAAAAGATTGTTGCAATTACTGAAACACGAAGAAATGGGAGAAAGAAAGCCGTCGCAGTTTCTAAGACATCTTCGTACGTTAGCCGGCAAATGTGTTACGGAAGAGTTTTTGAAAACCATGTGGTCTAGTCGATTACCCAGCGGCTTGCAAACTGTTATTGTATCTCAAACAAACGCAACATTAGACGAGTTGGCTGATTTAGCGGACAAGGTACATGACATTGTACCCCAGACGCCCCAGGTTTGTGCAGTAGGCGGAGACAATTATGTCAAGGAAATGGCAAAACAAATAGCGGACCTAACAAAGGAAATAGCGTCCTTAAAGGCTCAATTTGGGGGACAAGCGCACTGCTCAAGGTCAAGCACTCAGAATAATAGTTATGGTAGGAATAGAACTCCCTCTGCTAGTCGGCGACGCGACCGGTCGGCCTCTGGGTCCGGGCGCTGGGATCCAGCAATATGTTGGTACCATAACAGGTTTGGTGAAAAGTCAACACGCTGTACCAGGCCCTGCGCACATCCGGCGGCGGAAAACTTCGACGGCAGCCGGAAGTAGCGGCTAACGACTGCCAATCTAAACCGGGCCGCCTTTTTGTAGTGGACAACACCTCTAAGGTACTTTTCCTAGTAGACACAGGATCGGACTTGTGCGTGTATCCGCGCACAGCGCTTAGAGGATCGCGTAAAAAAACGAATTACGAATTGTTCGCTGCAAACGGCACAATTATACCTACGTATGGTTCGATTCATCTGCAAATAAATTTAGGACTTCGCAGAGCGTTCGATTGGAACTTCGTGGTTGCTGACGTTTCAAAACCCATTATAGGGGTAGACTTTCTATCCCATTACAACATTTTGGTGGATTGCAGAAATCAGCGCCTGATCGACAGCCATACCACACTCACCGTTAACGCCCCAGCACAGCCAGCAGTAGAGGCCATATCTTCAGTGAAGGTGATGACAGGAGACTCCAAGTATCTTGAGATATTACGCCAGTACCCAGATATCACCCGCCCAGCAGGTACCCCCACAGTGCCCAAACACAATACAGTGCACCATATACGCACCACGCCTGGACCACCCGTGTCAAGCAGACCTCGACGCCTGCGACCGGATCGTCTTAAAATAGCTCAGAAAGAGTTCGAGGCCATGCTGCAAAATGGTACAGCAGTTAGATCTGAGAGTCCATGGTCGTCTCCGCTTCATCTAGCTCCTAAGAAGGATGACGGGTGGCGGCCATGCGGTGATTACCGCGCACTGAACGCGCGTACCATTCCAGATAAGTACCCAATAAAGCACATACAGGATTTCACACAGCAGCTGTCGGGAAGCAGGGTTTTCTCCAAGGTAGACCTGGTAAAGGCATACAATCAGATTCCGGTCTACCCGCCTGATATCCCCAAGAATGCCATAACTACGCCATTTGGACTGTTCCAATTTCCATATATGACGTTCGGTCTCCGTAATGCGGCGCAGACCTTTCAACGTTTCATAGACGAAGCACTAAGAGGCCTGGACTATTGCTATGGATACTTGGACGACATCCTGATCTTCTCCGCAAATGAAGAGGAGCACCTAGAGCACATGCGTGGGCTATTTCAGCGACTGGCAGACTACGGGATTGTCATCAATACCGCGAAATGTGAGTTCGGTGTACCCTCAATCACCTTTCTCGGCCATGAAGTGTCAGCAGAGGGCATCCGACCACTCCAATCCAAGGTGCAGGCGATTTTGGACTACCCTACTCCCAAGAATGTCAGAGAGCTCCGCAGATTCCTTGGGATGATTAATTTCTACCGAAGGTTCGTACCAGGCGCGTCAGCTATGCAGTCACAGCTGAACGTCGTTCTCAGTGGACCAAAGAAGAAGGCTACCCAAGAGATTGAAATGACACCAGATATGTTGGAAGCATTCATAGCATGTAAAAAAGGGCTATCCAAGGCCGCCATTCTGGCTCATCCACACGATGATGTCGAGCTGGCCATTCACACTGATGCATCGGACGTTTCCATTGGGGCGGTGCTGCAACAACGTACATCACAAGGAGCATGGGAACCTCTCGCCTTTTTCTCTCGACGTCTGAAGCCATCGCAGAAAAAGTACAGTCCGTATGATAGGGAACTACTGGCTATTTACGACGCAATACGACATTTCCGTTACATGGTCGAAGCCAGACCATTTATCATCTATACGGACCACAAGCCACTGACATACGCATTTACTTCAGCAAGAGATCAATGTTCCCCAAGACAATTCAGGTACTTAGATTTTATCTCCCAATTCACTACCGACATACGATATGTAGAAGGGAAAGATAATGTCGTGGCGGACGCATTATCCAGAGTGGAAGAGATAAGTGGACTCATTGATTACGAAGCTTTGTCACGATCGCAAAAAGATGACCTTGAATTGAAGGACCTGCTACAACGTGGGTCAGGACTCGATTTAAAGAAGATCCAATTGCCAGACACGCAAGCACAACTGTACTGTGACATCTCGACTGAAATTACAAGGCCTTACGTCACTGAGGCTTTTCGACTACCAGTGTTCAATGCTATGCACAAACTGAGTCATCCAGGTGTCAAAGCTACTGCCCGATTGGTGACACAAAGATTTGTTTGGCCAGGAATAAACAGAGATTGCCGCCAGTGGGCGAGAGAATGCGCAGATTGTCAGCGAAACAAAATCTCGCGCCATACAACCTCCCCAATATCTCCCTTTCCTACCCCATCTCAAAGGTTTTCTCATGTCCATATGGACATCATAGGGCCATTACCGTATTCTTCTGGTTACAGGTACTGCCTCACGGTCATCGATCGCTTCACTCGTTGGCCTGAGGCATACCCTTTGACTGACATCACGGCAGAGACCTGCGCCCGAGCCTTTGTCGCGGGCTGGGTAGCTCGTTTTGGATGTCCTGACAAGATCACCACTGACAGGGGCGCACAGTTCCTGTCCGAGCTGTTCCGCGCCTTATCAGCCATTCTGGGTTCCGAGCATCGCCCGACCACTTCTTACCACCCAGCCTGCAACGGTATGATCGAGAGGGTCCATAGGCAATTGAAGGCAGCCATAATGTGCCACACCAACACTCACTGGACTGAGGTCTTACCTTTGGTGCTGTTGGGAATCCGCAGCGCCTGGAAGGACGACGTGCAATCTTCAGCAGCAGAACTCGTGTATGGGGAAACTCTTCGCCTGCCTGGTGAGTTCTTTACGCCTTCGAAGGAGACGACAGTTGATTACGCTGACTTTGCAGCCAGACTGCGACACCACATCTCGAAACTGCATCCGGTACCAGGCACCCGGCACTCTCAAAAACCCTTCTACATCCCAAAAGACCTAAACAGTGCAGACTACGTGTTTCTTCGCCAGGGGCCTGCTAAGAGATCCTTAGAATCCCCATACACAGGCCCTTATAAAGTGCTGCAGCGAAACACCAAAACATTTAAAATCGACATAAAGGGAAGAGAGAATACAGTTACGATTGATAGACTGAAACCAGCACATATGGCCAGAGATGACGACTCCAACGGTTCCAGCTCCATCAAGACGGCGGCCAGCACACCAGCGCCACCTACTGAACCCGTTACCAACAGAAAGACGCGCAGCGGACGGTCAGTACGATTCCCAGACTACTATCGACCGCAGCTAGCAACGGTCTCGGTGGGGGAGTGTGAGGCGGCCTGGCAAATAAAACCAATAACCTCGCGCGCCGCAGACGCCGTCGGTTAAACATGATCGGGAAGCCGCGCGCTGCGCGTGGCAACAGCATGTGACGCACCTCGCGATAGATAGCGCGAGCGAGACGGCTGGCGCGCACTCGTCACCCGCCAGTGCTATCACGTCCGCGACGGCGAATGCATGTCTCTCTGCTTATCGAGCCCTTACCTACGCGTGTGCTTTCGCTTGTTAAATGTTTGGTTACGTTTCATTTTGTGTTCCCTCCTTCTAAACTGAACTGTGTTTTTGCTTGTGCTTGTGAATAACGTGTAACTTTGATTATATTTATAGTGTACCTAATTACGGACTTATTATTCGTAAATTCCGGTAGGTGCACCTATAAGGTCAACCGGCTTGCGGTGTTTAACTAACAAAAAAACTTACATCTTACCAGGAAATATTAATAACATATATGGCAGGAGAGTATGGTCCTACTACCTACCCCATACACTAAATGATTTTCCCATACATGTCATCAATAAAATAGAGAATAATCCAAAGCAAACTAAAAATGCTATAAAAAGAATATTAATGTATAACCCAATTTAACTTAAGAAGACTAAAAATAATTAGCTTAGCATTACAATCTTGAAATGTAAAGATTTAGCTAAGTGAATGACAATTGTTTGTAATATTTCTTTTCTTTTCTTGAAATAAACAGTTCAAATTTTTAATTTTTTTTTTTTTTTTTTATTTAATTACCTTCATTCAATACCATAAACCAAAAATATATTCGTTCAAAAATTTCATTTTTGGTACAAACTTTTATTGCCGACTCTACTTATTTTCAATAGTCATCAGCTACTCGTGGTGACGGTTCTAATGAGACTAAACACGATGGGTTTATCTTGTGTAGTTTAGTAGTTCCTGTGGTCACCTTCTGTCTCCATCATCAGATCAGCTCGATGGTACCATAATATTGCACTGTCACCAAACTTACATAAATGAGCCAAATTTCAGCTCAATCGAATGCCGGCAAGTGGTTGAAAATTATGGTTGTTGTGGTTGTGGTCTACCCACCCATACATTTCCACCACAACAACCACAATTTCAACCACTTGCCGGCATTCGATGATTCGATTGAGCTGAAGTTTGGCATACTTATGTAAATTTGGTGTCAGTGCAATATTATGGTACCATCGAGCTGATCCGATGATGGAGACAGAAGGTGGCCACAGGAACTACTAAACTACACAAGATAAACCCATCGTGTTTAGTCTCATTAGAACCGTCACCACGAGTAGCTGATGACTATTGAAAATAAGTAGAGTCGGCAATAAAAGTTTGTACCAAAAATGAAATTTTTGAACGAATATTTTTTTTGGTTTATGGTATTGAATGAAGGTAATTAAGTTTGCTACAACCTTATCTCGCATTAATTTCCCCGTAGATACCTCATTATTGATATGTTGGTCGAAAATTCCCCACTTTTTGGTTTTTCAGGAATAACTCAGCGCGCGTTCATTTTAAACTGCTGCAAATCTGGGTAAATACTATCTAGGTGGACCCAAACAACATACCAAAAATGCAAGTTTACCGCAATTATTGCAATTTCAGCTTTTTTATATGTACGATATGACAAGCCATAAGATTTTCTATTAAATATATTTTTGAAGTGAAAACTTCTTTAGCGGCGCTGAGCACTTTTTGTGATGAGGAAAAATTGTTTCGACAGATTCGACACACATTCGACAGGTCGACAGATTGACAGATTGAAATTCGTAAGGAGGTTTTGTTGGAGGTTTAAATCTAATAGTTGACACACCTTATTGTAATCCTGGCCGGCTCCAATATAAACTGTTATGATTGACACGTATGTCGATGTTTGTATTCTAATTTTTTTTGTGATGAAATAAACTCTGCTGTATATTTTATTATGAATATGTGGTTGAAATTACCAAAACATTAGGTTATTGGTTCAGCAGAAATAGTACCTAAAACGTTGTTGTAAATATGTCGGAAAGCAAGAATCAGATTTTTTCACATGAAAAGTTACGTGGACGTGAAAATTACATTGAATGGTTATTTGTGATAAAAAATGCATTGATTCACGACAATTTATGGATCTGTATAAGCGGTTACGGTAAGGATGACCAAACCACGGGAGAGGTGAGAAATCGACGAGATAAAATAGCGAAATCGAAAATTTGCTTGAGTGTCGAAAAGACTTGTTTTTCTCATCTTATGTCGGCGAAAACGGCGAAAGATACATGGGATGCCCTAGAACGTGCATATGATGACAAAGAACTCGGTTCAAGAGAGAGAACTCTTCAAAACTTGTGCGCCGTCAAACTAGAGAAGCTTCGGCAGCATGGAAGCATACGTCAATGAAGTTTTGTCACTAGCACAGCAGTTGGCGAATATGAACAAGCCTGTTGACGACGAGTTTCTTGGTGCGCTGGTGCTCAAAGGTTTACCGACGGAGTACGAGCCCATGATCATGGCACTAGAGCATTCGGGAGCTGTCATCACAGCCGATCTGGTAAAATTCAAACTGCTACAGGTTTTATGCCTTTTCTTGTATTATTTAGCGGGAAATAATACCTAATTTCAATAAAATAACATTTTTAAGAGTTTGTAATAATTAAAACTACAGTATAACACTTTAAACTCTCGCGCTTTGTAAATATACTTAAAAGGTCACGTCAGATGAAAAAGGTAAATACATAAATATCGCGTTAGACCCGTCAAAACAAACCTTTTAAGTATGTAAAACTACAGTTTCTTCACTTGTCGTGTCTCTTGGGGTTTTGTTTATTTGATCTTGTTCGTCAAATTATCGATAAAGATAAGATGGACACGTGACCTGATCGAAAAACTGTTACAATGTCATTGACTTTTCACTTCTGCCGGCACGGGCACAGAGTGCGACCCGTTGTTTTTTTTATTTGGTGGACCGTTTCATAATTCATAACTATTGATACCGAGAAAAAAATCTTTCTAATAGGTACTACTTAGTTATTACGTTTACTGGTCTTATGTTTACCCAAGAAAATTCTGATTTCTGCTTATACAGAAACAATAACAATACTTGATTTATCCTAAAAATATTTCTACATTTACATCTTAGGAGACTTGTAAACATTTTTGCGATTAATTTGTGCCTGGGTGTAACGACACAAACAATTTTACCGAAAGATCCAACATATATAAGTGATGAATCGTACACGAATCCTTTTTCCAAGACGATTGGTGTAAAGTTAATCATATGGCAACACTAAGTAAAATTGAAACTTTGATGTTTTGTCAATCTTGAGACAAGATTCATGATTCTTGGCCCAAAATGGTGTTTGTAATTATATCTTGGCGTAAGATTGTACGGTTCATTAATATTTTGGCTCAAGAAATAATCTCTTGAATTTAGTTTCTATTTAGTCACAAATCTTTCAAGCCAAATTTGAACCACTACCCGGTGTCCGATTCAGTTAACATAATAATACCATAAGCTGTGTGTATGGTTGTATGGTTATTATTTAATAACGGTATGATAACAATCTCGCGACAATGCAATAGGGTGGATGATTTCAACAAGAAATTTTTCACCATAAAAAAAAAAAAAATTTTTTTATTTGTTTCAAATGTGACAAAAACTATTCTAAATGATGCGGTGGTGTTTGCTGAGTAGGTAATTTAATTATATTTAGCCACGCATTTAATGCGTTTTTTCGAAGTTATAAGATTCGTAACATTGAATCATGAGATGGTGTTGACGAAAGTGGTCTGGTGATGATTTTATAATGGACGGTGATGATATCACTAGTACGGTAATGACTAAGTTACTGGTATGATAGTAGAGGAGATCTAGCTTTAGGGGTCATAATAATTCCCACAGAAGCGAAGTTTCATTTTTAGGGTTCCGTACCCAAAGGGTAAAACGGAACCCTATTACTAAGGCTCCGCTGTCCGTCTGTCCGTCTGACCGTCTGTCAGTTGAAATTTTCACAGATGATGTATTTCTGTTGCCGCTATAACAACAAATACTAAAAACAAAATAAAATAAATATTTAAGGGGGGCTCCTATACAAAAATATTTTGAGACCCAGCGCCTGATTGAAGGCAACGAGCAAAGTACTTTAAAAAAAACTTTCCTCGTTGAAACGAAAAAATGAATGAGAATAATTAACATAATTATTTATAAATAATGGTACGGAACCCTTCGTGCGCGAGTCCGACTCACACTTGGCCGGTTTTTTTTTTTAAGTTCTTTGTTAGTATCTTTTTGACATACTAAAAATATGACTGTGCAAAATGCGTTTTTGACCTCAATTTTGAAAAAAATTAATAACGAGAAAATTTTTTAGGACTCAATAATGCTTAGTGCTACCTAAAAATTTTGTAGGTATTAGAAATATGTTCAGCATAAAATTATCTATAACTTTGCTTCTTATCACTTTTTTGATAAATCTATATAGTTCATGAGAAAAATGCTTTTCAATATTGCGTTTCTTGCTAAAAGCTTGTTTGTTAAAAGGCTTAGGTACCAAAATTAAACTGTATCTTATGCAGAAGTAAAGACACTTTACCCTGTAATACTTGGAACCAATATAAACGATTTCATCCAAGGAAATGAAAATTTCATCCAGTGGACTTCAATTTCACAAGTTTGTTAATAGTCTGCCGCCATCTTTAATTTTTTAAATGGTATTTTTCTTATTTTGATTAGTGGTGTCAGTACCAATCAATTAATACCCATATTAATAAAATGGCAGCTGCCGTTTTGTAACTAAACACTTTTAAAAAAATGCAGCTCCACTTTGGAAAAGGACCGCCATCTTGAAGTCAAGTGGATGAAATCGTTTTAGTGTCTTGCCTTCTGCATAAGATACAGTTTAATTTTGGTAAGCCTTTTAACTAGCAGACTTTTAACAAGAAACTAGAGATGTACCGACTATGGATTTGGCCGACTAGCTGACTAGCCGACTAGTCGGCGCCGAGATGGCCGACTAATCGGCCGACTAGTCGGCAAGGCCGATCATGGTTTTCGGCTGAGTTCGGGCGCAATCGGAAATGTTCGTTTCGGTCCGCTCGTCGCGCCACTCGCCATGCGTTCATGTTTAAGTTTTAGCGATTTACTTGCTTCACCGGCCGGTGATTTATTTATAGCAAAATAAAAAGACAAAACAGTGAAATTATCGAATTGTTGTGATAAACAAACAACTAGTGCTCTTCTTTAGAATAATGTCAAAAAGGAAATGGCGAGTGCGGAAATTTTTTGACGATGTTAAAGGTGATTTCCAGTAAGTCATAATGTGCCGATTAGTCGGCCTCTTTAGCCGACTAGTCACCAACTAGAAATGTGGCCGGATAGTTGGCTCTCCCGACTAGTCGGCGACTAGTCTGTACATCTCTACAAGAAACGCAATGTTGAAAAACATTTTTCTCATGAACTATAAGATTTATCAAAAAAGTGATAAGAAGCAAAGTTTTAGATAATTTTATGCTGAACATATTTCTAATACAAAGTTTTTGGGTAGCATTAAGCATTATTGAGTTCTAAAACAATTTTCAAAATTGAGGTCAAAAACGCATTTTGCGCAGTCAGATTTTTAGTATGTCAAAAAGATACTAACAAAGAACTAAAAAAATCAAACTTCGCTTCTGTGGGAATTATTATGAACCCTAAGGCTAGATCTCTTCTAAGTACACCACTTCTTAATAATCTTACATTTTTGTAATAATTGACAGATAAAGTATGTATTGTTTTTTATCGAGGACGTTAATATTAGTTTCATATTTTATTTACTTTTCGCCCCGGCGATCTGAAAAGAAGCAAATCTATATTATAAGTCTAAATCTAAAATGCGGCAAAAATATCATTTAAAACGTGAAAATCTTAAGACCAACAGCAAAATCACATATTTTACGAACGCGCGTCACCAAACATAAGCATGAAGTTTATTAATTTGTTAAATATTTACAACTCGTAGTGCATAATACGCAAAACCAAATAAATGAATAAAGAAAATCGTCATCACCATACATATGGAATCCTAACCGTCCATTGCTTGAAACCCGGTGATGACGGCTATGGTGTTGACGATTTGCAAACTTTTTAGAGATGTTTCTTGAATGCTGAGTATTATTGCAAAGCCTCGCCTCTGCCACGTCATTAATCTTCATATGGAGTTACGGTTTCTTAGGTAATTTGTTTTAATCCTACTAATATTATAAATGTGAAAGTTAGGATGTTTGGATGTTTGGATGTATGTTTGTGACTCAATCACGCCTAAACGGCTGAACGGATTATGATGAAACTTGGTATACAACTAGATTATAGCCTGGATTAACATATAGGATACTTTTTATCCCGAAAATGATCCCTCGAAAGTTTACGCGGACGAAGTCGCGGGCAAAAGCTAGTAATATTATAAACGTGAATGTTTGTGCTGGATGGATGGATGGATGGATGGATGGATGTACGTTTCACTTAATCTCAAAAACTACTAAACGGATTTCTATGAAACTTTCCAGTATTGTAGCTTAGACATCAGACTAACACATCTAGGGTATAATTTATTTCAAAATTCATCCCCTTAGGGGGTATTTATTTTGTAGTGGAGGTGGGGGGGAGGGTTGGTCATTTTGTATGAAGAACAAAATTATTTTTAAGAAAGAAACTCAAAACTTCCCTAATAGACTAAGCATTAAAATTAAAGAAAACCGTTTTCAGCGTTATTCGAAATTCTCCCTATAAAGGGGTGAAAAGGGGGTTGAAAGTTTGTCTGGGAGCAAATATTTTTAAACGATAACCTTGAATTTTTGAATAGACCTAGCATTAAACTATAACAAAACCAATTTCAGCGTTTTTGAAAATTCACCCTCTAAAGGGGTGAAAAGACGGTTGAAAGTTTCTACTCGCAACCTGACTTTTTTAAATCTTAATTCGACAAGGAGAAAATTTTTCGAAATTTAGTTAAAATGATGGTTTTATTTATTTATTTATTTATTTATTTAATCTTTATTGCACAAAAGTAAAACTTATGGTACAAAAGGCGGACTTAATGCCATAAGCATTCTCTACCAGTCAACCTTAGGGCGAAGCAGAGAGATTGTGGGCGGTGCAACTTCAAAATTTTGACATATATTCTAATTATCCTACATATTAATACTAATATATAAATATTAAAAATATACATATATTAATATATATATATACCTATATTATATAATATATACAGACGAGACTATTAAACAGAAACATTAGGAATATTCGGTTCTGCCGGCGAAAAACTTACGGAGAGAATTTTTAAACGCTATCTTGGTCGGAGATTGCCTGATTTTAACGGGTAAACCGTTCCAGAGACGAGCAACTTGAATGGTAAACGAGTAAGACATGAAACCGGTTCGGTGAAGTGGGATAGAGAGGGAAAGGTTGCCTGAAGAGCGAAACTGACGGATGAATATTTAGGTGGTTCTCAACACGGAACGGAAAAATAAGTTAAAAAATCGGTCGATGATAGTTTCAGAAACAAATTATGTCAAGTATGTTGGACATTGCCAACTTAGCAGAGAATTTTACCACATTCTTTTCAAACTTTATGCGTACAGTATTTTGGACATTGTCAAGCATGTAGCAAGTTTCATTTTTGTAGTTTTTTTTTGGTTGAAATATGTATTTAGACGACACGGAGTGTTTATTTTAATCAAAATCACAATCGCGAGTCAAAATAAATATATGTGCCATAAAACAACCAGGATTATGCGCAGCGTTTACATATGAACTTAATTTTAATACTATTATGCAATCACGCTCCTTTTAATTTCTATAATATAGAAAAAAAAGTTTTTTATTAAGTAAAAAGTATTTTATTACGAATGTATATATAAACTTATTTATTTTCACTGCAAAGTTGGTCCCTACCAAGGAGTAAATTCTGTAAATTGGATCCACACTTTGGAAATATTCGTAAAATCATGTCTGGCTGTAAAAGAACGTTTAATAACAATTTATTTAAAACCATTAAATGACATAAGTATCAATAAAAATAGAGCCATAAAACTGTAACAAAACTGTGTGTGTGTGTATGTAACGAAAAAATTTTTGAAAAATTTTGTGCGGAAAGTTGGCAATGGGAAAAATAGTGAACATTATACTTTGCAGATATTATACATTTAAATAATAAGTTCTAGTTATGTCCATATTGGATAAATATGTTCTTAAATTCTAACTGAAAAACACACGAAAATAACACACAACGTTCCCATAGAAAATTAAGAAATAAAATTGATCGGCCAATAACCCTTGCAAAGCCATGTGTACCTTTTTATAATTCATAGAAATAAACGGATTAATTTTTTTTAAAGCTCCTTGCGTTCTCTGAAATTTGGCGACCACTGACCACAGAATAGTTTCTGTGGACCTAACATATTTTTATTATGTAATATAAATATAATTCAATTTCCTAACACTGCTGAAAAAGCAACCCGGTGTTGTAGTTTTTAATGTAGAATTTTGTTTTTAGAATGTCTTGTATTTTTCCCATTGACGAATTAAGGGTTAAGTTAGTGATCATACATGGCGGCTAGACTATCAGTTAAAAATATAAGGAAAGCAATTTCAGTGTTTTTGAAAATGTATTACTTGATTCAACATTGTCTTAGTTCTTCACTACAGATTTTACTGTTTCTTGGATGCAACAATTAATATCTCCTACCGAGAAACATGTTACTTGATTCAATATTTTCTTAGTTCTTCACTACAGATTTAACTATTTCTCGGATGGAACAATTAATATCTCCTACCAAGAAAGATGTTACTTGATTCAATATTTTCTTAGTTCTTCACTATAGATTTAACTGTTACTTGGATGGAACAATTAATGTCTCCTACCAAGAGGCATGTTACTTGATTCAATATTGTATTAGTTCTTGACGTCAGATTTAACTGTTTCTTGGATGGAATAATTAATATCTCATACCAAGAAACGTGTTACTTGATTCAAGATTTTCTTAGTTCTTGACGTCAGATTTAACTTTTTCTTGGATGAAATAATTAATATCTCATACCAAGAAACAAGTTACTTGTTTCAATATTTTCTTAGTTCTTCACTAGAGATTTAACTGTTTCTTGGATGGAACAATTAATATCTCCTACCAAGAGACATGTTACTTGATTCAATATTGTATTAGTTCTCGACGTCAGATTTAACTGTTTCTTGGATGAAACAATTAATATCTCATACCAAGAAACAAGTTACTTGTTTCGATATTGTATTAGTTCTTGACGTCAGATTTAACTGTTTCTTGGATGGAACAATTAATGTCTCATACCAAGAAACATGTTACTTGATTCAATATTTTCTTAGTTCTTGACGTCAGATTTAACTGTTTCTTGCATGGAACAAGTAATATCTCATACCAAGAAACAAGTTACTTGATTCAATATCTTCTTAGTTCTTCACTACAGATTTAACTGTTTCTTGACTGGAACAATTAATATCTCCCGCCAAGTAATATGTTACTTGATTCAATAATTTTACATTTTTTACTTAAGATCTACACTGATTCTTAAGTTAAATAAAACTCTATTTTGATACAAGAGTTAACTCTCAAATCAAAACCGCGAATATAAGAAAGTGTAATTCTTGATATGAGAAAGAGCTAACTTTTGGTTCAAGATATATATCTTGACCCAAAAAATAAAATTCTTGTCACAAGACTTTCAATCTTGAATTTTGAAACTTTTACATTCTTGAACCGTTAGTGAGAATATCATAGTCCAAGGTAAATATATCTTGGATCAAGATATATTAGTTGAGACATATTTGGTTCTTGTTTCAAAAAAGTTTTTTTTTCTGTGTATGTAAAGTAACTAAAACTGTTTTAAAAAAGCAATGCTTCGAAGACACGTCACTGCTGCGAAATAATAATATGTATTCTTTATTTTACTAAACGGTTAAAACTCACGTATTAATAACACATAACATGTCACGCGAAAGTTTAAATTCAAAGATATGTATTCTGCAGACTTGGCTTTGAATGATTTAACTTTGACCGGCATTAAAGAGAAATGTGTTTTTCTTGACATAAATAACTTTGATATGTTTCAACAAGTTGGGTTGGATATCATGCATGATGTGCTGGAGGGTGTAGCAAAATATGTTTTAAGTTTCATGTTATTACAGTACACTCAGGTGGTTAAATTGTTTCCATTGTTTGTTCTTAATGACAAAATGTCATCTATGGACTTAGGACCAGATTCTAAAAATAGACCATGCTCAATAGAAAATAGAGCTGTGCGTTTTTTTCAATAAGCGTTTCGTAAAACGCTTTCGCTTACAGTAACGGAATAACAGTTTCTTATGAGAACAAAAAACAGTTTTTATAAAAACGACCACCAAAGCTGCAATGCAACGCAACAATGAAACTACACTACATGAAAATAGAAACGAAACTCATAACTGGCATAACTCAAACTATAACCTATAACTGTTTCATTGATGTAGCGATCGAAACGACGAAACGAAACAAAACTAAGCTTTGTTCGGGTGGGCGCGCTTTGTGCCAAAAAAGTTTTGTATTGATGATTGACAAAAATGCGCTCTATTCGCAAGACATTAAGGCTTAATTTTGAAAATTCATTCATAAATATTTCTTTCGTTCGTTTCGTTTTGTCGGGCGCCGCAGTGAAAAAAACTAGTTACTTTTGAAACTGTTTCCAGATAATGAAAAGCTGTTACGTTTCGTTACACTCAAAAGTCGCAACGACCCAGCTCTAATAGAAAAAGAACATCTGATTCGAGGTACTTTGCGTTTATCTTCAGGGGAGATGTTAACCCTATTAAGATTCCTAGGAAACATTATTGGAGATTTCGTGCCGAGAGAAGACTCTGCTTGGGTGTTATATATAAAATTGAGAAAAATTCTTGACATTATTCTTAGCTCTAAAGTCACGGTCGGTAGTGAAGATTTGTTACAAGTATTAGTAGGTGAATGTTCGCGCCTGAACGGTGCGACGGTCCATTCTTTCATTCACGCATTTCGCCCGGCTCATTCCGCTCACTCAACGACGCCAGCGCGGCGTCAGTCTGCGAGCGACACGCATTCGAAGCGGATACGTACCACCTCAAATCAGCTCCCGCGCACGCGATACCATACAAAACTGCAATTCATATTGGCCAATATATAGTTTCGCGAGTGATTCTTACTTTGTGACAATTGGTGAACTATTCTGCCCATATAACGCGAGTGAACATTATCAGCTCTTAAACCCAGTGCTTCACGAAGAAATCATCAGCTCACAGCCGTCGGAGTCGACAGCATCATCCATCAGCTCACACCACCAGCACCCAGACGCAATTTATACCATCTCATCGCTTCACCTTCCATCAAGTAAGCCAGCCCATATATAGTTCGCCCACGTCCAATTCTCGTCTCACCCATATCTCTTCTCATCTCAATCTCCCACTCATCGTTATATGTAATTGCCCCCAGCGATTACATATTTTTGGTCCTTCGAACCGGCTCGAAGGACCAAAAATATGTAATCGCTGGGGGCAATTACATATAACGATGAGTGGGAGATTGAGATGAGAAGAGATATGGGTGAGACGAGAATTGGACGTGTAGAGTATCCGCACCAGGATGGCAATATACTCTATGGTAATGGTCAATGATGAGATCTACGAGTAATCTAGATCTGCCCATGCAAGAGAGCGATTACGTTTTCGTATCCATAGTAGTCAGAAAACTACAGGGTGAACTCAGAACCCTCTTCGAACGCAAATATGGCTCACGCCAGACTCTGCCCACCCTCAAAAATTTAATCGCCTTCCTGGAAGAGCATGCACGCTGTGTGGAGACCGAGTGGTCCAGCTCAGGCCCCTCCCCCGCTACTCAGCCCTCCCCCCAACCGGCCCCATACCGCAGACAGTCCCCCATAAACCCTCCACGCGGCCCGCCCCGACAACCCGCTTACCGGGAATTCCGCCCCATAAACCCGGTCAGGCCCCGACTGGACTACCCAGCTCAGCATAGGCCGGTTTACACAGCTCAGCCCACTCCCCAGCCCCCTAACGCCCAAAACAACATGCCCTGCCCATACTGTGCCGAAAGAGGTCACAAGCTCATTGCCTGCCCACGCTACAACGACCAGCCCATTCAAGGTCGTTGGGACTTTATTCAGGCCCGCAACCGCTGCCGCCGCTGCCTAGGTCCCCATTATGAGAACGAGTGCAAGTCGACCAACGCTTGCAAAGAGTGTGGCAACCCTCGCCACCACACATCACTACACCGCCCCGGGGCTAATTCCCCCACTCACACATCCGCTCATCTCCTACCCCCTCATCTGAGGGATCAGCCCAGAACGCGCCCAGCTCGTGAGCCCCAACATGTATCAGCGCACGCCTCACAACCGAAACCCACGCCGCAGAACGAGCCATCGACTCACTCTCGCTCGCCCAGTAGGACACGACAAGGTGGTCAGCAATGACTATCGACGATAACGGAGCATAACGAAGAGGACGACAATCAGCTCACACACTCACCCCCACAACGCTCACACCCACACACACAACACACACGCTCAGCCCAGACTCAGACATCACAAGCCCATTCTGCGAGATCAGCTCCAGTAGCAAATCATTCCACATGCAACTACCCACAGCATGAAGAGCAGGTAGCAAATCAGCCCATATTATTGCCCACCGTCTCGCTAAAAATAGCAGACGTAAATGGTCAGTTTCATTCAGCTCGAGCCCTGCTAGATTGCGGCAGTATGCTCACACTTATAACTCAGCGCATGGCCCAAACTTTAAACTTACCATTAAACTCAACATCACTCAAAATCGCAGGAGTGGGCAATCAACACACACAAGAGTCTAAGGCATCCATCACAATAGTATGTCGACCTACACATCGTGACACACCAACGATCACGGCTACAGCACACATTTTGAATAACGTCACCGGTTACTTACCTTTACAAAAGGTCCCGCACATTGCACCTGTGAGAGGTCAACCGCCGATTCCCTTAGCCGATCAGGAATATAATACTCCAGCTCCAATTGATCTCTTGTTAGGTTCAGACGTTCTCGGCCAAGTTCTGGACGGGACTAAGGTCTCGTTAGGCCGGGGGAAGCCCATAGCCTTCGGCACGATTTTTGACTTCGCATTGATAGGACCCATCGAGGACTTATGTGCCACACCAGCGAAGCAATCCAACTCGGCTCATGTTATCAGCTCACAACCGGAATCTGAGGAATCCACTCATGATATTTGTAAGAGTATTGAGAGGTTCTGGGAAACGGAGGAACCCCAGCCTCACGTACACACCAGCCCATTACACGAACAGTGCGAAGAAATATTCCGCACCACGACTACTCGAGAACCCTCAGGCCGCTACATGGTGACATTGCCCTTTCTCCCAGATGCGCCGACCTTAGGCAACACCCATGCTATAGCACTACGTAGGTTCCTTAACCTCGAGAAGAAGCTTCAGGCAAACCCGACACTCCGCTCAAAATATGTTGACTTTATGACAGACTATCTCAATCTCGGACACATGTCACCCTGTCACCCAAGTACCTTCGCAAATAAGCCTCATTTCTACATCCCACATCACGGAATCTTCAAATCGGGATCCGAGAAGATACGCACGGTATTTGATGGGAGCAGCAAAAGCTCCAACGGCGTCAGCCTAAATGACTGCCTTCACACAGGTCCAGCTCTTCAGCAAGATATTGTTGACATCATCATGTCTTTTAGAACACATCCCGTAGTTTTCAGCACTGACATTAAAAGGATGTTCCGAAACATACTCGTCCATCCCGATCAACGGCAGTATCAGCTCATTCTCTGGCGGTCTTCACCTGACCAGCCTCTGCTCACCTACGCTCTTAACACCGTCACATACGGTTTACGTTCTTCGCCGTTTCATTCAATCCGCACTCTGCTCCAACTGGCTGATGACGAAGGTCATCACTACCCACAGGCTGCTCAGGTCCTACGCCACTCAATCTTCGTAGATGATATCCTCTGTGGTCATGACTCAGTGGAGTCTGCTCAAGCACTTCAAACCGAGCTGATCGACCTACTCGCCCTAGGTGGCTTCCAGCTCAGCAAATGGACCTCCAACTCACCTCAGCTCCTCGATCGGTTCCCAGATGACCAGTGTGACATGCCGAAAGACTTTGACATCAGCCCAGATTCGAATTCCATTAAAGTACTCGGCATACAATGGATCCCTCAAACAGATGAGTTCACATACCGCATCTCTCTCCCCGCACCGACTCAAGTGACAAAACGCTCTATTCTCAGCACAGTAGCCTCTCTTTATGACCCCAACGGTTGGGTAACACCCGTAATATTCCGCGCAAAGCTCCTCTTACAAAAGTTATGGCTCTTAAAACTGGGATGGGACGAGCCCACTCCCGATGAAGTCCACACAGAGTGGCAGCACATTTCCCAGGATCTCCCTCAACTCTCAAATATACGCTTACCTCGGCACATTTGCAAATTCAAGCCCACGTCCACATACTCGCTCAACGGATTCTCAGATGGCTCAGAGGCGGGTTATGGAGCCGTAGTTTATCTGCGCGAGCTCGATGCAGATGGACATGTCAATGTACACCTGGTCATTGCCAAGTCAAAGGTCGCGCCTCTCAAGAATCGTCTCTCAATCCCCAAGATGGAACTTTCAGCTGCAGCTCTCTTATCACAGCTCATGATTCGAGTGTCAGTCCAACTATCTGCTCACATCAAAATAGACCAACATATCTGCTGGTCCGACAGCACCATAGTGCTCGCATGGCTCAACACAGCTCCTCATCGTCTTCAGACATTTGAAGCCAACCGAGTGGCTAAAATAATGTCTAGTCCAACCAGCTCAACGTGGAGGCATGTTCCCACGAACCTCAACCCTGCAGACTGTGCAAGCAGGGGAATATCAGCTCAATCTCTTTTAACTCATGACCTCTGGTGGTCTCCCAGATGGCTCAAGGAGCCTCCCTCCACCTGGCCACAAATACCATCCGCTTTGGGTCACCACATTTTACCAGGCCTTAAGCCAAAAAAGGTTTTAGCCCACATAGCAGTCCCTGATGTGGACCACGACCTGCTCACTCGTTTCAGCTCGTTTGACAAACTCATTGGAGTGACGTCATGCCTCAAGCGTTTCATTTTTAATTGCACACACAGCTCAACCGAGCGACGCTCCGGACCGATCACGGCCGGTGAACGCAGGGACGCTCTTTTATTCTGGGTCCGCTCTGTTCAGCAGAATGAGTTCGCAGAAGACATTCATCGTCTGCACACCAATAAACTTTGCACCAACCGACTCCAGCGGCTCTCGCCATTCATTAAAGACGGTCTCTTGAGAGTCGGCGGTCGACTCTCTCACGCGTCGATCAGTTACGACGCCCAACACCCGCTCATCTTGCCCAGCTCTAGCTCACTCGTAGATCTCATCATTGACCATTACCATAGAGTATATTGCCATCCTGGTGCGGATACTCTACACGTCCAATTCTCGTCTCACCCATATCTCTTCTCATCTCAATCTCCCACTCATCGTTATATGTAATTGCCCCCAGCGATTACAGTGAATTTAATGAGTTATATATCAAAGTAACTAAGGAGTCTTTAAAACCAAAATTTCATAACATGATTCATTATCACTCGGCTCTTGTTAAATATGGGCCCCTTTCTTCTTTTTATGGTCAATGAGATTTGAAGGAAAACATAGACATTCAAAAATGGCTGCGAAAGCATCGTGCAACCGTGTTAACCCGACTTCAACTTTAGCGATAAGACATCAACTTCAACTAAATGAAATATTTCACCGTGGAAGTCTTAGTGATGTTCTCAAAGTAGGGCCTAAGAAGAAAGTTGCACTATTGGAAACTAAGAATGTTCAATCAAAACTGAATTTAGATTCCTCTAAAATGTTCGTAAGTGTTAATTGGGCTACTAATTCCTCTATACGTTATGATTTGGGATGTGTGCTTGTTCACAGTATAAGTAGTAATGGATATAATTACAATTTCATAATTGTCGAAAACATTTATTTGTACGATAATAATCAGTTAATTTTTTCGGGTAAGTTGTTGGAAAATGTGGAGTTTGATGAACATTATTATGCATATTATGTCAGAACTCCTGACAAGGTTGTCCATAGCACTGTATTTTATGATTCGTTACTTTCGCCGATTCCAAATGCTAAGGGTGCCTTACTAGATGGTAAGCAATATATCGTTTTGAGAAGTCCGTTGTAATTTTTTATTGATTATAGAATAAAACAGTTGTAATACTTACGCTTGTTCTTTCATTTCCTTGTATACATTTCTTCATTGTAGATCAAAGTTCGCCATTAACTAAAGCTCGCAACACACCCATTACACTATATCCCACGTACAAAGTATGCAAACCTGGACCCTGAGATTTGTATGCTTAGAAACACACTTTTGACAAGCAACGCAACGTGTAACAATTGTTTCTAAGTATACAAATTTCAGGGTCCAGATTGCATACTTTGTACGTGGGATATTGTGTTAGGGCGGAAAAGGGTGTCAATAGTTTTTTTGGGCAGCAAAAGGATTTTTTAAATCAAAAAACCTGAAATTTCGTTTTAATACCTATATTATAAGAAAACCTTCAGGATTTTCGATAGTTCAAGTTACTTGATTTAAAGATATTTGGTCCCCAATTATACGTTTAACACCTTTATCACCCCTTCAGCGAGCGAATTTTAAACAGTTGCATTCGAATGCATCACTTAAAAATACCCAATAAGTGGCTGCTACTACCGAGTAAGCCGGTTAAGGGTCGGCTCGGGTAGTTATACAATGTTTCAACGAAATTCAATCATAATACATTGTATTTAAATGTACTATGATTGAATTTCGTTTAAAAAAGTAAAATTCTTTCCGATCCGATCCGTTTGGTGGAAACCGACCCTAATAGTAATTGAACAAATCGGTTTAGAATACCGAGTAACATTGTATAACTACCCGAGCTGGCTGGCTATAGTTACCGAATAAATTGCTTAATAATACCAAGTAAGTTGCTGCTACTACCTAGTAAGCTACTTATAGAAACCGAATAAATTGGTTTAGAATACCGAGTAACATTGCATAATTACCCAAGCTGGCTGGCTGTAGTGACCGAAAAAATAGGTTAATAATACCAAGTAAGTTGCTGGCACTACCTAGTAAGCTAGTTATAGAAACCGAATAAATCGGTTTAGAATACCGAGTAACATTGCATAATTACCCAAGCTGGCTGGCTGTAGTTACCGAATAAATCGCTTAATAATATGTACCAAGTAAGTTGCTGCTACTACCTAGTAAGCTACTTATAGAAACTGAATAAATTGGTTTAGAATACCGAGTAACATTGCATAATTACCCAAGCTGGCTGGCTGTAGTTACCGAATAAATCGCTTAATAATACCAAGTAAGTTGCTGGCACTACCTAGTAAGCTAGTTATAGAAACCGAATAAATCGGTTTAGAATACCGAGTAACATTGCATAATTACCCAAGCTGGCTGGCTGTAGTTACCGAATAAATCATTTTAAAAATACCGAGTACTTTGCTGCTACTACCTAGTAAGCTACTTATAGAAACCGAATAAATTGGTTTAGAATACCGAGTAACATTGCATAATTACCCAAGCTGGCTGGCTGTAGTGACCGAAAAAATAGGTTAATAATACCAAGTAAGTTGCTGGCACTACCTAGTAAGCTACTTATAGAAACCGAATAAATTGGTTTAGAATACCGAGTAACATTGCATAATTACCCAAGCTGGCTGGCTGTAGTTACCGAATAAATCGCTTAATAATACCAAGTAAGTTGCTGCTACTACCTAGTAAGCGAGTTATAGAAACCGAACAAATCTATTTAGAATACCGAGCAACATTGCATAATTACCCAAGCTGGCTGGCTGTAGTTACCGAATAAATCATTTTAAAAATACCGAGTACTTTGCTGCTATTACCGATGAAGCTGGTTATAGAAACCGAACAAATTGGTTTAGAATACCGAGTAACATTGCATAACTACCCGAGCTGGCTGGCTGTAGTTACCGAATAAATCATTTTAAAAATACCGAGTACTTTGCTGCTATTACCGATGAAGCTGGTTATAGAAACCGAACAAATTGGTTTAGAATACCGAGTAACATTGCATAATTACCCAAGCTGGCTGGCTGTAGTGACCGAAAAAATAGGTTAATAATACCAAGTAAGTTGCTGGCACTACCTAGTAAGCTACTTATAGAAACCGAATAAATTGGTTTAGAATACCGAGTAACATTGCATAATTACCCAAGCTGGCTGGCTGTAGTTACCGAATAAATCGCTTAATAATACCAAGTAAGTTGCTGCTACTACCTAGTAAGCTACTTATAGAAACCGAATAAATTGGTTTAGAATACCGAGTAACATTGCATAATTACCCAAGCTGGCTGGCTGTAGTTACCGAATAAATCGCTTAATAATACCAAGTAAGTTGCTGGCACTACCTAGTAAGCTAGTTATAGAAACCGAATAAATCGGTTTAGAATACCGAGCAACATTGCATAATTACCCAAGCTGGCTGGCTGTAGTTACCGAATAAATCATTTTAAAAATACCGAGTACTTTGCTGCTATTACCGATGAAGCTGGTTATAGAAACCGAACAAATTGGTTTAGAATACCGAGTAACATTGCATAACTACCCGAGCTGGCTGGCTGTAGTTACCGAATAAATCATTTTAAAAATACCGAGTACTTTGCTGCTATTACCGATGAAGCTGGTTATAGAAACCGAACAAATTGGTTTAGAATACCGAGTAACATTGCATAACTACCCGAGCTGGCTGGCTGTAGTTACCGATTGAATAAATCGTTTAAAAATACTAAATAACGCTGGTGTTATGTATCAAGCAAGGAGGCAGTAGTAACTGGGTTAGTTTTCTCTGATTACAAAGTAGAATTGGCTAATTGCAGCCAATTTAACTTTAACAATTTTTAACCAAGTGTATCGGTTACTATTTGATAAGTGAGAACAACAAAGTTGACTTATTTAATTTTAACTACGAAGTTTGCAGGTGCTATATTGACAAAGTCGGTGGGTTATTTTTGACAGTATTTTTGTTATTTTTAACCTAGACGTTTTTTCAGTGTGACTATAGTCTTGTAGGAAAGTTAGCGTATGGAGGTATTTCGTATGGACTCATGTCATCAATTTTTTGTCATCATAATACTTGCGTTATCCTAGTACAGTTGCATCTTAAAGGATGCCCGGGGTCCGCTACCTAATCCTAAGATTTGGCGTAGGCACTAGTTTATACTGAAGCGACTGCCATCTGACATTTCAACCCAAGGGGCTAGTTTACCCCTTGGGTTGAAATGTCAGATTAGGACCTTAATCGGATTAGGCTTATCAAGTGAGTGGGCATCTTGACTATTACAACGCTTGACTTTACTATTATTCTTGGCTTAAGGACTGCTGTCATAGGCTGCTATTATAGACGGCAGCTGGGATCAACGGCATGAACGTACCTTACAAAGCAAGTAAGTGCCCAGCACGGCCAACGTTGATGCTTAATTGCGCATACCGCACGCGGTACGCGGGTGCCACTAGACTAGAAAAGCTCCTGTCATCAATTTTGTTTGTTTTTTGTATGGTTTTTTTTTTATAAAAACCCATGAAGGAGTATCAAAATAAAAGGGGAGTCTCGTTTGGACCACGGTAGAGAGCGGACGCTCCCTGGAGCCATTATCCGACCTCTATTATTGTCTAAAAACGACACAATAGTCCCGCAAAACAAAAGACGGCCGACGGTCATCAACACATGTTGCGCGCCAGCGACCGCGTCTGAGTCCTGCTAAGACAGCGCCCACGTATCCGCGATTTGTTTATTTGTCTAATTTCGTTAAAAGTGCCGATTCGTGCTAATTTGCAGTGCGTCCAATTAAGTTACGTCTCATAGTGAGTGTTATCGAAGTCCGTGTGATACCTACGAGTCGGAGCAAACTCCTTAATCGCAGGCCTCTGCTAAGAGCATCGAGCGTGTGGCCACGCAGAGCAAAACTCCAGTACTACAAACCCGGGTGAGAGAATTCCATTGCTGCCATTTACTGACGTCTGTATTATATAATATCTGAGCTACGTCAGACCTGATCGGGCACTATTTACGCCTAAGTCATCGCACCTGGAGATCCCCAGATACGGTCCGTACTATATCAAATCTAGGTACCTACCGCGAACTGACTAACAAGTGTTAAAACTTCGAAGATCTCTTGAATAATTGATTCACTTATGCTGGAAGTTACAATCACTCGTACACGTTTATGGTCTAACTTAAACTAAACCACGTCTTCAAACTATACTCAACCACGTCTACCCTTTTGCACGGTTAACCAAGGAGAGCCCAGAAAAACGTTCCCTTCTTTTTTAAGAACCACCCGCCATCTTTTTTAAGTCGTAATGGCGGTGAAGTACCCTCAAACTTAATTAAAAGTGCAACTTAAATTAAAATTAACTACACTAAACATGAAATCATTACACTCGACCATCCGACTGCGTGCTATCTCCGGAGCACGCAAACAATCATTACACTCAATACCAGTTATCAAACATTTTTTTTTTTTTATTACATACTTCTATCAAAACATGTACTCCTATTCCACTGGATATTATATACCCCAACACCAATGCAATAGGTTCCATCTCATAGACACAGTTTAACAAAAATAATTATATCGTACGTACTGATGCTAAGACAAAACAATGGCATTAACATCACCTATGAGTTTCAAAGTTTCGGCAACTGTTCTGTTCCTACGTGATCAATACAGTTCACTAAAACGCTGAACTACAACAGTCAACAACATTTACAATTATATATAAAATAACAAATCAGTTACATATGTATACTAAGCTGATTTTACTACCCTTATACACCCACATACATTAATTGTCAACATAGTCAACATAGTCCGAATATCCATAATATACCATAACAATCATAATATATATACATATATAACCTATTTGGAATCCGCATCATTGTCGGAATCAGATGTATTAGGCTCGGAACCAGACGATTCGTTAACTTGTAATGCCTGAACGTCAATCCAATCCTATCCAATCCGCAACCTATCTGAAGCTACAACGGTCTCTTTCTTGCTGGTACTGAACCCTGGTACATTGACAATTTTGTATCGATAATTTCCTAAACAACACGTTACTCTGTATGGTTCGACGAATTTAGGTAAGAGCCTTTTGCTTTTCCCGTCATTGTAAAAATTATTAGCAGGAATTCTTTTTAAATCATAAATCTCCCATGCCTTCTTTGACTAAGCTTAAATTATTAGAAGCCCTTTTCCTAATTTCGTCGAAACGTTTATCGTCGGTACTCATAGAAAGTAATGTGGATGTGCCAGCATTATTGGAAGCAATAATGGCTGGCTGTTATCCTCGTCATTGGTCAAGTCGGCTATATTTACCTGAGATACGTTAGGAAGTGAACTGTCACTTACGATTGGAATAGACTGGCTATCAATGTTGTTTGGAGGCTCGTCATTGTCAATTGACAATTTGTTATCGATGGGGCAATTTAACCTGAACCCAAATAGTATTTCTGACGCACTTTTATTTGTCGTAGCATTAACAGTATTGGAAATGCCTTACTGCACTCGACCTCTCTGCCCGTCCCAATCACGCTCATTACTATCAACATTTTGTGTGGACAAAGTGGTAAGAATAGTTTGGTTATACCTCTGTGCTTGTCCATTCGCCCTGAGACAGACAACTGCATTGAGTACAATGTGTAAAGCGTTTGCTGACACAGAAGTCCTGAAATGCAGCTGAAGTAAACGCAGTGCCACGGTCAGATATACGTGGTATCATAAAATCGTAGAACAAACTGTCCAACATTCTAACTACGTTTTTTTTTTAAGGGTTCCCTCATCCCTCCTATTCTAACGTCACCTTTATCTAAAGGTTGTCGTTCGTTTTCGTCCTGGTCAGATTGGACGACTTCACTTCCGGTACCTGGTAGACTAGCTATTAACATGCCCGCCTTGAATTGAAGAGGTGCATTAGTTAAAGAAGTGACAAATATGCAATATACTGCTAAGGACAAATATGCAATAAACCCTGTAACAACCTTGGTGTAAGTGATACTCTTAGTTCGGACTTGCTCTGGTACCTCTCTCTGAATAAACATTACCAGTATACGCGACTCCTTCGAGTGCACTGCCACCAACCCTCCTTTATCTATAGTAACATTTTAGAGACGTAAAAGTTTAGGGTCTGGTCTCGATTCTGGGGATCGTTAATAGGAGTATGATAGAAGAACAGTCGCTCATTGTCCTTCAGTTAAGTCACCGACGTCAATTCTGTGAAATCCTGTCCTATTAACAATGAGACGTGCATCCTCCACTGCCAAAACATCCAGGTCAGTATCAATCTCATCAACCCTAATTTGAAGAGTGGCCTTGAATTTAGGGATAACAGTTGAATTGCCAAAGGTAGGTAGGTATTGTAGGTAATCGTTCGCCTGTGCTTTCAGTCAAACCTAATGTGACTGCATCCGAATACCGAATACTTCCGAAATCAATAAAGGCATTCAACATTGTGCCATTAAACGCACACATTATTATTAAACTTATCATTTACCGCATCGGCCGTGCTGTTGCAAAGAGGTATGTATAGCGTCGTTAAAGTTACTTTCGGATGCTCTCGGTTTCGTAATCTGGTTGTCTCCAGGATCACGCAACGGAACAACGTCATCGTCTATTATAACTTTAAGCAGGTGCTTACCCGTCTGAAAGGAAGGTATCTTTCAGACGGGTGCGTGTTTTGGCCAAGGCTTTCACTACTTGTTTGCAAAGGCTTCCTAGTGCAATTTTCAATATTATGCCCTACCCTACGGCACTTTTCGCATTTCTCAATCGGCTTACTATAATTTTGATAGATATGTCCGGGCCCATTGCAATTAATACGGACTGCATCCGTTCCCCGTTATACTCATAGCATTTCTACCAGAAAAATTACCGCGCAATTGGCGTTTCTTTTAACCACCTACTGCTGATTGAACTCACGTCAGCGTCCTCAGACTGCGAGGGCTGTTGTGATGCTAAATAGTTCAACAGATCCTCTGGTTCCTCACATTTAAGAGCCTGAGCCCCGTTTCTGACGGAACTGTCCGTGATCCCATAGATTACGCAATCAACCGCTTTATGACCGACAATCTTGCACCGACTTAACAACGATAACTTGTCGTAACAATAGTCTCTCAATGTTTCATCTGTACGAGATTTTCGGTTCAACATTTCGTCTAATACTTTACCATAGTTTACATCGTTTGGAAAAGCCTACTTTAATTTACTCTGCCAGACGTTCCACGACGAGCTAAGCGAGAACCAACTCCCGGAACTTCGGTTGACACTCCCGCTCTGCTTCTTTTGGTAGGTGTCCTTTCGCCCTCACTTGACGATGAAGATCTTTTCCGCCTCCGTCTCTATTGCTTCGGCCGCTTCGGAGTATAACTCTCGCCTTCTGTATCATCTGAAATTTGTAGCGCATTTTATGCTCTTTCTCTGAAGCATGTCTACCTAGTCTGACTACAGCGCTGTATTTTGGAACTTCTTTTCTTGACTTTACTGGACTTTATTTGACTTTACTTGACTTTACTTGATTTTAATTGACTTGACTTTACTTTACATGAATACTTTACTTTACTTTACTTGACTTTATTTGACTTTACTTTACTATACTTTACTTTCCTTGACTCTGCTTAACTCTGCTAGGCTCTGCTAAGCTCTGCTTGGCTCTACTTGGCTCTGCTTGGCTCTGCTTCGCTCTGCTTGGCTTTGCTTGGCTTTACTTGGCTTGACTTTACTTGATTACTAAACTTTACTAGACTTTACTAAAGCTATACTAGAGCTTTACTTGACTTTACTACAGCTTTACTAGACTTTGCTAGACTTTGCTAGACTTTGCTAGACTTTGCTAGACTTTGCTAGACTTTGCTAGACTTTGCTAGACTTTGCTAGACTTTGCTAGACTTTGCTAGACTTTGCTAGACTTTGCTAGACTTTACTAGAGCTTTACTAGACTTTACTAGAGCTTAACTAGACTTTACTAGAGCTTAACTAGACTTTACTAGAGCTGTACTAGACTTTACTAGAGCTGTACTAGACTTTACTAGAGCTGTACTAGACTTTACTAGAGCTGTACTAGACTTTACTAGAGCTGTACTAGACTTTACTAGACTTTACTAGAGCTGTACTAGACTTTACTAGACTTTACTAGACTTTACTAGACTTTACTAGACTTTACTAGACTTTACTAGACTTTACTAGACTTTACTAGACTTTACTAGACTTTACTAGTCTTTACTAGACTTTACTAGACTTTACTAGACTTTACTAGACTTTACTAGACTTTACTAGACTTTACTAGACTTTACTAGTCTTTACTAGACTTTACTAGACTTTACTAGACTTTACTAGACTTTACTAGACTTTACTAGACTTTACTGGACTTTACTGGACTTTACTGGACTTTACTGGACTTTACTGGACTTTACTGGACTTTACTGGACTTTACTGGACTTTACTGGACTTTACTGGACTTTACTGGACTTTACTGGACTTTACCGGACTTTACCGGACTTTTCTGGACTTTACTGGACTTTACTGGACTTTACTGGACTTTACTGGACTTTACTGGACTTTACTGGACTTTACTGGACTTTACTGGACTTTACTAGACTTTACTAGACTTTACCGTATTTTACTAGACTTTACCGGCTTTTACCGGACTTTACTAGACTTTACCGGCTTTTACCGGACTTTACCGGACTTTACTTGACTTTACCGGACTTTAATTTGACTTTACTTGACTTTACCGGACTTAAAGTCAATTTTACCGGGCTTTATCGAACTTTACCGGTCTTTACCGGACTTGAATTTGTCTATACCAGACTTTACCGGACTTTAAGTTGATTTTACCGGGCTTTACCGAACTTTACCGGTCTTTACCGGACTTTAATTTGACTTTACTTGACTTTACCGGACTTAAATTCGACTTTACTTCACTTTAACGGACTTTACCGGACTTGAATTTGTCTATACCAGACTTTACCGGACTTTAAGTTGATTTTACCGGGCTTTACCGAACTTTACCGGTCTTTACTGGACTTTACCGGACTTTACCGGACTTTACCGGACTTAAATTTCGATCCGACGTCGCAGAGATGTGCATGTCCTGTCGCTGCTTTTTAACGTCCTTTTTAATCCAGCTTCCCCTCCTTACCTATCAGAAAGGTTTATTTACATGGCAGATGGTAGTGGTCACCGTTTGCGGTCGAGTGCGAACCTCACTCTGGCTATACCGTCGCATACTCACCGTGCATATTCAAAGTGTTTCTCAGTGTACGCTGTAAAATTGTGGAATAAGTTACCGTTGTCCTTAAGACAGTCCCAGTCTGTAGCATCGCTCAAGACGAAGTTGAAAGAATTTTGGCTATCCAATAACTTGTGAATTATATGGATACAATATTTATGGGTATATTTATGTACTTAATTTTGGGTAGGTATATTTATATATATATAGTATATATATATATATATATATATATATATTTAGTTGTTTATTTATGTGTAGTATAAATATATATTTGTACACGTGTTGGTTTGTCTATCGTTTGGTTCCTATTCTCCACTCAATTGCTCAAAGGTTAACTGGAAGAGATCCCTTACAGGGATAAGTTCGCCTTTGTACATGTATAATCTATTTTGTCTGTATTGTTTCTTTCTCTTGTCTTGTGTACAATAAAGTATTTACATACATACATACATAAATTTGACTTTACTTCACTTTAACGGACTTTACCGGACTTGAATTGGTCTATACCAGACTTTACCGGACTTTAAGTTGACTTTACCGGGCTTTACCGAACTTTACCGGACTTTACCGAACTTTACCGGATTTTACTGGACTTTACCGGACTTTACCGGACTTCACCGGACTTTATCGGACTTTACCGGACTTTACCGGACTTGACTTCAAGGTCCACTGACCCTATGCGCAGCACACATACATGTCTACACATCCTATGTAAACAACACACCTACAAGGCTGTCGGCACAGTCCATAAGCAGCACACCTACATGGCTGCAAACAGCACATCTTCATAGCTGTTAACTCAAACCATAAGCAGCACACCTACATGGCCGCAAAAAGCACACCTACGTGGCTGTTAAGTCACTCTATAAACAGCACACCTACATGGCCGCAAACAGCACACCTACGTGGCTGTTAACTCACTCTATAAGCAGCACACCTACAAGGCCGCAAACAGCACACCTTCATGGCTGTAACTCAATCCATAAGCAGCACACCTGCATGGCCGCAAACAGCAGACCTACGTGGCTGTTGACTCACTCTATAAGCAGCACACCTACAAGGCCGCAAACAGCACACCTTCATGGCTGTAACTCAATCCATAAGCAGCACACCTGCATGGCCGCAAACAGCACACCTACGTGGCTGTTGACTCACTCTATAAGCAGCACACCTACATGGCCGCAAACAGCACACCTACATGGCTGTTAACTCACTCTATAAGCAGCACACCTACATGGCCGCAAACAGCACACCTACATGGCTGTTAACTCACTCTATAAGCAGCACACCTACATGGCCGCAAACAGCACACCTACATGGCTGTTAACTCGAGTGAGTTATAGAGTTATAAGCAGCACACCTACATGGCCGCAAACAGCACACCTACATGGCTGTTAACTCACTCTATAAGCAGCACACCTACATGGCCGCAATCAGCTCACCTACATGGCTGTTAAATCACTCTATCAGCAGCATACCTACATGGCTGCACTTATGTAAGCAGCGCACCTACAGCAGCTGTCTACTAACTCTATAAGCGGCACACCTACATGGCCGCGTTCTTCGATATTTGTTTTAGCGTTCCGTAATTAAATAGGTCAACGCTTCGAATATTAACGATTCCATTGTCATGCACTAAGTATTAGATTCAGTTAGGGTTTTCGTAATTGGCCACGATTGACATGTATGAACTCTTTCGGAACGATTCTACCAATCAACGTTATAACGTAATTAATTGGAAACTTTTCTCAATAATGTAACATCATTTCACACTTGTGGGTGCAGTTCTGAATAATTAATATGAAAGTATTTATAAGACATTTAAAATTACTTAACTGCGTCCTATGGCGCGCAGGCACACGTTCACTTCTGATATGTTAAAACTTCGAAGATCTCTTGAATAATTTATTCACTTATGCTGGAAGTTACAATCACTCGTACACGTTTATGGTCTAACTTAAACTAAACCACGTCTTCAAACTATACTCAACCACGTCTACCCTTTTGCACGGTTAACCAAGGAGAGCCCAGAAAAACGTTCCCTTCTTTTTTAAGAACCACCCGCCATCTTTTTTAAGTCGTAATGGCGGTGAAGTACCCTCAAACTTAATTAAAAGTGCAACTTAAATTAAAATTAACTACACTAAACATGAAATCATTACACAAGGCAATCCTACCCCGGAACGGAACATATAGCAGTAAGTCTCATAAGCTAATTGGACGCACCACAAACGCCTGTACGCGGTTTGTCATCTCAGTATTAAGACACTTAAATCTTCAGATCATAAACTATAAATAACGACCGTCGATCATCTCAATTGGTTTTGTGCGGCTATCAGATTTCAGCTTATCCTTAAGAATTACGCATCACCCACTTAAGTAGCCTGAGCTAGATAAGTAACTACAATAAGCGGGTGGCGAGTGTCCCCTTCTATTAATTTTGGTCTTAACCCATTTTAGAACCGATCCAAGTAGATATTTAATAAAGTCCGCCCAGCATCTAAGAAAGTGTACAAACAAACATAAACATACTCTTGCCGGTATTGAGTATAGGTATAAAATTATAGAGATATGTATAGAAATTGACCAATCTATAGTTTTCACAAAACTCAACACAATAAGTAAGTAGGGTATGTTAACATTCGCACGTATCTGTTTACTAACGCTACCTGCGGTAGGTAGTTATGTCTGAGTAGATATTTAATTACTTAAATAGGTATACCTGGCGGTCTAAGTCTACACTCTATCCTCCAGCACGAGGACGGGTCAGCATATATTTAAATAAACACCTAACTAATAGAAGGTTTTATTCAACAATCTTGTGGTACTCCACCACGTTAGCATTTTAGTAAACCCCGCGATCAGGTAACGCGAAACGTAGTCGAATCAATTGCACCAGGCTCCACTATTCTTAGTCAGGACAGTTACCTACTTAAATCTAGACACGCGGCAGCGTGTCAAGCCAAAGTTCAAAAAAAAAAAGAACTGGCGTCGCAGCGGCCGTGTGTTATATTACACTAACCATTTGGTGGCACTTTTGACCCCTACGTTACTCAAAATGTATTGAACGTACACATATGAAATCTGGTACGTTTATTAAAATCCTTAAGGCTAACCAGATCCCCAAATTTCATTAATATAGCTCAATCGGTTATTAAGATACAAACATCTAAAAATAGGATTTTTTCTACATAGGTTAGTTATTGGGGAAAATATAATCAAAAACCTAACCCACTTCCAGGTGACCTAGCAAGTTGAAATTTGGCATCGAGCTGGGTAAATGTATGATTACGAACCTGAGAACCATAAACAGTGTTTTTATTACGATTTGTAAATTTTGTAACATTTTCCAAAGAACAATTTTTATTTAGGTACACACTAAGCGCCTATTGATTTTGTACGGGCAAAAATGTACATATGTAAATTTCGATTTTGAGCCAGAAGCACTCATAAGGAGTTTGTAATGGAACTAAATGGATTTCGAAACAATTAGAGATAGACCTAGCATACGGTTTCCATACGTCCCGGTACGCCGCCACATGTCCCGGTTTGAAGCGTGGTGACCCAGTGTCCCGGCCATTAATCAAGAATAGTTTTAAATTAGTAGGGATTCACTAGGTAAATTAAGTATACATGTACGTAGTACGGATGACTATTAAGCCCGTCTAATATAGACAATGCCTGCGCGGCGTGCAGCGCATGAAGGATATCTTCCGACGGCAGGGACCTCCATGTCTGTTGCCCTTTAACTTTGTAGATGAGGCAAGTGCTGATGTCCTTTGAATGTTTCTCTTTGACCTACACTACCTTTTCTTGAAATGTCCACCCATCCCGGATTCCGCCCTTCGTCTCCATATCTATGGCAACCCTAACACTAGCTGTACACTCTCGTGCAGGCGGTGCAGGAACACTCGCGCTTGGCCTGCCTCGCTGTGTTCAGTATGGGAATCGTCGGCGAGACCCCCCCCATGTATGTACACTCTCGCGCTCGGCCTGTCTAGTGTACGTATGCGCTATATCTCGTTTTAACAGTCCTAATGTTCGAACAGCATAGGTGGTAGGCGCCACATAGTGAAACTCTCTGAATTGTAAGATCCTGTAACCTATGTTGGACAAATAAACGATTATGATTATGAGTAAGTATAGTACAGTCAGAGTCATGTAGTTAGGAGCACATGCAGAGATAAGATAAGATATATATAGATAGGTCTAATGGCCGGGAAAACGCTAAGCAGAGCTCGGTCGCCTAGATATTATTATCCATACTTGTGATATTATAATTGCGAAAGTGTGTCTGTCTGTTACCTCTTACGCTTAAACCGCTGAACAGATTAAGATGAAATTTGGCATATATGGAGATAGTTTGAGTCCCGGGGAAGGACATAGGATACTTTTTATCCCCGAAATCATCCCTTAAGGGAGTGGAAGTTTGTATAGAAGAGCGATAACTAGGTACGCGCCTGATACAAAAATATTAGCAATTATATTCTATCGCGATGAACAAGTTCCGCGCGGACGAAGAAAAAAACTAGTTAAGTATATAATATAATTAGCTTTTGCCCGCGACTTCGTCTGCGTAGAACTCGGTCCATGTCAACTTCTATACCGTATTTCGCCGTCGCCAGTGTACTGCGGGCCGGACAATCTCACTAAACATTGCGCACGCCGGCTCAACGCGCCCGCATGAAACACATGACAGAGGATTTAATATATTGATGTAGATCAAGTAACGTAGATGAAAATTAATATGATGCTGTGTGGAAAAAACTTCATACGCATCAAGTATGGAAACGAAAACGCGAGTGTAGCGAGCGCGAAATGTTTCGAAAATTATGATGCAGGTGCGGAAGAGACTTCATACGCCTCAAGTAATGTAGGTAGATGAAAACGCGAGCGTAGCGTGCACGAAATATTTCGATGAAGATCGACATTACGATGAAGGTGTGGAAAATACTTCATAGGCGGCGCAGCGAGCGGCAGCCGCGCTTAGTCTCCGGAAAGTTACCATATGCGGCCGTGTGTTATATTACACTAGACATTGGGTGCCACTTTTGACCCCTACGTAACTCAAAATTTGTATTGAACGTACACATATGAAATTTGGTACGTTTATTAAGATCCTTAAGGCTAACCAGATTCCCAAATGTCATGAATATAGCTCAATCGGTTATTAAGATATAAACATCTAAAAATAGGATTTTTTAAGACTAGTTTAGTACTTGGATTGGGAATAATCAAAAACCTAACCCACTTCCAGGTGACCTAGTAAGTTGAAATTTGGCATGGAGGAGTGTAATTGTATGGTTACGAACCTGAGAAACATAAACAGTGATTTTATACGATTTGTAATTTTTTTCCATAACAATTTTTATTTAGGTATTATTTAGGTACACACTAAGCGCCTATTGATTTTATACTGGCAAAAATGTATATGTAAATTTCGATTTTGAAGCAGAAGCACTCATAACGATTATGTAATGGAACGAAGTGGATTTCGAAACAATTAGAGATAGACCTAGCATACGGTTTCCATACGTCCCGGTACGCCGCCACATGTCCCGGTTTGAAGAGTGGTGACCCAGTGTCCCGGCCATTAATCAAGAATAGTTTTAAATTAGTAGGGATTCACTAGGTAAATAAGTGTACGTAGTACGGATGACTATAAGCCTGTCTAATACAGCGATGCCTGCGCGGCGTGCAGCGCATGAAGGATGTCTTCTGACGGCAGGGACCTCCATGTCTCTTGCCCTTTAACTTTGTAGATGAGGCAAGTGCTGATGTTCGTTGAATGTTTCTCTTTGACCTACACTACCTTTTCTTGAAATGTCCAACAACCCTAACACTAGCCTGTACACTCTCGTGCAGGAGCACTCGCGCTCGGCCTGCCTCGCTGTGTTCAGTATGGGAATCGTCGGCGAGATACTTCCCCTGTACACTCTCGCGCTCGGCCTGTCTCGCTGTGTCTCAGCGAGAGTGTACATGCGCTATATCTCGTTTTAACAGTCCTAATGTTTGAACAGCATAGGTAGTTAGTTTAGTGCAGTCAGAGTCATGTAGTTAGGAGCAGATGCAGAGATAGCCAACAGCAATCCCATTATTAATAAAAAAAGCAGCCGAAGTCGCAAATTCTTACTCCAACTGTAATAAAGACGTGTTACGATCTTTTGGCCACCTTGACTGCTACTAATTATGTAATAAACACCTAATTCATAATACATGCAAATCTTATCTTATATATTTAAACGAGCAAAACGCGCCTGGTACAAAAATAATAGCAATTATATTCTATCGCGATGAACGAGCTCCGCGCGGACGAAGAAAAAAGTAGTTAAGGTATTATACATAAATTTTACATACCTCTGATTGACTTTGATTTTAATTAAAATAAACATGAAGTATTCTTTATTTACAAAAAGTAATGATATCCCACCAAAAACATAAATGTGAAAATGGGAGCCAAGTTCAATATTAAGAATATGCGTCGTTATTGACTTCGCCGACAAAAGAATTGATATCTATATGGGTGCCAAGTTCTGTGTAGAAAATCCTGAAACCTGAGATGTAATTCAAGGTCAAGATTTTGGCTTGGCTAGTTTTTACCAACAAACCAAAGTTCAGAAAAATACCATAGTCAAATATAATATAGCATGTACGTAAAAACCAGCCAAGTTAAAATCTTGACCTTGAATTACATCTCAGTTTTCAGGATTTTGACAGAAAAGAAAAACAACGTCGTAAATGTGACATTGTCAAAGCAGAATGAAAATATTTCAAACATTTGGCATAAACGTTTAGGCCATTTAAGTCGAAATTATATGTCCGAAATGAATAAAATCGTGACCGGAATGGAATTTAAGAGCTCAGATTTATGCGAACCATGTATTCCGTGCATCGAAGGAAAAACATGTAAGAGTCCGTTTAAAAATAAAGGTACGAGAGCGACCGAAATTTTGCAAATCGTACACAGTGATATTTGCGGCCCAACCGGAGGAACCCTCGTTCGGAGGTTCGAGGTATGTGCTTCTATTTATCGACGATTATACTCGAAAAACTCATGTTTACTTTTTAAAACATAAACATGAAACGTTCGATAAGTTTCGTGAATACAAGGCGGAAGTAGAGAACGAGACGAGTAAATCCATACGATGTTTGAGATCTGACGGAGGTGGAGAGTACTGTAATGCCAAATTTAAAACGTTTTTGAAGTCTGCAGGTATAAAACACCAGACGACAGTGCCTTATACGCCGGAGCAGAATTCTGTCGCAGAGAGGTCGAATCGTACGATAATGGAGAAGGCGAGAACTTTACTGTCAGAAGCGAATCTTAGCAAAAAGTATTGGGCGGAAGCTGTAAACATCGTCGTGTATCTGAAGAACCGTAGTCCTACAAAAGCTTTGAAAGATACAGTGCCTGAAAAGCTTTGGACTGGAAAAGATATAGATGTCAGCCACCTGAGAATCTTTGGTTGTTTAGCTTATCGATTAATTCCAAAACAAAAGCGACGCAAACTGGATATGAAGACGGAACCGATGATATTCATTGGATATCCAGATAATCAAAAGGGATATCGTTTGATGAATCCGAAGACGCATGAAGTGACAACAGCGAGAGACGTCAAATTTATAGAGAATGTTTTCATTAAAAAAGAAAATGTTGAGAAGTCGTCGGAGGTCATCATCGACATGAATACGGAGTCTGAACAGCCCAGTTTACCCCGCGAATCCATCGAACCACGTCCCGAAGTATTGGAGGCTCATGATGTGTTTCGTGATGCCATTGACGAGAACGTAGATGTACCTGAACCTGAAATACCTGAAATAAATATGCACGTACCGTATGAGGTGTTCACAGAAGATGTGATTATACCGGACCAGCAAGAAAGGCGGTATCCTCAGAGAGAACGCAGAGCTGTTGACCGGTACGGCTGCAACGTTATGTGTGCTACGGATGGCAACTACGATGGCGATCCTGTTTCTATTGAGGAAGCTTTGGCGCGACCCGATAGTGACTTATGGCAAAAAGCGATAGATGAAGAGCTTATGTCACTAAAGGAGAACCAGACTTGGACTTTGGTTGATCTTCCAGCTGATAAGAAACCTATTCAGTGCAAATGGGTATTCAAAATCAAGAAAGACAGCGACGGCAAGGTAACGAAGTACAAGGCTAGACTAGTAGCGAAAGGGTTTACACAGGTATGTGGTGTAGATTATACTGAGACATATTCTCCGGTAGTTAGAAGTTCTACTCTACGATTGTTGTTCTCGTTGGCTGCTGAATACGATTGGTTTATTGACCAATGGGATGTAACGACTGCATTTTTGTACGGGAAGATAAAGGAAGATATTTACATGCTTCAACCGAAAGGGGCAGTCGCCAAAGGTCAAGAAACCAAGGTATGTAAGCTGCAGCGATCTCTGTATGGTTTGAAACAAGCATCGAATGCCTGGTTCAACGAATTAGATAAACAAATGTTAAGTTTAGGCTTTGTACAATCAAAAATAGAACCGTGCTTGTACCAAAAACAGCTTAAAGGTAACAAAAAGTTAATAGTTGTTATTTACGTTGATGACATTTTCGTATTTGGAAACTGTGAGCTTGAGGAGCAAAAATTAAAATCGGGTTTGCTTGACAAGTTTAAGGTGAAGGATTTAGGCGCGGCTAGACATGTTTTAGGCATAAGACTGAGACGAGAGAAGGGCGTGATTCATCTCGATCAGGAACAGTTTATTCTGGACATTTTGGATGACTTTAACATGACAGACGCTAAGCCGGTTACTATTACTACTCCAATGGAAGTGGGAATGAAATTAGAGAGGTCTACAAGTTCCCACTGCCATCTCCCATATCAAAGCTTGATAGGTTGTCTAAATTATTTAGCCTGCAATACGCGACCTGACATATCTCACGCGGTAAGTGTACTGTCCCAATTCAATTCGTGTTATGATGAATTACACTTTAAGTGCGCGAAACGGGTCTTAAGGTATTTGAAAGGTACGTCAAATCTGTGTCTTACTTTTCGGAAATCAGGCGATTTAGATTTACGCGGCTACGTCGACGCAGATTGGGGAGGGGCGCTGGATAGGAAATCGTTCACGGGTTTAATTTTCAAATTAGGCAAAAATATCGTTTGCTGGGAAAGTAAGAAGCAAGCTACCGTTAGTTTGAGCTCGACGGAGTCAGAATATGTAGGGCTTAGTCAGGCTTCAAAGGAAGCGCTTTATTTACGTAGCTTACTTAACAGCTTGACCGCTGTGACCAGTAAACCTGTCGTAATTTTCAATGACAATCAGTCGGCACATAAAATAGCTGGCAATAAGATGATGCATAATAGGACAAAGCATATTGATATTAAGTATCATTTTATTCGTGAGTGTGTACTGGCTAATAAAGTTGAAATAAAGTACATGCCGACAGATAAAATGATAGCAGACATTTTAACTATGAGTGTTAATGGCCCGAAGTTGAAAGATTTTTTGAAGGATTTCTCCCTATCAAATTATTCTATTAAGAGGGCGAATCAGTTAGATGTTTTGTTTTGATATTGTGTGTTATGTTTTTTAAGTGCTTTGTTTGGGTAATAGAATAATTTTATTTATTTTATTTCATTATGCGTAGACTTATTGTATGATTTTATTCAATTACTGGTTTTGTGTTCGAAATGCGTGTACACTGTACATGTCCGTATAGTCAGGCACAAAAGTGTTAAGGTTTGTGTTTTACATACATGAGTACAAGTTTGTACAGTCAAACACAAAAGTGTTAAGTTATTATTTATTTTATGTACTGAGTACAGATGAGTACAAAAGTGTTCATGCATGTACGTAATAGATTAAGAGGGCGTATTGGAGGTGGCATATGTGCCTGCTGGCCGTTTTTATGTAATCATTATTACGTACTTGTCATAGATTTAAACTGACTTAGAAACGGCTTGTTTATATTCTTTTGTACTGTCTAAACATGTCACTTGCGAATAATATATCAACCAAGAAAGAACTCTAGCGTGTTTATCTATCAGCCACTGACTCTGCTATCGTCCTAGATCCTATTCTAGCACACAATTTTTAATAGTTAGTGCAATTATTATTCATTGATCCGGGTGACATAAACTGGACGGATTCCGTTTCTCTTTAAATTGCAAGCATATTTTCACGCAGCTTTGATGTTGACTCACACTACCTTTCCACACGAAATCCAGCATAAAACTTGCTTTAGAAGTTAGAAAGTTTAGTCAGTTTCCAGTACTTTGGAAGACAATTTCCCCCAATGGGTTGAGATGAGATTGGGCAGCTAATATAATACATATCTGTAAAAATAATTATCATATAAAAAAAGCAAATCGGAGCCGGAGAGTTGAGCATTTTTCCATGTATGACTCCAACTTTCCCCAAAAATATCTCCATAAATAGGTACTCCTACAGGACTATATTCAGGTCCTGGATTATGATTTCCATAAAACATATGTGCTGGTCCAGCTCATTGGGGCCCTTATGGTCGGTATTGAGTTACGCACGGATCTATAATCTACAATACATAGGCTACCAAAAACAATAAAAACCATGTCCCTAAGTGCCATACTTTTTTTAAAAAAAATCGTCAAAGTTACGCAACCCAAAAATGCATTTTTGAGAAATAACTAAGAGAAGTTTAAAACTCATTTAAAGTATGTTCCCGTGGGAAGTTACATAGATGATGGTAGATTCTGAATCCTGAGGTTTTCTTCTATAGAAAACAATCAAAGATTTTTCAATTTCACTACCCCGTTGAGAAAAAATGGCCTGTGATCTGTGCAAGGCACCGATCGTAAAAAAATTAGGAAATTTGTAATAGGTGAATTATTATTTCGTATTTTGTGATCTTTGTCATAGTGTATGCTAGAAAATAGTTTACTTAACACCTCGAATGGAAAATAAAAACAAAATCCTAACGTGATATATTTCTTTTAATAAATATAGAAAATGATATTTTTTCTATCTCGTCACGAATAAATGTAACAATTTCCGTGTAGTACACCATACCACAGAATAAGTAATCGCACACCGGAATCCTAAACTGAATAATAGATCTTTGTATTTTCTAACCGCACCACAGAATAAGTAATAGTACAAGTACAGAAGTTTCTCTGCTAACAAATTCCCCGTTTAGGTATGCCAAACGTGCCTAAACGTGGCCATCTCTTTCTATCGCACGCAATGCGCTCTTTCGAGGCCCCGCCCTCAGCGCTAGGGTTACCACCAGCGAGAACCTATTTTAATATATGTACTTTATTATTAGGTGTGTTGTTTACAATACAATTACGAATAGTACTTTTAAGGTTCCGTAGCCAAAATGGTGAAAACGGAACCCGTCCGTCCGTCTTTTCGTCTGTATGTGACAGCCGATGTACTCGGAGACTATAAGCACTATTAAAACATTTAGCAGGAAGGTGTGTTCTACTCGTATGAACCGCTATGTAAAAGTGATGTGAAATGACGAATAAATATTAAAGTAGGGGGAGGGGGCACTCCATACATGTAACCAGGGGATACAAAGTTTTATATAATTTTTAAAGGCATCACTTTAAAAAATAAAAGAGGTTTCTTAGAACCAACGTTTTCATTTTCGTTTTCTTTTATGTCAACCGTTGGTGAATACCAAACTCAATGACCGTTCTTACGTCTACGTTCTTATTATTATTGGTGCAACCTGCTGCAATACAATAATGCTGTGGTTTTGACATTATTATTTAACAGGAAACTACACGAAAATAATTATTTTTTATGATCGTACAAGCGCGTGCGCGTGCGATCCGTAACGCTGCTCCGCAGCCATTGAATAGTCACACAATGTGTGAGCCGGCGGCCGCATGTACTTTGCGCGGCGCGATGACGTCACGGTAGTAAGCCCCTCCTGACCATACTTACCTGTAATAAGTCTAGACAAGCATTACACAGGTTTTATTTTTTTTCTATGCCAATTAGTTTCACAGACATGTGAAAGTGCCCTTGTGGCCTGTTTGCAGAATAAGTGTTTGAATTCTGAATTTTGAATTCTATGTGTCTTAGATTTCTTGATCTTAAGTAGGTTAAGTATTATCATTGTAATAAGCATATTTTTGTGAGAAAATGGCTGACTGTCGAGTTTCTTTCGGCGTTTCTTCTCGGCAGTGGCCTCTGTGAAACGCTAGTAGGGTTTGACTTGTAAAAGTGCCATTGCGGCCTACTTACAGAATAAAGTTCATTTATTTCATTTATTTCATTTATTTATTTCAGTTTTATGACCGATTAAAGTTACATGAAAATCAAGGTTTACTTCCATACATTTGAGAAAAGGGCCCTTATGGACGAATGTAATAAAAATGTAAGTAAATAATAATAATTTACATTATCTAAGTAGCAATCTTGTATTAGAACGTAATTCTGAACAAATCTTTTCATTACAAGGTTTTTGAATTTTGCGTAATTTTTAAATTATACGAAAAAGCAATTTCGCATAAGTACTAATTGTTTTTAACTCTATTTAAAAAAAACCGACCAAGTACGTGTCGGACCACGCACAATAAAGGGATCCGTACCGACACCTACTAGTCCACATAATAAACCCAGTATCGGCACTATCCGATACATGGAATCGAAAAAGGTCGTATCTTCATAGTAAACGCACGGCACTTACGTCCTTTTGTTTGAGCAAAACAGTTTTTTAGCAATTACTCAAAAACCAGTAGCCGTATTTTTATCAAACCAAAAATCGTCGTAAGTATTTATTAATGTACAGTCACCAGCATCAATATCTGCTATAACAAAAGCGGAATTTATATCTGACCCGTCCTTATGGCCCTACAAACTTGTCACTAGAAATTAGATATGAGCGCCGATGGGCAATTGGCCGGCGGCGGCGCGCCGATCAAAATTGATCGGCGGCGGCGGCGTCGGCGGCGTGACCTTGTAAAAACCTCTGGTTCAAAACAAAAATACGTTTTTTTCCCTTATTTGATGCCGTACACGCCTGTCAACGTCGTTTTTACTGTCAGGATGACAAACACGCCTATTGATATCGATGTTCTACGTTTTATCCCGTCCTAGTCGATTACGCATGGTGGGTTACACATTGTGTATTAAGACTAGGTATGCTCTGCTGTATATGTAGGTAACATCTAAGTGGCAATGAAAACAGCAAGTCTATTGCTGCCTGCGGGAAACTTCGCGTCAAGGTGGTTCAGTCACATGACAAAGCTCTAAAATATGATATTTGTATGTAAACATGACAATTCTGCTCAAACTCTTGGATGCCTCCGAAACGTGGTGTTTCTAACGCAAACAAACTCGCATATTATATACTTCTAGGATTTATCACAAATACTAGGAGCGTCATTATGTCCATCTTTTGGTGAACCTCGAATACATCGAACCGTGTCAGAAACAAGCAAGTTCTTGGATATAAACTTTCGTGAGACATGTTATAATTTTATTTTACTAAACGACAATTAATACGTGAGTTTTAACCGTTTAGTAAAGTAACAGCACGTTCTTCACTAAACCAAACTAATTTCAACGGCATTGAAGATTATTTAATACGCAGTAGTCGCGTGGACTCTGCTAACTACTCGTACAGGCCCATTTCGGTCACATCCATTCACTGCAAGATTATGGAGTGTTCTGACTGAACAGCAGGCTCTTTGGCGTAACTAGAATCAAATGATCTTCTCAGTGACCGACAATACGGCTTTCGTCACAATCGGTCCACTGGGAATCTTCTAGCGTACAACACACACACCTGGAAGAAGGCCATAGATATTAAATACGAAGAAGCCCTAGCGGTTTCTCTCGATTTCACAATGGCCTCATTCCAGGTGTGTTATTGCTATGACATGGTCTGGCACAACGGTCTCTAATCAAACTTTCTTCGTATCTGTGGTCTGCCTGCTGGTTGTTGTGCTTGGATTGGATATCGGATTTCCTGAGGTATAGAATCTATTGGAGTGGTTATTGATGGCTGCTCGTCTGATCCGATGGCTATTAATGACGTTGTCCCCCATGGGTCAGTGCTTTCTGCGACTCTTTCTGCTGTGCGCCCGGTATCTTTGGGATATGCAGACTTCAGTACTGTTGTAGAGAACTACATATCCATTGCACGAACCAGTATGACCAAAATTCGGACTAATGGGAAGTTATGATTATGCCTGTGAACCTTTCTCTCTTCGATTAGAGCGATGCCAGTCCAGTCTGGTTAGGTTCAATGCCACAAAAACTCAGACGTGTCTAATTTCCGCCAAAAAGAGGCAAAAGAGACACCTACTTTCCGAGATGTAATCGTGCCGATTACCGGCTTTTCGGCGTAACATTGTTTTTGACTCTCAGCTTTGGCAAATATATAAGTAAAGTAAAGTAAGTAAGTAATCTAGAACATCGGCACAAAGTTGCCAGTCTATCGGATTTTGTTTAGAATCGCTCATTAAGGATCCCTCTTGTGCATTTTTGGTACTGAATACTAAAATAAATAACGCTATATAACCGTAAAATATCAAATTCCAAACTAGTTTGCCGATCGATGATATAAGTGTGTAAAAGATAAGCTACACAGTATCTGAAACGCGCGCGAAACAGAGACCGGCGCGCCGATCGCCATGTGTCGGCGGCGGCGGCGTGGGTTTTTGGCCGGCGGCGGCGGCGCGGCGGCGCGGCGCTCATATCTACTAGAAATAGGTATTTGTAACGTGTACCACCTAATCCAGTAAACAGAAAAGGCAAATAAATAATACAGAAAATGGTTAGAAGTAATTAGAATAAGTTATTAATCTATTTTATATCATTATTATCTGCGCTCTGCCATAAGGGCCCTTTTTTACTAAACTTTACAACTAATTTTAAGGTAGAAATACCTAACTTATACGTGTGAAACCAAGCTAGAAATACACATCTAGTCTTATACTTTATCAATATGCAAGAAACAAAAAATATGTGATTTTACCGTATTTTACTAAAACGCTGATATCTACGAAACTAGAAAGTGCCATAAGGGCCCTTTTGTTATGGACCGTCTCATATTATTGTTATGTTTTCGTTAAAAAAAGTCCATGTTTATCAAATTACATTAATATCAAGGATGACATCATTCAGGAATGCTGCAGGAGCAGTGAACCCTTCATGCCTAGCGTAACCTAGGTACCAAACTATCGAAATGATGTGGGCACACGTACCGACTGTGCGTCGTCCTGTTAGGCATGTGCAATAATATTGTACAATATTGTTATTTTCTTCAAGGATATTTTTTACTAGAATATAACAATAATACGTTTTTTGTCTCACGTGACGCGATTGTATACGCCCCCGCAAAAGCCATACATCTTCATGAATACCGTAATTTGGTAAGTCCTCAAGTACGTTGTCCTGGTACACTTCTATAATATATAATCCGTCCGCTAAATGCTCGCTGCAGTATGATCGAGCTAATTTTAATTGGTATGTACCTAAAGCCATTAATATAATATCCTCTTCTGATAGGCGAGGAAAATTCTCCACATCGTTTGCCTCCATCCGTACAAAATCAGCTCTTTGTCTATTGAGCCCTTTGCCCTCAACATAGTTATACAAAAGATTCGGGGAGTCCATTTTTTCGTGTATAATGTTTATAAACGCATTTGCATGAATGCTGTCCGTAATAGGAACGTGAAAATGGTTTATCAGTGCAGCAGCTATTTTGAAGTCCGTAAACATTTTTGGAACGGTTTTGTTGAAGTATTTTTGCCTCAAAAGATGCTCAAAAGCTTAAAATCGCGCTTGAACCTCCCGTTAACTACTTCGACTACCCATCGGCATAATGTTACCGACCGCGCTTCGTTACCCTGTTCCGTGGTCAGCTGCGTGTCTAGCCTATTTTTTTTGGTTGGCGGCACGTAGTATTCATAGCCGCAGGCTTCTATGTCCCCTAAGCTGTCCCGAAATCCTCGGTCTAATATAAATGCATCATTCGGTTCCAAGAAAAAGTGTAACGGATTCTCGTGATCGTTCATTACGTCCGACATAATATTAGCATCGGTCTTAGTGGCAGCGTAGGGACCCATTACGTCGACGATGTATCCGTCCGAACAAACAATTAAAAACGGCTTAAGCAAATTCTGAAACTTGTGCAAGCTATATGATTGTCGTTGAAATAAAAAATTCGAACTTTTATTGATGTATATGTAGGTCCCATCAGCTATTAGTATTAATTGATTATTATTTTCATTACCGAATAATGCTCTGGGTACAGTTAGGTTCTTTTCCAATGCATCGTTTCTGTTGATGTGGTCTACACCGAGGTGTTGTGGGACGTATTGGCTATGTGCACGACAGAAGCGCCACCTAGCGTTTGAAACTTTCCGGGCTAATGTCAAATTTTGACGTTTACGTATTTTGCTTATTTAAACGAAATAAATTTAATAAAAAGCTAAAAGACCTCTTAGTGTACAATTTATCATATAAATAAAAAGTGTACTAGTATGCAGATATGGATTTAATAATAAAAACAGGTTTTGAGACCATACATCACAATATTAAATTCCAACCGCAAACAACAACAAAAGGGGAAAAATGACTTTAGCGGGACACGTAAGAAACGTGGAAGAACTGAGGCGCAACGGGAGGAGTGATTTAAGGCGGGCTCATTGTAAAATATGTGATTCAAAATACGGTTTTAGTTTGAAACACCACTTATTAAAAATCCAAAAAAAATATAGGGTTATATTTGAGACCTTCAACTAGTACAGTCGGGACTCCGTTACGTAATTGGACAAACTTTGTTCGATAGAAAAAAATGCCAAACATACCTCTATTCTTGATCTTAAAACTCATTTTATTTCAATCTTACGTAACTTTATGAATTGGAAATTACACCAAAATAAACGTCTTTGATGGTGTGAGGACACTCGGGACTAAAATTTTTAATATACTTATTTTTGTATTTTTTCACCCAATAACAACGAAATTTATGGTACATTCACGCCCGCTCCGCGCTTGCTCCACCGCGGAGCGCATTGGAGGTCGGACGTACGCAATTTTTTTTCAGCGCCACGAGCGAAAAAAAAATGGTTTGCAACCGAAATAAAAAGAAGATATCGTCTCTGAGGGTCTGGAGATTGAATAAACAGAAAAGGTTAGTATCTAGAAAATCTACATTCCTCTATTTAATACATCAAACACAAACAGTAGGTACCTATACACGGCACATCGTACAGTTCCACAGTATAGAGTAAAACAGTACAAGCACTACCTACTAAAAGTATTTTTCACTTCTCATGAATCTCCAATCACAGAACAGTATTTGACTGATTTAAAAGAAACAACGGGTTGCACTCCGGGAGTGCCGGCAGAAGTAAAAACACAATGACATGATAAAAAACGTAAATAACAAAGATATTCATATTCATATTCGCAATATTCGAATAATCCATCTACATACATACATATATGTCCCGAGTATCATTGTGTCCACAATACTTTACAATGACCAGCCAAGTTGACCCCTCCCAACATGGTAACCAACCACGACACTAGGAGGGGTCAACTCAGCTGGTCTGTCGATCTGTCGCGAGTTTAACAATTTATCCTCATCACAAAAAGTGCTCAGCGCCGCTAAAGAAATTTTCACTTCAAAAATATTTGGTATTGGGTACCAAGAAGTTTAGATACATCTTGGAGATTGCGTGCCGAACATTCGTTTGAAGCTAGAAAATATGGCCTTGTATGACGTCACTGTTGTATTGCATCTCTTTCATTAGATCCATCTTATATTAGAATGAAAGAGATTCCACATAACAGTGACGTCATTCAAGGCCATATTTTTAACAGACTTCAAGATTTCAAAAGAGGTACTCAATTCGGATTCGGTCGTATGTTTTTTATTTTACCGACTTCAAGATTTCAAAAGGGGAGGTTTGTATGTTTTTGAAGTGAAAACTTCTTTAGCGGCGCTGAGGACTTTTTGTGATGGGGAAAAATGTTTAAACTCGCGACAGATCGACAGACCAGCTAGGTTGACCCCTCCTAATATCATGATTGCGATGTTAGGAGGGGACTTGTTGGGACGGGTCAACTTGGCTGGTCATTCTAAAGTATTGTGGACACAATGATACTCGGGACAAATGTATATATGTAGATGGATTATTCGAATATGAATATGAGTATGAATATATTTTACGAAAATTCGTCATTATACTCGATTTCGACTGATTCGGGGATAAGAATTTCAAATTTTATATATATATTGAATTTTAAGTGAATAAAAACGAAAATTTCAAACGAACGAACGCAGATTTAAAATTTCATATTTATTCTATATTTTAAGTAAAAAAATATTTCTTTTCCAAAAATCAGCATACTCGATTTTGACTAATTCAGGGATACCTAAATGTCATTGAGTTTTCACTTCTGCCGGCACTCCCGGAGTGCAACCCGTTGTTTTTTTTAATGTTTGTTACTCCAGAACTCGGGCATCTCTGAACCGATTTTGAAAATTCTTTTTTAGATTGTAAGTATACAAGTTGGTCCCGTTTTTGTCAAAACGCAGTTCTCATGGATCTGAGGAATCGAGGGAACTCCTCAAATCTTAAAGGCAAACACATAGTGATTTTTGTATTTTTATCTACAAATCAAGCATTTTCATTCAAAAATGTGACTTTTGATGAAGTGGAACTGCTGATGATGATCAGAACAGAACTCTTCAACGACGAAAAGTTCACGTTTGGCGATTTGTCCTCCTAGCTGTGTTTGTTAAGCAAGTTCTATTTTCGCGGGTAATTTTTTTCATGCTCGAGTTTTGATGATGGGATCCATAAGGAATCGAGGGAACTCCTCAAATGTGAAAGGCATACATATAGTGACTTTAGTATTATCAAACAAATCAAGCATTTACATTTAAATAAGTGACATTTGATGAAGTGGAACTGCTGATGATGATCAGAATTGATCTCTTCAAAGACGCATAGTTCACGTTTGGCGATTTGTTCTCTTCGTTATGTTTGTCAAGAAAGGTACTAGGTAGGTACAATATGGGGGTCTTCAAGAAAGGAGTGTATAAATATTTAAAAGGGTCGGCAACGCGCATGTGACGCCCCTGGGGTTGCAAACGTCCATAGGATGCAGTGACCGCTTACCATCAGGCGGGCCGCAAGCTTGTTTGCCACCGACGTGGTATAAAAAATATGCATTTTTTTAAAGTTCAAAGTACAAAGTCATTTATTTCTTTCAAATAGGCATATAAATAAGCAATTTCAAAATGTCAAGTAGGTACACATGTAAAAAAAATATAAATCACATATTTATACCATGTTAGTGGCAAACAAGCGTACGGCCCGCCTGATAGTAAGTAGTCACCGCAGATTATAGACGCTTGCAACTCCAGGGTGTCACGTGCGCATTACCGACCCTTTAGAAATGTAGATATACACTCCATTCTTGTAGGGCCTTATACATCATACCTAAACAAATTAAACTAAACATGTAAATTAAAATAACTCCTTTTGCAATTACGTTAAATTTTATCAAATGTTAATAGAATATAAATATATATTATGTACTACAAACATACACGTATGTATTTGATTGATTGGACTTGAATTCAACGTATGTTGTGACGTGTGTTGTGGAAACGTAGCAATGTAACTAACTAAATTCGCGCACTATTTTCTGTGACGTGACGACTTGCACTAGTTGCGCTACTGTAATTACTACACTGTGGTAGACGCACCGGCATGTGACCTCCGTCCTTGTCTAGGACGGAGCGCTCGGACAAAGTGTTGTCTCTGTCGCACACGATACGGGGTGCGGGGGTGAAATTTAGCATTGCGCGGTACAAGAACCTCGCCTTAATAAGAGGAGACATAATTAGACAAACTTCCGTGACATTAGCGCCATATAAAACCAGTTTAAATGTGAGTACTATTTAGCTTGAAACGCGAAGGAGCCAATTGAATTTACTTTGTTACTGTATTTAAAGTATTTAATTTAAAATTATAATGCATTTATTTTATTACAGATCAATGATGCAAGGGTAGTCACAGGAGTTAAATGCAACTGTGTATATAACCAGTGGCAAGTGCAAACACGTTGCAGCATTAATGTATTATTGTAACAACATAGTAAGCCTATCAAAAACAAGCAATGAACAAGAATGGGGAAGACCGCTGCAGGAAAATTGTAGAATGTACAATCACTATTCCTGCCTGTATTTTTACAATTCACCACACAACAGCTTCTGTAACCCATTTCAAAATTTAATACAAATTGTATTGAATTGTAGGAAATGACAGATCAATGTTGCCTGACAAGCCCGGTATAGTTCACATTTCTGCCACGGCGTGCGCTGCGGTCGTTTTACCTACGTCACCACGTACTTCGCACATAGCCAATTGATCGAGAAGGCATTCACGCACAACGGTCAGTAAGCGTTCCAGTTTCCTACGCGACATACTGAAAAGCGTTGTCAATCTCTCGTCGGAATCGCTTGTCCTAAGTTTTGTTAGGTAAATTCCTAGTGCCGTTCTAGGTTTCTTGCATCTTTCAATTAGTGACGGAGTTTCTGCAAGAATTTCTTCAAATTGTAGCGAACTGCGTCCGGTCCAGAAGTGCATTTCATCGTCGCTTAGCGCACCCCTGATGTTGAAGTCCAGTCTCGGTCCACGTTGCAACGCATTTCGCATCATGTCACAAACATCAGTGAATTGTTGTGCATTAAAATTGTGAGTGACGTTGCATAGTTGCGGTAGCTCTTCCCAACCATTCATATCAAGGTGTTGCCTGCAGACTCTTGCACCATCAGGAATATATAACCTGTGTTCACAAAAAATGTGAAGTTTAACCGATTCCGGAATACGATGGCGAGTCGCGTTATGGCAATTGTTAAAAATACAATGCCTCGGGGTGTTCGGAGCTCGCACGTAATCTTGAACATGTATTTCTTGAACAAGTTCTTGAACATTCTGTTCTTCTGGTATGGCAGGCCTTTCCACTTCATCATCAAGTCTCTGCCAACATCGGTGGCACATGCGTTGCGTGTTGTTAAACACTACCAGAAAATTGTAACAGAATAAGATATATAAAACACTTAAATAAATAGAAGCAGTCATCAATTTTATTAGTTAGTTTTGTCTGATGTATATATTATGTCACGAATAAATTATTTCATTTCAATTATTTCATTTTCATTTCATTTATAAGTGCAATTGCAACGAGATAAGGTCCACCAATGGTTCAGTTAACTGTGACGCTAATTGAGTAAAATATAAGTTGATACGGGATAATGTTCAGTGAAGTACAAAACAACTTGAAAAATATCATAAAATCTTAAATAAAATATTCCACAATTATTCCCAAATGTTTTAAAATTAAAATAAAACAAAGGAAAACAAACCTCTTTATCCACAGCGCAGGCTTCGTCATACATTTTCCACATGGGATGTTTTCCACAACACGTTTCGTCAAAATATGCACAGGTGATAAATCCACAACAAGTTTCGTCAAATACCTGATACTCACTTAGCCCAAAAGGGCAAAAATGCTACGAGTACAGTTCCCGCCGTTTAAAGTATAGGCTGACTTGCAGTGGTGGAGCGTCCATACAACTCGATTCCCACCGGCTTGCCTAATTTTCAGCCAGACCAGTTCTTTTACTATGGCTCATGAAGAATAGGAAAAGCCGAGTATTTCCGGCTTCCCTAAGAATATTTTTGACGCGCCGCCACTGTGACTTGAGATACATATTTGTTGGAACTTTTTTAATTGTTGCGGTTGTCATCTGATAAACGTCAAGATAAATTGGTTTCAATCAAAGAGTGCAAGACCCGAATGTTTTATCTTGTCGTAATCATGTATATATGAACCAGAGTCAAAGGAGATATTGCAGCGGTGCCATATGTCATGTCAGTTAGGTACAGCGGTTTACTCACGGCGACGTTTTGCACGGATTTCAAATAAATAAAACACTAAGGCATTAAATAAAGGCGCTATAGCATCGATACCGTCTGACAAAGATCGCCGTGTGTTACCGCTCCAGTCTTAAAAATACAATAAAAGGAATGGAAGGTTACCATACAATTGTTACTGACCAAGTGTCCGGACTTTATTCTAGATAAGCACTTTCGAGTTTCAGCCGCTGTCCATACCTACCGGTTTTACTAATATCGTTACCATTGTATTTATTGATACAAAAAAATCACAACATTATTGTATGAAGGTACCAGGTATGGATATTGAATATATAGGCAAATTGTTTACTGGCTTTTGTTACTGGCTACTTGGCACTCGGTTTATCGGTGACACTGAAGCTATTTTCATGTAATTGGAGCACTAACAAAGTATGTTCATTTGATTTACCACAATTAGAGTACAAGGAAACCCGACAACTTAAAAATATAGTGTAAGTACCTACGTTGCATATGAAAAATGGCATTCGTCTAAATAAATAAATAATTAAATATTGGTATTAAATCTTACACAAATCAACCTAGCCCGAAACTAAGCAAAGCTTGTACTATGGTTACTAAGCGACGATATACATACTTATATAGATAAATAGATACTTTAATACATAGAAAACATCCAAGACCCAGAACAAATATTCTTGCTCATCACATAAATAAATGCCCTGGCCGGGATTCGAACCTGGAACCTCCAGCTTCTTAGGCAGGATCACTACCAAACTACCAAATAAGCTAAAGTGGTCGTGAAATCGCGAACACTTTTTGCCTAGTTGAGTACATACCTGCCTACGAAGCAGGTAGTCCCGGGTTCAAATCCCGGTCAGGGGCAGTTTGTGTGTTTCTATATATTTAAGTATGCTTTTATCTATATTACACAGAATATTTTATTGTGTAACCTTAATTACAATAAAAACAAAACAAATTATATAATAAGTGCAAATAAAAGCGATATATATACCTACCTACTCTGGAAGATACAACATAACCCAAAACTAAAAACCCAATTATAAAAAGAATACCCCATCCAAAAGTTCCGCCTGCTACATGGTTCCCTTAACGTTGGCTGCGTTATGTAAGTTTATATATAATATCGTCGTTAAATACCCACAGCACAAGCTTAACTTAGTTTGTTACTAGGGCGATTTGTGTAATACAGTCCACATATATTTTCATTTTTTGAAGTGAAAACTTCTTTAGCGGCGCTGAGCACTTTTGTACTGGGGAAAAATGTATAAACTCGCGATAAATTCTATGACCAGGTTAGTTGAACCCTCCTAGTATCGTGATTGCTATGTTACGAGGGGTCCCCAGCTGGTCTTCTTAGAAAGCCAAGGTTCTAGCTGTTTTAAGACAATCCTAAGATTTTCCATAAAGATCATATTTCAAATAAATTCTCATGGAAAGTAGCTCTTATTGTCCCTAAAAAAGCGTTTCCAAAGTCCAATATCGGATAGCCAGACTGACCGATTTCCGTAAAGATCATATTTCAAATAAATTCTCATGGAAAGTAGTTCTTATTGTCCCTAAATACGGTGACAGTTTACTTCAAAATACCTAATGGCCAAGAGTGATGGACAGGGGGAGGAAACTTAAAGAAAAGACCAGTTTCGCGTGAATTTGGCGTAGAAAGTGCTGCCTCCTATTATATTTGATGTCGACATATTTTGTGTAATCAGTCTCAAGCAGGTTTCGTTTTTATTTCATCTTTCCCAATACAATTAATCAAAGCTGAACGTGAAAAGGAACGTTACAATTTATCGTAAAAATTTAATTTTCAATTCTATGGTCACAGATTTTATAATACTCTATGGTCGTATGGTTGCCATGGTTATTTTTAAATATTGAAATAACACGTGTGTCAATAACGTGTTAACATATTGAAAATAAAACAAGCGTAATTAATTATAAGATTTTCTGCATTATTCTTGTGAAAAGCAGTTATCAGATACGCCGCCGAGTAAAGTAAGTATTTTTTAATTCATTATTTACTATCCCTGTTTACACCGATGCGACGTTATATTTATATTCCAATCAATTGATTTATTTAGGTATGTAGTCTGTTTTGCCGGGTGGTTATGCAGCTCATACATAAATGAATATCAACGAAAACAGTTGATTACTTAGCAATATAAACGTTTGAGTGTTGAACTACGTGAGCTATACGATAAACGAATATGAAGCCCACTTTCTTCTTCGTGTTGTCTTTGAAATAGGTATAGTAGATAATTCGGGACATAATTTCAAAAATACACACATACCTCCTACGCTCTCATCTCATTATTTAATGTTATGTTTTGCAGGTACATAGTGCATGCAATCGTGCCACGTCCTCATGCTGAGAAAAAGTCAGGACAGAGGTATTTTCAACATGGATGTCAATTGTTGGAGAAAACAACACTTAGCCTGGGCCAATACATGAAATCAGGAAGATATCTACAACGTGCATCCATTTCCAGGTGAAAAAAATGGATACATCTTTTTGTAGACGATTGTACTTCACTAATTCGTTTACCAGTTAGTGATTGAAGAAGTTAAACAAATCGCTATCAAGTTATAGGTAATCGTATTTAATCCTTCTTTTAATATACTACTCATAAATAAGTTAGTCAAAAATAAATAAATGATATTATATATACAACTTAATTTTATTAGTCTCCTGACTGGAATAATTATTTGTGTACAAATCACTTAACCCTTTCAGTACGGCGTGATTATAATTTGTACTCAAATTTGACGAGTTAACACGCCAATCCGAGAAAGATTTTTTATAGATAAAAGTAAACAATAAAATACTGTTCATGTACTATCTACCTACTGTGGCATCTTAACCTTCCCGTATAAACTTCCCCATTGTCATACTAAAAAAATATAGTAAATTATGACTTCTGAAAAGAATAACTTTATTACCATTATTCAATTTAAAATGTGGGAAATTGCCACGGGAAGTTTAAGATGTCACGGTAGGTAGATGGTACAGTCGAGGTCAAAAATATCTTTACAATTGAGTGTGACAAAAATATCTTTACATTTAAATAAGTTTACACACTACATGACGAAAAACATGCTTACAACGTATATGACAGTTTCATCTTTTCACTTAATGCACCAAAGTTCTGTTTACAATTTGTCTTCCATAAAATCATTTACACACATTGTGATATAATAGGTTTACATTGCATGTTACAGAATAAGATTTACTGTCAATGTGCCATAAATAGGTTTACTTTCAGTATGGCACTTGGAACTTTACGTTCAAGCGTACATTGTTTTGCTTACAACTCTTGTTACGTAAATATCTTTACAGTTTGACACAAACCACCGTTCTTCTTTCAATTATGACGTGTAGATCGCAAAATGTGAGACAAACATATGCACTGACAAGTCTGCACTGTTTTCGTGAATTGTCAGTTCATTTTATTCAAGTTTGTTTTATATAGCAAGAACATAAAGTAGCTTATTGGAGATTTACATGTTGTATACCTACATATTTTGCAGCTGTTAGGAACTGATTACATATTTAATGGTTTTATATAACGGGAACAAATAAAATAATCACCTAAATTACTTTTGATATCACCAAATTTTCGAAACCTAAAATAAGGCTCAACACTCAAAAAAATGTATCGATCATCAATCTCGGGTCACCTAAACAGTCATACCTAGTATTCCAGCAGTTAAAGCTATTTTATTTACTTATTGTGTTCCCAGAAATTTTATAATCGCATCAAAAATTGCCATTGTATACATACCACCAAAAATACTAAACTTACACCTAATCTAAGGCGCTGAGCACTTTTTGTGATGGGGGAAAATTGTTAAACTCGCGACGATTCGTAAGACCAGCTAGTTGACCCCTCTTAGTATCATGATTGCGATGTTAGGAGGGGTAAACTCAGCTAAACTCAGCTGTTCTTACGATTTATGATGCGTAAGACACAATGATACTCGGGGACATATTATGTATATATGTGAATGGATTATGCGAATATGAATATGAACATGAGTATGAATATAAATACGGATACGGATTTACGGATACCGATACCGATACGGAGACGGATATGAATATCTTTGTTATTTACTTTCTTTATTGAGTTTTCACTTCTGCCTGCACTCCCGGAGTGCAACCCGTTGTTTTTTTTTTAAATGGAATTACGATTGCTCAAAAATAATAAGATCAACTGAATATAGTTGCACCACAGTGAAAAGCGATAATTTGAGAATGGTGCAGTGGCGGCGCGTCAAAAATATTCTTAGGAAAGCCGGAAATAATTTGCCTTTCTTATTCTTCATTAGCTGAAGTAAAAGAACTGGACTAACTGAAAATTAGGCAAGCCGGTGGGAATCGAGTTGTATGGACGCTCCGCCACTGGAATAGTGTAACATTACGCCATCCTCAAATGATCGCTTTCCACTGTGTATTTAAAGCTTGACAATTATTTTTATTGCACGAAACTACACTCTCCCCTCCTCCCGGTTACAAAAAGAAACATTATTTTATGTCACACCTGGCCATAAAGTGGCCATTATCGCACGCTCCGCGCGCGAATAAACCCGCTTCCTGGCCAGGGGGTGACATAAAACTTTGTACTTACCACGGGCGATAATAAAGAAAGCCTCAGATCGCATATTTATCGCCCTTGCCTTCGGCTCGGGCGTAAAATACCTGCGAACTGAGACATTCTTTGTTTTATCGCCCTTGGTAAGTAATGTACTATAGTTATGTGCCCAGAGGTCTCCGTTTAGATTCGTTCATAGCAAGAACAAACTTAACTGTTAGAAATATGTTTAGACAGCATTAAGCTTAAGCCACACAGAGAGCGGGCGGGCGGTGGCGGCGCGGGCGCGGGCGGCGGCGGCGCGGGAGCTGCTTTTGGCGGTGGCGGCTGCCGCCAAAGGCCGCTGCCGCCCGCGCCCGCGCCGCCGCCGCCCGCGCCCGCGCCGCCACCGCCCGCCCGCTTTCTGTGTGGCTTGAGCTATAGTTTTGGTTCAGTTTCAAAATGGTCATTTTATATTGACGATATCCATGTGTGGGCGAATGACAGTATTGTTAGCGAATCACGTTAAGCTGTTATGCCCAGTATTAACAATGATTCTTTGTAAGTGAAATTAATATTTTAAACGTATTATATCAAACATTGTTTAAAAAAAAGTAGATTTGAGTTAGTTGGGCAGTGTCGGAACGGCCACCCGAACATCAAATATTAAGAAAAAAGAGGGTACTGGGAGACGGATGACGATGACGGCCATTACGGCGAGACGTTGGGAATTTGTTACTTGTTACGCGAATAATGCAATGTTGATTGTTTAATGGAATACCAGCATTATATTGTCTATAAACATCAAATCGTTGTTTCTATCCACTTCCAAGAAGAGTTTAATAGGTTAATTCTAACAATCAGAAGTGGGATCAGTAAGTCACGCTCACAGGTGAGTTTTTCTTTTCTTTGAATATCCGATGATTGGACGTTTAACTATTTTAATGATTGGACTTTTATCCGGCTGTGTGTTGCGGCTGAGTTTTGCTAGGAAAGCTGCCCAAAAGTAAGAAGTACTTATATTTAAAACGCACGTAGTTTGGGTGGGTTTCGTTGGCCGACATTTAATAAAATTGTTATTGCATTCTGAGTCTTTTACCTTCCTTGGTAAAGTCGCTTTTTGGATGGATTACTTCGATACAACTAGGCAAACTCAAATAATAGCCTACCGACCGCATCACCACAGCGTAACCCAGTAAAATTGTGACCTCCGTTCACTCACAGATTTAACTGAACTTGAGATTAAACTATACTGGGGACTTGAGTATTGACGAGTACAACAGGTTATGTAAATTATAAATGCTCACATTAAGTTAACATGCTGATCTTACTATTGGTGAACCTTATGCCATTGCAATAAGGTTCACAAATGCTCAGCTGACGGCGCATTCGATGTTACCAGATTTTATGTAGTTTTATAACATCTAAAATGGTGTATTATTTCAATTCATTTTAGTGTAATTAAGTATGTACCTTGTTCTATGTATTTATAGCAGTCGAATATTGTTGTTTCATTGTAAAGAGTAGTTATTATCTACCTATTTATGTCGTAATACATTGTTATAAAATGGGTACCTATTATAAACAAGCATTCAAAATAAATTACGTACCTGAATGAGTTACCTATTTGTATTAATTTAAGTACTTTGCTACCCAAAAGAATAATAAAATTGTTACTTTTACGTTAATACTTATCTACAACAAGTTACTTAACCATTGATTGGATAGGGATGGTTAGATAAAAAAAAATATATATGTTCATTTATATGAAAAACAAATTACATTTTATCCAACTACTTAGTTTCTCTAATTTTTAAGATTTTAATTTAACTAAGGAGTGCGGAGGGAGGAGCCCTCTGCGTCAATTTCAGTTATACAATTATTTGTCAATTATTTGATTATAAATTATATGCGTTAACTTATTATACTTATAATTCTATGTTATGGTTACATTATATTGGTGAGTGCCTTCTTAGTAATATTTTTAATGCCTTTAGGTTTTTCTAAAATTTCATTGATGACCTGTCTAGGGAAGCTATTTAGTATATAAGGTAGATATAACTGGTCCAATCTCGCTTACCATATACATTAGTCTTTTTTTTTGGTATTTTAAAGTATGGCTCATTTGGCAAGCGTCTAAGTTTGGATGACCTATTATAGCTATCCAGCCTCCCTATCATGTCCGTGTATTCTAGTATCACAGTCAATTTTACTTTGTCAAACACATTTAAGACCCTACAGTACTGGAATAATTTTATGTAATCGTGTCTATATTTTTGTTTGATTTTTAAAGGAACTATAACTATTAGGAGTCTTATTTGAATACTGTAGATCTGTCACAGATGTGTTTTATAGGTTCTGCCATAGCTGGATAATCCATAATTAATTATAGAATCGGCCATTGCCATGTACAGGAGGCGTAATGTTAATGTATTATATGGCATTTTATATCTGAGTATACAGAGATTGCTTCGGAAAGCCCTTAGTCTGCTACATACATGCTCGATATGTTGTTTCCAATTAAATGTGTCATCAATTCTTAGCCCACGGTAGGTATGTTGTTTAACTAGTTATAGTGACTCACATTTACAATACATTTGTTGGGAGTGCAAACATGCGCATGGTTATGGGCCACAATGTTGGGACTGTTCTGTGCTTTCATATGTGGCGAGTGTATGTACATTACTTTAGTTTTTTTTTATAATTTAGTGAGAGTCTCACATCATATGCCCATTTACACAAGGTATTAAATCCAGTTTGCATTTGGCACTACGCCATTTTTACATTGCTGTCTGCTGTTATTAGGCATGTGTCGTCAGCAAATTGGTATACAGACTTACAGAGGCCTTGCGGAGTATGTTGCACATGTCGTTGACATATGACAGGTATTCATGTTGGGCTGATTATTGAGCCCTGCGCTGTGTCTTGGGTGGTTTGCAGCAGTTCGCTTTGCTCTCTGGCTATACTGACAGCGTTGTACCTATTCTGATGGTAATTTTTAAGCCATGCTAGGGTTGGCCCCTGTATACCACTTTGCTGGAGCTTTTCGTACAATATATATGTATTATGGCTTAGGGTGTCAAATGCTTTGCTGTCTATCATAATTATTATTACTTGTTTTCTATCATTGAGATGGGCATTCACTTCGTCCGAGAACTTAGCTAATAGTTGTGATGTATTTTTTCCCTTTCTGAAAGCCAAATTGCCTCTCATGAATTATGCCGTTGCCTGATTTACTCATTACTGATTTATTTGATTTACTGATTTATTGATTTACTCATTTACTCATTTATTTTTTTTACCTAGGTATTTTTCAATGGTTTTGTCTTTTGTAGGTAAAATAGTGATTGGTCTATATCTGTAAGTATCTATATAGCTTCCTTTTTTGAGTATACTCGTAGGTCTGATTAAGCCAATTTTCATAATTTATCTGGATATATATTGAGCTAGCGATACATTGATTTACTAGGTGTTTAAATACTGGGGTCATCTCTTTGGATATGTGTTTTATGTCCCTTGCTCTTAGCATGTTATCTACAGCTTTATTATTTGTTTATTTGTCTATTTGTTTTATTTCTGTACTTTTTTATATAGAAGCTCATTTTGCTTATTGCTTGTGTCATTTAGATGTATTTGTAAAAGTCTATTTTTAGTGTCAGACATCTCAATCAGTTTTTCTGATCCAAGTACAACTATTTCTAATGCTAGTTACAGTTGGTTGATGTATCGTACACATTTCATAAATTTTAGTAAAGTTGTCTACTATAAAGTTATATATGTCATTAGGATGCTGAAGATTAAACACTGGGTCCCAGTGAATTTTAACAAGCTCCTGTCTTATACGGCGGTTGACCAATTTACATTGTGTTACGGTTTTACTCACTACAGCACCAGAGATGGAAATGCCTGTTATGAAATGGTCGGCTAGAGAATCTCGCACTGCTGCAGCAATAATTATATGCAACTGTTCTCTGCCTCCCTGTTGTATTATGTCTCTAATATATATATGTATATGGTATATGCAAGTCTTTGCCGTGCCTCTCTTAGAGGTTTAAAACCTAAGGATCCTTAGTATTTTGATAGGAGCCCGTTAATGGGGTAGAAGTTTTAATGTCTAAATTTATGACACCACAGGTTATGAAATAGGGTACTTTGGGTAGTGAAAAATAAATTACGAAATCTGATAAATATTAAATTTAATGTAGAAATATACTTAAATATTCTGATTTTGAGTCATAAAAGCACATCATTGTTTTATTATATTGAAAATAAATGTCGTAATTTTTAATCTGTATATCACGTGACCTAAAACACGAGCCCCACGGTGTGATGTCATAAAGGCAATAACTTTCAGTTCCGTAGAAAGAGGAATGTTGTTTCTCGCTCCCACGTGTATCATTGTCTATGTTTGCATCTCTTTCACACCGCTTTGTATGTGTGTATCACCAGCTCCATCTAATACTTTTCTCATGATTTTGCCAATATTACGTCACCAAAATGGCTGACAGCGTTTTTGCGGGAATAAAAAAAAGAGGCCACTGCCGAGAAGAAACGCCGAAAGAAACTCGACAGTCAGCCATTTTCTCCCAAAAATATGCTTATTACAATGATAATACTTAACCTACTTAATATAAAGAAATCTAAGTATCTATATAAAGCAACACAAAACAAAGAATAAAACGAGAAAAAAAACGAGTTATGTACAGTGTGTAATTCCGCAAGAAAACATTTCGAAACTGTATACCTACTCTTAATGATTATCAAATTTTATTTAAGAAAAAAAATGGAATCCTTAGACTATAAATTTAGTTATAAATCTATTGATATGTTTTCTTGCAAGAACTGTGTCAACTAGATAAAATTAAAAAAATACACATATATGAATCTTTACTCTATTTAAGTATCTAGTTTGGGCCATGCTTTTCTGTCTGTTAGATAGTCCTCAACCCTGTAATAAGCCTTCGACATCAATGATTTTTTTTCAAGTAATTTTTAAGAGCTGGAAAAGGTAAATTCAAAACTTCATCAGGTAACTTATTATAAAAATGAACACATCGACCTACAAAAGATTTGTATACTTTATGGACACGAATTTTTTTAGTGGCAACTTTATTTTTATTTCTATTATAAAATTATGTATATCAGAATTTTTACAGAAGGAGTCTATGTTCTTAAGGACATAAACAATATCCTCATAGATTTACTGGGACGCTACAGTTAAAATGTTGATTTCTTTAAAGAGTTCTCTTAAAGATTCACGTGAGCCTGGGTTATATATGGAGCGAATGGTTTTTTTTTTGTAACACAAAAATTGTTTGTATGTCAGCTGCTTTACCCCAAACCAGGATACCATACGACATAACACTATGAAAATAGCTATGCTACTAGGCGAGCTGTTTCTACATTGGTAAGTTGCCTGATTTTCTGATAGCATATGCGGCTGAACTTAATTTACGCGCCATAACGGCTATGTAGGGACTTCATTGTAGATTTTTGTCTAATGTTATACCTAAGAATATTGCTTTAATATATTTTTTTGCCGAAATATATTTTTATGTGGCTTTTTATAAGGAAAATCTATATTTTGAAGTACTTTTTCAAACATAGTAGAATACCCTATTACAATTCAGTGGATATTTAGTCAAGAGATGCATTAACTCATCAATAAAGTCCTTAATACTTAATGTAGGTGGACCGTGGACGGTATATGGCGCACATATATGTTTTGTATCCATTGGGCATTATCAATTCACCTAAAAGACACTTGAAACTTTTGGTATTTGTTTTTTTTTTCGTAAAAACGACATACAAATACGACACGCGTTGGGTTAGGAAGTTCTTACGTAGGAAGTATTATATTTAGGTATTTGGCCATAGCTCTGAATCTTATATTCAAATATGCTTAATATTATTCCACTATTTGATCCTAGTACCAAAACGCAAACTACTAAGTCCTGGTTAAGGAAGGTTGATGAAACGGCGAAAATGTATAAGTGGACAGAAAGTCAGACTATATTATATCACGCCATATACCTAAATTATGAGACGGCTCCACGACAGATGACGACAATTAATAGCCGTATTCGTAATCAAGTACCTTATGATAAAATGACAAACGCAAATGTTATTTCAGACGCACTTATTGATTGATCTATATTGACATAAGACCGACATTCCCTATCCTCTGTTTTCAGTTGCCCGTAAGTCTCGCAGTTCTGCCTTTGGACCAGCAAGTGCGCGAGTAATCGTACTTTGTGGATCCGATGTATGAGACGGTGCAGGCCAATACAAACAAATTGGAACTTATTGCAACTGTATCGACTATCCGATTTGAGTGAAGGATGCCGAAATGCAAGCAGTACTCACATAGTGAAGGATGCTAAAGCATAAGCGGTGCTCACTGTTGTTTAATTGCTATTGGAAGGGAGAAGGATGCCGAAGTGTGGGCGCCAGAGTTCTTAAAATTAAGGACGGCCGAAGCACAAGCGGTACTCACCCAATGATAAAATTGATGACTTATTTTTAAGTCAAATCAGGGCGGTAACAGTTAATTATTTAAATTCACTAATATATATATGTATATAAATATAATTTATCTTTTACATACATTACCTACGTCATGTTGAAATTTTCAACCATTTTCTATATATTTTATTATTACCTATTTATCTACATATTTACAAAACGGAATTTGTATTTAATAAAGTTTTCTCTCCTCTGTAGATGTATTTCACCCCCCAAGAGCTCCGACTGCAACTCTATCAAGCAAGGGGCACGATTCTGGGTGGATTAACGGTGACTGCTTATACTCCGAAGCCCCGAGAAGAATTACCCGGTTACTCTCACGTCACCTAGTGGTCGGCTCGGACGTGGTTGACCGAAGAAAAACTAAATTTAGATTTCAGCTCACTTTTAGTGTTTTTCTGTGTACATGAATTGACTTCATTATTTAGGTTGATCGGTGAAAATGCCTATATTATTTTCGTAAAATGTATTATGTGTAATATATTTTAATATTCATTAAAATGCAACTATGATGATAAAATAGAATAGAAAATATTAGTAACTTAACTTAGTTTTGACGTTAAATGATGTAAGTAAACGTGCAGTTACTCAATTTGATAACTCAATAAGTAGGATGTATGAGGGCATACAATTGATGTTCGAATGGCCGGCCAGGAATGGGGACATTCCAATTCCAGGACAGCCGCCTGTTAGCGAATCACGTTAAGCTGTTATGCCCAGTATTAACAATGATTCTTTGTAAGTGAAATTAATATTTTAAACGTATTATATCAAACATTGTTTAAAAAAAAAGTAGATTTGAGTTAGTTGGGCAGTGTCGGAACGGCCACCCGAACATCAAATATTAAGAAAAAAGAGGGTACTGGGAGACGGATGACGATGACGGCCATTACGGCGAGACGTTGGGAATTTGTTACTTGTTACGCGAATAATGCAATGTTGATTGTTTAATGGAATACCAGCATTATATTGTCTATAAACATCAAATCGTTGTTTCTATCCACTTCCAAGAAGAGTTTAATAGGTTAATTCTAACAGTATGTTTTTTATTTTATCCAATATGTATAGTTTTTTTGGTTAATAAAAAAAACTTAATGACAACTAAAGTAACGAGTTTATTTAATAAATGACTCCAAACATATAAATACACGTAAATGCATTAGGTACTAAATGCTATAATCCCTATACATAGTTAATATGACAAATGCTGAATAAATAAAATAAGGGTATAGGTATGTGAGAATATAATACTAATTACTTATTTCACACGGAAAATAATTCATAATAAATACTACCGAACGCTCTCGTAAGTAAATAGAAAACAAAATCTATCCAACGATTAGTGTAGGTAGTAACAGTGCATTAATTTTGCAGTTAATTCACATAATTATGATTTGCTAATACATGGAAATAATTGCTAATGAAACATATTAGTATCAGTTTCAATAAATGTTGCCCACTTGCCGATAACGCACTGCACATATAGATATTAAATATGATGAATATGTCAATCAACGTCTTATTTTTCCAGCCAACCGGATTAGAACCAGAGTGTTCTAAACCGAATTCGGCACACTTTTTCTCTGCTCGACATATTTGCTCCATCCGAGCATGTACTGTGTGTGATGTGCTAGTCTCATCCACGATTTCCTCGCCGAGTGCCAAATGTCATCGCACCAACGCGCTGGTGGTCTCCCCACGGATCTATATCCCAACCTTGGCCACCACTCCGTGACCGCCTTTGACCATCTGCCGTCGTCTCGTCTTGCCACATGATACGAGTAATATAAAAATTTTCACTTTCCGTCAACACAATATTTTATTTGTATTTTTCATGATACTTGTGGTCCTCGAAATACAATTTGCTCATACTTCATTTTTAAAACTGCGTCATAAACTATTTATTTATATTAACACAGGATGAACTGATGTATTATCTGCTTTCTTCATTTCGGCAGTTGCGTACGGATAATATTAAACATAATGATTAAATAATAGTAATACTTGCCTCGAGCACGCGGCATGTTCTTGTACATACGCCGCAAACTCGGGACGAATCCTCGGAAGGTCATCCGTCAGGACATGAATTTGGTACCTGGCGTTGTAAAGGCCGCGCCTACAAATGATACAATTACGATGATCTTCCATTGCGATGTTCAAAATAGGTAGAATTTCACTAAAAAAAAGTAACGATGGACGATATTCGAATACGATAACACTCCTGTCGTTATTTTTGAAGGCACAGAATAGATACACCGAAATTAGTTATACCTACCCACTATATTCGTATTATTCAAAATATACGGTACATTTATCATTATTATGACATTAAGGCGGTTCTCACACGAGAAACCGCATCAGTGTGACAAACGCCTAAAGCGGGTATTTCATTGTCCAGAATTCAGAATGTTTAGAGCGGTGCGTACCTACAATACCTACATGAAGTGGCCTGCGGTGGCAGCCAGTTGACAGTATGAAAATCAAGGCCGCTAGTGTTTGAATGATTGTTAATAGTGTAATAGTATAATATGTGATGGCCACCGGAGGCCGATGCAGTGTGTGACACGCTTAATTCAGGACAACGTAATACCCGCTTAAGTCGTCGTCTATATATTATGCCAATGTTTGTTTTTTTTTTCGCGCCGACGCAACAGGTTATTGACAAACTTTTTGTGTTTGACCAAGTTATTTTGCAAATCATTTGGAGGTATGATTTCAAAACGGTACCGTAACGTTTAAAAAAAAAGTAAGTAGGTACAAAGTTTGATTGACAACCAAGAATTTTATGAAACATTGTTTTGACATTGAACTAGATCTAATCTCCTTCATCAATTCACCAATTCTCGCTTCACCAGACATAACTTCTGCATTTGACAAACTACTTATTTGCTTAATACTATAATTGATAAAACAATAAAAAAAACGTATTTTTTTACTATTACATTACGTAATATAATTTTCACATTAATTAAAAAAGTTGTCTTAGATTAGGTGGTTAACCACCTATAATTATTTTTTGAATTTTTTAATCAAAGTGGAAATTGAAAAATTCAACACCACAGGTGGGGAAACATATTAAATTATTTTTTGGTTTTCGTAATATCCAAACAAAACAATCGTTGGAAATATTGTGGTTAAGTTAAGTAAATTATTGTCCAAATACACTAAATATTTTAATAATCATGGAAATCACAATGATTGTTTTTTTTTTTCTATGACAGTAGTTCCGTAATCCGTAGCAATAGGTAATAATTCACCATGAGTTACCAGCGTTGCCAGATGGGTACGCAATAGTACGCATTGCGTACTATTTTATGGTCTTGCGTACTCGCGTACTCATCCTTCGATTTGCGTACTATTTTTATATTTTTGCACTTGACAGCCCAGCTGTTACTCCACTTAACTGAAAAAATATTTTTTAGGTTTTCCGATTAATATTATTTAGGAACGCACCCAAAAAATTAACTACATACTTCTATAGATTATCTGTGGCTGTCGCACTGACAAGCAAGTGACACTGACAATGGCCAAACCAATTCAAATGACATTAAGACACCTTAATAGTCAAGGCAAAATCGAACATATTATTGATAGATTACGGTTTGATTTAGTTTGACTGTACTGTATGATTATAACTTTTATAAGTTCATAAGTCAGCGCCGCAGTTTTGATTTGGTTTGCGCTGTTCTGTTGGCATCTTTGCTCACGGTAAAATTCGTAGAAAGTGGATATATAGAAGGAGGGTTAGCGAATCACACACAAGGACGGAGATATTGTGACAGTTTTTTCTGGGGTTACCACAAAAAGAATAATCTCCCCATTTTTACTGACAAGTAGGTTTTTAATTATTGAGAATCTTCAAAATAAACTCTTAGTAAATATTAGCGGTCAAACACAAAACATCCGATGTCCTCCCAATTACGATATAAATGTGTATTAATTTAATACCTACATTAAAGTTAACAAAATCACGATTAGATTAAAACGTCTTAGTTATTCAGCCATTATAATAATGAAAATCACAATAGCATTCTAATCACGTGACAATTAAATTTATAATCTGTTATTTTTAACATTCGAGCAGGTTTAGTTTACCCAACATTATGGGTAACATATTTTTTTATACTCTGGCCACTGGTTCATCGATGACATTTCGGTGACAACGGCCGGTGACAAATAATCGGTTCCTTATACGCGATGAGGGACAGAAGATATGTAATTTTTTCTCGCTCCCACGTGTGTTATTGTCTATGCTTACATCTCCTTCACACACCTTTGTAAGTGTGTATCACCAGTTCCATCTTATACTTGTTTCATGGTAAAATTCATGAAGTAAGTATTATTAGGAATGATAATGAATAGTTGTATGCATTACTCTATGCTCGTGAATGGCTCTATGCATTTGTGCATGTCAACTTTATCTGTCGGAGAGTTTTCCGTTTCCCTTTCTGCCGCCGCACGTTGACTAGACTAGATGTACCAAAAGCCTGTTAATAAGTTTAAAGTATTTTACTATAAGTGCATTAAACCAAAGTCAAGTAATAATGCTCATTCAATGTAAGATTTGATATCCGTGTGTCATAATATAACAGTCAAGATATTTCGTTGTTTCCTTGGAGAACTCCCACGCTGCTCATCCTGAGACCACGTGCACTCTGCTACTGCACACCTGCATCCTGGTGCAGCCCTATTAGGTTTAGGGCCCAGACCTGAGGCTCAAGGAACAACAAGTAAGAGAAACAATTTTTATAACCTAAAAATTATGGGCGAAAATGACACACAGACGCCAGCACCTGCTGCGACATTGCCGCTGCCGGCCATGGCCATGCCGGGAAGCTCGTCGCATGTCTCCATTGAGAAACTTGAAGGTGCTAGGAATTATTATGCGTGGAAATTTGCAATGAAAATGTCATTGATGCACGACGGGTTGTACGACACAATAATATCAGGTACAGATGAGAGTGACGCACGTGGTCAGCGCGCACTCGCGAGGATTTGTTTAAGCATCAGAAGTAACCTATACCAATATGTAAGGTCTGCTAAAACAGCAAAAGAGGCATGGAAGAGCCTAGCCGACATTTTTGAAAACGCTGGTCTTGTTAGACGTGTGCTGTTACTCAGACAATTACATAGAATAGAATACAGCACATTTAATACGATGTCAGAGTATATTGAAAATGTTATGACCCTTGTTCAGCAATTAGCTGACATAGGCAAAACAATAGAAGACACCGAAGTAGCGGAGATCCTTCTAAACGGTTTACCATCGGAGTATGATCCTCTTGTCTCTAATCTGGAAACAGCTAGCATGACCAATGCGCTATCTAGCGAAGTGGTCAGGGCGCGGCTAATACAGGAAGAAACTAGGAAGACTGACACGGAAACCGGTACCGCTTTTGTGTCAAGAGGCCAGACACCGTTCAGAGGAAGATGTCACTATTGTAAGAAGCAGGGACACATGAAGGCACAATGTTATAAATTTAAGAAGTCTAAATACAACAAAGAGGACCAAGCAATGGTGGCTACGGACGCTATGGTGGTGAGGCAGCAGAACCATCAGTTTCTGATTGATTCGGGCTGCAGCTCCCACATGACATATCTTAGAGACTGTATAGTGAATTTTAGAAGTCAGAATATTAAAGTGACAGTCGCTAATAATGAAGAACTCATATGTACAGGTATAGGGGATGTGTACTTAATGCTTAACAATGTTAAAAGAAAACTTAGTAATGTTTTATATGTACCTGATATATCAATGAATCTAGTCTCAGTGAGTAAGTTGATCTCAAATGGTTTTAGTTTGCATTTCAACAGGCGGGGCTGTATTATATTTGACAGGGAAAACCATAATGTGGGGTCTGCCATTTTACAAAACGGGGTGTACAGGTTAAGCACAGGTGAGCCTTTGCGCAATGGGGAGAGCTGCATTCTTTCGCCAGGGCGAGAGATGACAAGCTCCGCAGTTGCTACTCAGGTGCCCATTGATATTTTGCACCAAAGGCTGGGGCACATAAACTATGGGGATCTTAATGCCATTAGGGATAGGTTTCCTAAACATCTTATGTTACAGGACAACATTCAGAAACAGGAGGGGAAGTGTATTCCTTGCCTGGAGGGAAAACTGTCTGCGAAGCCTTTTCCTAAAGCGAGCAAGACACCGGCTGGCGAAAAGCTGGCGCTGATCCATAGCGACGTGTGCGGACCTTTCCCGAGTAGCTGGGGTGGCGCAAAATATGTCCTCACCTTCACGGACAACAGTACAAGGAAATCTTTTGCTTATTTACTTAAGCGGAAATCGGAGGTATGTGACCGTTGTATAGAATTCATTAATATGGTCGAGCGGCAGACTGGTCTTCCTGTCAAATGTCTACGTAGTGATGGAGGTGGTGAATACTCCAGCAAACAACTTTCACGGTTTTTTAAGAGTAAGGGTATTTTGCATCAGACAACAGTGCCATACTGCCCAATGCAAAATGCTGTATCGGAACGTCTCAACCGAACTATAATGAATAAAGTTAGATGTATACTACAGCATTCAGGGCTTGACAGGCGTTTCTGGGGCGAGGCGGTCATGGCTAGTGTGTATTTAAAAAATCGCTCGCCAACTTCAAGTTTAGGTGGCAGGATTCCGGAGGAGCTATGGACGGGGTCAAAACTTGATCTCAGTCATCTTTGGATCTTTGGCTGTCTGGCATATGCAAAGATACCAAATGCTAAAAGAACGAAATTAGATGCAAAGTGTAAACCGTATGTATTTGTGGGTTATTCAGAAACGACCAAAGGGTATAGGTTGGCCGATTGTTCTGACCCCAGGAAAGTTGTTTTGTCAAGGGACGTAGAGTTTTTAGAAAGGGAATTTTATAATTTTGGACATGTTAATAATAATGATAATCATTTTAATTATGAATTTTTGAATAATTTTATTGGTAATGATTTTATTATGGACATGGATGATAATAGTGTAAATGAGAATAGCACTAGGGTAAATGACATGAATGAGAGTAATGTGATTTTATATGAACAATGTGTGAATGAGAGTAACACAAGTAGCTGTAGGAATGAGACTACTACAGGCTCAAATGTAAGTGTGAATGAGAGTAACACGGTTAAAAGCTGTAGGAATGAGAGTACTACTAGCGGCAAGGTACAAAGTGTGAATGAGAGTAACACTATATGTAGGAATGACAATACTACTAGTGACATGTTTCAATGTGTGAATGAGAGTAACACGGTAAAAGGCTGTAGGAATGACAGTACTACATGCTCAGATTTATGTGTGAATGACAGTAACACTACAGGCGGCAGGAATGATAGTACTGACAGCATGAATAAGAGCAATGACTCGAATGTGAATGATATTAGCAGCATATTAAATAGTGTTAGAAACGATCATAATTATTCTATGAATTTTACAGGGTCTGGTGACGATGACGAGTACTGCTCGGCCAGTGACAGCGACTCACACCATGGTGATTCAGCCGGGGAGGCTAGGAGGTCTTCGGGTGCAGAGGGCGCTTCAGGGGAAGTCCTGACCGATGTGCACGTCCGACCGTCATCGCCTATAGAACGTCCAGTTCGAAGTACACGTTCAATTCCACCACAGAGGTACGGTGACTATGATATGTCTCTAATGGCTAGCTGTTCTACTCTTGAACCGTCTACATACGAGGAGGCCATGTCCAGCGTAAATGCTGATGATTGGCGAGACGCTATGAAACAAGAGTACAACTCGCTAATCACTAATAATGTTTGGACTATTGTTGATAGACCTAAGAATGTAAATGTAGTCAAAAGTAAGTGGGTTTACAAGGTAAAAACTGATTCCTCAGGAAATTTCATATGTCACAAAGCACGGTTAGTAGCTAGAGGGTTTTCTCAGCAGGAGGGCATAGATTACAATGATACATACTCTCCTGTTGTTCGTCATTCAACCATGAGATTATTATTTTGTCTAGCAAATGATTATGATATGAATATAGATCATATTGATGTTACCACTGCTTTTCTTAATGGAAACTTGAATGAAACCATATATATGGAGCAACCTAAAGGTTTTAATTATGATAAAAATAAAGTATGTTTACTTAAGAAAAGCATCTATGGTTTAAAACAATCTAGTCGCATGTGGAATTTACGAATTCATAATGTCTTATGTACCATTGGTTTTGTTCAAAGCAAAAGTGAACCTTGTGTATACTACATAAGGTCTAAAACTGATTTCGTCATTTTAACTTTGTATGTGGATGATATCTTTTTGTTTTACTCTAAGAATAGTTTATGTAAACATAAATTAATGCAAGCATTAGAGAAAGATTTTCAAGTTAAAGATCTTGGTCCCATTAAAAGTTATTTAGGCATACGTGTAACTAGAGATAGACAGAATAGAACTTTGTCTTTGGATCAATCTGTGTACATAAAGAGTATTTTGAAAAAGTATAAAATGGAAGGTTGTAAACCAGTGTCCACACCTATGCTTCCAGGAACTCAGTTGGTGAAAGATGATGAGTGTATAAATGATGATACTTATAAGTATAGACAGCTGATAGGCATGTTGATGTATCTTTGTGTTTCGACACGTCCAGACATATCTTTCACCTTAAGCCAACTTAGCCAGTTTAACAATTGTTTTGGTAAATCTCATTGGCTTGCTGCTAAGCGTTTGTTAAGGTATTTAGCGGGCACAATTAATTACGGTTTATTTTATATAAAAAGTAAGGAATTGTTATTGAATGCGTATACCGATGCTGACTGGGCCAATGACTGTCTTGATAGAAAATCATATACTGGTTACATAATTAAGTTAGGAAATAGTACAGTAAATTGGGAATCCAGGAAGCAGCGGTCAATTTCACTCAGCTCGTGTGAGGCTGAATATGTAGCTATAGCTGATGTTTCTAAGGACTTATGTTTTGTTAAACAGCTGATGTCAGAATTACTACCAGAAACCCAAGTAAATGTAATTGTATATAATGATAATCAAAGTTCAATTAGGCTTGTTGACAAAAAGGAAATGTGCCATAAGCGCACCAAACATATTGATGTGAGGTACCATTTTATTAAAGATTTGGTGGAAAAAGGTTTTATGGTAGTTAAGTACTTATGTTCACAGAAAATGATAGCAGATGCTCTAACTAAAGTGTTAAATGGTAGGCAGCATAAATTCTTTATGAATGAAATGTGTTTGAAGCCTTGTTAGATCTAAGTTTCAGTTTTTCAGCATACTTTGTTTGCATTGTAATGTGATGTAGAGTCAATATTGTATGGAATGTTTTGATGTACATGTAGAGTCGCATTTAAATGGAATGTAGAGTTCTAGTGCATATGTTAGCATTGTTATCGCATAAGATTGTAATGCATAAGGGGAAGTATTAGGAATGATAATGAATAGTTGTATGCATTACTCTATGCTCGTGAATGGCTCTATGCATTTGTGCATGTCAACTTTATCTGTCGGAGAGTTTTCCGTTTCCCTTTCTGCCGCCGCACGTTGACTAGACTAGATGTACCAAAAGCCTGTTAATAAGTTTAAAGTATTTTACTATAAGTGCATTAAACCAAAGTCAAGTAATAATGCTCATTCAATGTAAGATTTGATATCCGTGTGTCATAATATAACAGTCAAGATATTTCGTTGTTTCCTTGGAGAACTCCCACGCTGCTCATCCTGAGACCACGTGCACTCTGCTACTGCACACCTGCATCCTGGTGCAGCCCTATTAAGTATAAAGATGGAGCTGAGCTGGTGATACACACATACAAAGGTGTGTGAAGGAGATGTAAGCATAGACGATAACACACGTGGGAAAAAGATATAACGTGATATCTTCTGTCCCTCATCGCGTATAAGGCAGCATTTGTCTGCCACCAGCCGGTGCCACCAAGCAAAGTGTCATCGATGAACCAGTGGCCAGCGCAGCGTATAAGAAAATATGTTACCCATAATGTTGGGTAAAACAAATCGATTCGAATATTAAAAATAACAGATTAACATTTTTGTCGTGATTAAAATACTGAATAATGATTGGTGTCAATAAGGTTTTTAATGAGATTTTGCACTAATGTGGGTAAATATTATTTTTACAATGGCTGAATAACTAAGACGTTTTAATCATAAGTGTAACCTAATATGCCACAAGTTCAATTTGTTGCCCGCTAACATTTATTAGGAGTTTATTTCGAAGATTCTCAATAAAAACCTACTTATGTCAGTAAAAATGGGGAGATTATTCTTTTTGTGGTATCCCCAGAAACAACTGTCAAATTATCTCCGTCCCTGTTGGACATTCGCTAACCCCCCTTCTATAGGATCCTCTTTCTACGGTAAAATTAAAAAAAGCGGTTTTTCATGTCATTTCACGTCGTCATCGTCAAGTAGAAGTTAAGTTTGTAGTACAATTTGTTGCGGGTTGTTATTGTTTTATCGATCGTATTGATCAAAAAAGGACAGGAATTGACAAGTTTCTTGACATTTTATCAATGTTCCTATCTAGAACAGAACTATTGCGACCTAATGACATAATAAAATCAAAAAAGGGCAATGTTACTATCTAAAACTTTAATAATATCAATAATATCATTGTTACCTATAATCACTTTATTGGTATTATCAATACTTTTGTCAAAATTTGAAATCAAAAAATAATTAAAACTTGTAAGGCTCGTATGATTTAAAAATGTGTTATTTTAAGGCCTTTGTATATGCACCAGCTGCATAAAGCACAGTTTGTCAATAAATGTTGTTCGGCGTACTCAAACTTGAATTTGCGTACTATTTTTAAGAGCTGCGCGTAACGAAACGTAAAACCCATCTGGCAACACTGTGAGTTACAAATGTAACGTAAATACGTAGTACCTTGTTTGATACAAAACTAAAAGGCTTAGCTATCGGTAGGGCCCTAACTGGGGGAGGGGAGTTAAAGCATCTCACTCATTAGAGCGAGATAGTTTGTCTCCCCTCCCCAGGTTAGGGCCCTACCGATAGGGTAGTGTGATAAGGCTTTAATATTTTCAATTAAAGTATGTAAATTGACGTTTACGGGTACACAACGGACATAATTATTCTCTATATTATATTCGTAAAAGTACCGTACCTTCTTTTTAAGAATTACGGTTACCCTTGTATCACCCACGGGTTACGTGTATTTTTATGTTTTTTTTTAATTATGACATATTCATGCGGACATCTGTCAGTTTACTTTATTAAAAATATTAGTTTAGTGTAGTGACCAAATCCGCATGATATTATAATACCTACGAAAGTTGACGTAAATCGGTCAAAGTGGTGTAGGCAAACGAATGAACTGGGAAAGCACAATAACGTTTTCGGAACTTAACATAATTGACATACTCAATTAACTCGTAGTGTTTACCATTAATAATTCGCTAAATATGACCAACGATTCGTCATAAACACATCACTACAATCGTCAGTAGACTGTTATACCCGCTGTACACTCTCGTGTGCTCTCTCCACTCACGTTCGACTTGCCCCGCGGGGTACCTAATCATGTAACTTTTCGAACGTACGGTAGGCATATTTTAATCACACTTTTTTCACCTACCTACATAATTCATTTAACGCGAACTAGTGTCGGTAAGGCTGACCTTCCTTAAGCTTAAGCCACACAGAGAGCGGGCGGGCGGTGGCGGCGCGGGCGCGGGCGGCGGCGGCGCGGGCGCGGGCGGCAGCGGCCTTTGTCGGCAGCCGCCACCGCCAAAAGCAGCTCCCGCGCCGCCGCCGCCCGCGCCCGCGCCGCCGCCGCCCGCGCCCGCGCCGCCACCGCCCGCCCGCTCTCTGTGTGGCTTGAGCTTTACACGTCGTTGTTCGAACGAATTCACGAATTGCCACGAATCGGTCACGAATTTCTGGTGAATAGAGTTGTGAATAATATGTGATTTGATTTGTGACCACAGACCACCTCCTCTAGACCCCTCGTATGGGCGATTTAGTTCGAATCAAAAGTCACCAAGGTTAGCGGTAGGTGCGGGCTGAGGGGAGGTCGGCAACAGCGCTGCGATTGGCCGTTTCAAAATGCGCGCGACTTCGCCGCAAAATGGCGCGCGGTCTAGTGATGAGACACGGTTGTTGATTATCGGTTTTTACCAGCACCCCAATTTATTCTAGGTAAATTATTTTACATGGCGTGTATACTTTATCTATTGAATTGACTATAATAATACCTTCTAGGCGTGTTTACAACCTTTACTAGTGTATACAATTGAGATTTGAAACAATTTTATTTTGATTCATGTATATGCGCTGTATATAAATCAATAAAAATCGTTTATTTCAGACCAAATGTTGATCCATACATATCATTACATATAGCGTAATGTACAACAGTGGCGGAGCGTCCATACAACTCGATTGCCCACCAAGACGATTCGAAAAAACCTAATTGCAATGGGTTTATCTCTAAATCCCTTACACTTCTTCGAAATTCAGTATTGGGGCCATGGGGCCTTCTCGTGTCACTAGTCCTGATTGCTAAAAGGAATCCACCACCACTAATTATGTTACTACTATATAAACTTCATATTAAAATAAGACAACAACAAAACTACAATGAGAACAAACTAACTAAATATTCTATAACACTGATTTGTTTAGCGTATAAAGTAAAACAAGATAAAAAAACACTACACTATTACCATCTTTCACCTCCTTATACGAACCTCTATGATTCATATAGTAAAATAATATTGTCTACGTAAATACTGACATTCAATATCAAAAAATAAAACTAATCAGTAATGTTTACCAATAGAATTTTAATATTTATTAAAATCATTGTGATATATAAAATACGGATGAACCGATAATTAAATGAAATCGGAACCGAACATCACTGGCACAGCACTAGCCCGCGCACGTGCTGTCAGAAAGAGAAAGTATATTGGCATTTGAGGTGGTTGGAAAGGAACAAGCACACTTCACTACGCCTTATAAGCCGGCACGGCCAGTGTAAAATGATCCCCGCCGGGCAGAATAAAATGTGTATTTGTATTAATTTAACTTACCTATGATATGTAATTCCGCCTTTCTTTAGATTTTTAGTTCGGGAATCGTTCTCACACCACTTTACCGAACAAAAACCCATGCTTACGGTTAGTCGGAACCAAATTTAAGTATTTTTGTGCCACGTACGTATAGGTCATGAACCTGGACGAGACTGACTGAGCGGCGTGAGGCGGGGCAGTATATTAAGCGCAATTTCTCCCAAGTGTGGCGCGAGCGCGTCGCCCTGAAAGCTCTGTCTAGAGGAGGTGGTCTGTGTTTGTGACAAATTCGATCATCGGTTACGGGTATTTTATGTAAGAACAGGGTGCGAGTGCAGTATGACGTGAATCTCTTTCTGCCACACATTTTACAAACGAAACGCAATTCTGAATATTATTGATACGATTATAAGGTTTTCCGTTGATATTATGCCGATACGATATCTTTCTTACGCGATGGGTAAGTCCATAACCTTTTAATATGTATATCACGCGTAATAATGATATGCCGTTGTTTACCGGTGATGGGGATCCCCGTGATCCCCGTCATGTAAACAAAAGATTGTTTTGTTTTTTATGCCACACCTGGCCATAAAGTGGCAATTACCACACGCTCCCCGCGCGGGAAATCCCACTTCCTGGCCAGGGGGTGACATAAAAATTTGTACTTAACACGGGCGGTAATAAAGAAAGCCTCAGATCGCATATTTATCGCCCTTGCCTTCGGCTCGGGCGTCAAATACCTACGATCTGAGACATTCTTTGTTTTACCGCCCTTGTTAGGTAATGTACTATTATGACTGTAGAGGACAGGGCTAATCTTATAGATGACTATTGAATTTCATAATCAATATTAATAACGAACGTGTCAGCAAACCCTGACGTTACATAAACAACAAACAACAACACTAAACAACACAACAACACGCAACACTACACTACTAACAAGGTTTATAATGACCCTATTATATACAGAGAATAAAAAAATGCAAATATAAGCAATATTTGTTTATAGGCACTACTTTGTTTCCTGTGTATTCCAACACAGGTCAGGTGATTTTGTCTTGATTGTCAGATGATTTTGTCATGATTATTTTTTTACAAATAAAGAGATAAAAACAAGTTTCATAAGAAAAAATACTCTAGAAAATATATTTTGTTTGCAGTCGGGGGACTTAATATTTTGGTTTTACACAGATGAAACTGAGGACCTATATTTTTAAAACGGTTGGAAATATTTTGGATGGTGAATACAGGCGAAAAATAAATAAATAAATATTAAATATTGTGGACAATCTTACACAAATCAACCTAGTCCCAAACTAAGCAAAGCTTGTACTATGGGTACTAAGCGACGATATACATAATTATATAGATAAATAAAAACTTAAATGTTGATAGTATAGTGCGTTTAGGGCTCTGAAGCTCTCTCGCAGTGCGTGTTTTCGGTCGTCTATCAAACGGGCCTCAGTAGATCTCGCTGTTGATATAGGGATGATCTTCCTCTCTTGTCTCTGGAAATCTTGGTTAGTTTTGCGGTCAGATTTGGAACCGTTATGGACAAGAGTTGAGAAATAGAAATATTTATTTGCTTGAATACGTTACATATAAGGTCTTAAAATAATTAAAGTATTAGTATTCAGTCGACTTATATGTCAACATGCAAATTATTGTTTCACATTAAATTGTAGAATTCGAATCATAAAAATATAAATAATTAACATGTCAAAAATATAATATTATAAAAAATAGAAAAATTATTGAGCCATTCGGTAACAGTAACAAGTAGGGCTTTCAAATACCGGACATTTCGTGATGCCGGTATTAATACCGGTATTGGCATCTTCAATACCGGGATCCCGGGATCCCGGTATTTTTCGGATAGACATTGAAAGGTACGAAACGTTGAAAAAGAGTTGAGAGTATGTCATAGCGGAATCCGTTTTGCTACTCGCCCAAATTCGAACATATGGCATTTAGTATTGAGTATCTACTTGGAGACCGAGCCTTGAATGCCCACGAGCCCTTCGCGGGACTGAGTGCCAGTTATAATCGAATTTTAAATTCAAGACCAACATAACTACTACAGATCTGTCACTGTGGTGTGCATTTACATAAAAACAGACAGATCTGTCGTATTTTGTTTGTCTTGAATTAAAAAATCGAGTATAGATCGATTGTCCGCACCAGGCTCGTCCAACTCAGTACAAAAAATTGATATCCGGGGATAGTATGGAAAATTAGAAGCGGATGATGGCGGCAGTATAGGATTTTAGTGGTAATTGCTGTCAATTCGCGTTCATTTTCTAGTTTCTAGTATGAGAGACCCGTCTCTTAAAACATCAGTGATTATAATTTATATTTGGTCCGCGCCCAATGCCCATATGGCAAAAATCATAGAAATCGTTAGAGACATTTTCGAGATGATATTTATGAAATTATTTTGCAATTATTATATATGTACTTACCTATCTCACAGTTTCATAATGTATCTGAGCGTAGGTAGATATTGTTACGTACCTACTATGTAAAGACTCTACGAGCGTATGGCAGTGTTTAAGATTATTTTTTTTCAATTACAATGTAAATTGTAAGAGTTCTTTATTGTAGTTACATTTTAACTGGTTTAGTATAAAATAGATTTTTGATAGGTATCGGTTTGAAGCTATGGTAGCCCAGTGGTTCAAGCATGCGGTTGTCAAGCGGCGGTTGTGGGTTCGAATCCCAGCTCGCACCAATGAGTTTTTCGGAACTTATGTACGGAATATCATTTGATATTTACCGTTAGCTTTTCGGTGAAGGAAAGCATCGTGAGGAAACCTGCATAAATCCGCGAAGAAATTCAAAGTTGTATGTGAAGTCCCCAACCCGCTCTGGGCCAGCGTGGGGACTACTGCCCAATCCTTAGCAGTGGGACGTAGGCTATAGGCTGTTGATGATGATGATGATCGGTTTAAAAGTTTTTGATGTTTCTTACATTTAGACTATCGGCATGTAGAATTCTTTCTCACTATGCTAACGTTAACGTTACTGTGTTATTTCGATCGTTAGAATCAGCAGGATTGAGATTCTCTTGCTCTGCTTGCCTTGGCATTCGCTTAGCTGTTAGGATACAAGTTCTAAAAGTTCCTTACACAAATCCCCCGATTGTCATCGAGTAAAGTGGCAAACAGTAAATTAGAACTCGGCCGAGGAAGTATAGTGAAGGTGAATGGGAGTTCACATGATTTTCCTGTAGAGTAGTTTCAATTACAACGCTAAAGATTGGAAGCACTGTGAATATTCACATGACAATTCAGATTATGGAGAACATAGAGGTTTGCAAGAAAGCGTGCGCAATGCCTGTTAGATGTACCTACTTATGCCAGTGATGTACGACGCCATGATATTTTTAATTAAATAAATACGGAAGATCCACTTGATATCTTTATTGTGAAAATATATTTCATTTCAATACATTATGAAATCATACGGTTTTTTTGATTATATCTTTCCTCGTATTCTACGTAAAACAATCTACTTATTGATTTTATCATAAGGGCTACAGTACAACAACATATTTTCAAAAGATTCCGATTTGATTGTTGTTTATAATAAAGTTTTAATACTGTGACACATATACTTTTGGTATTAAAATAATTTATATTTGCGTAAAATTCAAACTAAAATAAATATAAGTAATGATAAGCCTTAACTTAATACAAAAAATCCGTAGCATCAAAATATAAATAGGCAGGCCAATGGAGAACAGTTTATTGGACACTACTTATGCGCCATAAACATTGCAGTTATTTATGTTTTTTTAGTAACATTTGATGACATTAATTAATATTTGATGACTTTAAAGCTACCGTAACAATACGGTAAGGTTTTCATCGCTTTTGTGAAACTAGTGCCTACGCCTAATCTTAAGATATGAGGGTCGATTTTTGAGTGTCGAACGCTCAACTTTTCACTCGATATCTGTCAAAACATAGTTTTTTGACAGATCTCGAGTGAGAAGTCGGGCGTTCGACACTCAAAAATCGGCCCCATGGTGCTAAAGCTGACCCCTAAAGCTTTTAGGAAACAACCGGGAAAATATAGGAGAAAGATTTTATTGACTAGGTTCGACATCATTAATTTTATTGCATATAAGAACGTAAAGTTTACTGATTTCATTGACACTATTCTGATGGGCGTTTTATTTGTACGGTACGTGGTGTAAGTGTATCTCTCATTTTACCTAACTTCCACGTACTTGCTTAAAGGTTAGCTGCATGAGGTACCTTAAAGGGATAAGCTTGCTTTTGTACATCGATCTATTGTGACATGTATGTATATATTTTAGCGGAATTATACAAAAAAGTATACATACGTTTGTTATAACGTCGTTGAAGATGCATTTTTTATTTAATTGATTTAACATAATGGATTGTACCGCCAATGTGACCCCTATAGAGACGCCTGCGTCCATAGGCAAGGACGTCTTGATGTGTCGTAGTTGGTAATATACTTATACTTATGTAAATAAAAAGTAGCAACTGCTTAGAAGCAAAGCTCTGACAGTTACCGTGAGATAGCAGTGGCGACTCACGTGGATTGCGTAGCCCTGAAAAATTGTTTTAAGTGTTGGATAAGGGCTGAAAATGATATACCAGATATAAGTACCGTTTTATTTTTCAAAACACATCTATTTAGCTATTAAAACCAAACCAAAACGATGCATTTTTCGGACTTTGTTGCATAAAATCGTATTTTTCAGATAAAATAAGAGACCTGAAACTCCTGAAAATTATTTTTTTCATGGGTCGTTACATTATGCGTTTTCTAATTATATTAAGTTTTTGTACAAATATAAATATATACAAGATAAATCCAAGTACGCAATGTGAGCCGTTTCTATGCACGACAGTGTATTCAATGCTGAATAACTTTTTTCACACAGCAATTCAGGACTGGCGACCTAGTTTTCATTAATCTACATAAAATTACCTTTCCAATGACATATAACACATGTCTATTGGTCCGGGTACCAGGTTCCATACATTTTTGCCCATTGTCCTTTGAAAAATATTTTTTTATATCGTTTTTATTACAAAATTAAGCGACCAAAATTTTTTTAAATAATTTTTACGTATTTCTTGACATGACTTGACAACATCCCTATTACTAGCCTAATTGTATATTAAGTAGTTTGTAGCTGTGTTAATGTTTGTTAGCATGTAAGTTACATTTTAAATTGCGAATAATCTAACCGTTTGATCATTTCAATAGACTGGTTCAAAATAAAACTAACAAATTTCAGATCTAATCCTGTATTAATGTTACTTGTGATTATTAATGTTACTCATGAAATACGTATATAATATTCACGTATAACATTTGCCGTCACAAGCACGCATTTCTATACACTTCAATTTTTGTTGGAGACACCTACATCTAGCAGCGCATTTCTTTTTGCATCTGCACCTAATCATTTCCAGGCAGGCTTCGGCAGCTACTGGCAAGCTAGTCCATATAGGTTCCCATCTATGATTTAGTTTCGTCCATCCCCAATCAGATGGACTGGGGATATTTTGGATAGGTAACATTTGACCCCATATATGAACTGCTTGCAAAACCGCCCGCAGGAAATGTTGGTGCAGTGCAGCATTAGATGGTGGAATATGATCTAACTGGCGATCTTTTTTTGTGAACAGCTGCTTACGGCATTCGTTTACTGTCGAAACTGGGGGCCGATTTTTGAGTGTCGAACGCTCGAATTTTCACTCGAGATCTGTCAAAAAACTATGACGTTTTGACAGATGTCGAGTGAAAAGTCGAGCTTTCGAAACTCAAAAATCGGCCCCCAGAGCTGGATCTGAAACAAAAATCTTAAATATGCACAACCACCCTCTAAAAATGACTCATGGTTTTAAATAAAATAAAATAAAAATAAAAATCATTTATTTCAGACTCATAGAATCCATATTTGTTAGTATTTACATCTCAAAAATAAATAGGTGTTAGTAGGCAAATATTAAATCTTATCATTAAATTAATTAATTATTATTAGTATTATTATTTAAACATTAATTATTATTATTGAAAAAAGTAAATATTATGAAAAATGACACAATGACACAAAATGTTTTATGAAAAAAGTAAATATTACCTATCATACATGACGACAACAAACTTTTCCACAATCGCCATTGCATCTTTAATTCTGCCGTCATATGCTGCCAGGAAACCTTCTGTGACCTAGAAACGAGGCTCAAATCGGCAGAAAACGAAATACAAAATCTAATTTGTGAAAATGATGCTTTAAAAAAACGCCTAGAAGGAAAAGAGCATACGATCAAAGGGTTGGTTCGCATATGCTCAACTCCTGGGCGAACACCAAAAAGTAAATCCCAACGAAAAGGCCTCAATAAAATCCAATTCGACCAGAGTCAACAGGACAACATACAAAATAAGGAAGAAAAAAACGCAAAACAGGACAACACACGTATCACTCAACAAGCACAACTAAACGAAGACGCAATAAACAGTATCAAGTCTAAAGACGAAGAACCCCCCATACACAACAAGTTGCCATTTTCAAAGCAAAAAGGCACTCCTGCGGCCAAAAAACTATGTGTTATTAGCACCACCAGCGGAAGAGCAGGGAAAAGAATACTGAATACCATGCTAAACAATTTCGATTGCTTCGATTGTATACACCTTGCAACACCGGGAGGACGAATCCGAGAACTTTTGGTTACTCTACCTGTAAAACTAAAAGAGTACACGAAAGAAGACTACTGCATTCTACTAATCGGAGATCGTGACTTCATAATCAAGGAAGACTTCGAGCACACTGAGCTCGTACGAGAAATTATATCAACTCTAGAGACTTTAACTCATACAAACGTAGTAGTATGCACGCCGACGTACATCTGTGGAGCCCCACTGTTTAATTATAGAGTAGAACAATTCAATACTTATCTTAATCAATCCCTACAAAATGGCCAAAGTGCACATTTTTTGGATTCTAATTTGAACTTGACGTTTGACATGTTTTCACCGCTTTCGGGGAAAATTCTCCCCATAGGCATAAACAATATTCTGGAAAATGTTAAACTTTTAGTAAGTGACATTATACCTATAGCGACACATTCACAAAATAACGGTGAAGCGAACCATTCCTTTCGTTTACAGGGAAACGAAGAAGATAATCGCTCCTTTCGTTCCTTTAATGAATAATATTATAACTTACCGATTGCTTCATCAAAACATTGCTGGTATATTAAGTAAAAGAGATATGGTCGAATTAGCAATTACAGAGCTCTCTAAAGATATTGGACCAATCGATTTTATTTGTATGACCGAAACATTTATTAAAAGTGGGTCAGAGAGCAATTTAAATATTTACAAATACAAACTTGCTGCATTTTTCTCTAGGAGCCATCAGCGACGGGGCGGATCTTGCATACTGGTCCGGGCTGGGTTAGAATTTACAGAACTGCAAATCACCAGAGAATTATGTTGTCCATACTATTTTGAATGTTGCGGAATAGAACTGAATAATCAAAATTTAATAATCATATGTATATATAGAGTACCAGGCCCCAATATACAGTTGTTTTTGTATAAATTAAACATAATGCTAAATAAATTGACAGTTAATAATAAGAAGAAAATAGTTATTTGTGGGGATTGGAACATCGATACACTCAAGACTAGCGTCCAATCAAAAGAACTAAAATCACTCCTGACAAATTTTAATTTTAACATTCACATAAACGCTCCAACACGAAAAAACTCATGTCTGGATCTGATATCCTCAAATTTAGATAATTCCGACGTCGAAAGCGATATACTCAAGCTCGGCTTATCCGATCACGATACTGGACAGTTTATATCATTCTCGATTCCGAGAACAGGAAAACAGGCTAATCAGAAAGTTGAATACTGGATTGAAGAACGGCGTGATTTCTGTCAAGAAAATGTAGATCAATTCTGCAAGCATATATCGTGTCTATCTTTTAACGAAGTGTATGAGGAAAGTGATTGCAACAGATCCTTTGAAGCATTTCACGATTTATTTATGCTTTTATTTGATTTGTGCTTTCCATTTATAAAGGTTAAAATAACAAATAAAACAGTAAAGAATAAATGGATTACAAAAGGATTAAAGAGGTCGTGCTATAAAAAGCGATCTTTATATTTTAAATATCATAAGGATCATAACAATAAAAAAAGTAACAAAGTTATATATAAAACATACTCCAGGCTATTAAAGAAATGTATATTACAATCTCAAAAAATCAATAATATTAAATATATAAATATGTCAAAAAATAAAGGCAGAGCAGTGTGGGATATTATAAAAAATAATTTAAATACGACTGCTTCTAAGAACACGCAACCTAACGAAATAGAGGTAAACGAAATTACTTACAACCAACCCGAACAAATTTGTGAATTGTTTAATACTTTTTTTATTAGCCAATCTCATGAATGCTCATGCACCAAAATTACCAATTCTATTAAGAAAACAGTTTCTGATAGTATATTTCTTAGTGCGATTAATGAATATGAAGTCGCTAACATTATTCGATCCTTAAATAATACAAGTTCAACTGGACATGATGGAATAACAACTAAATTAATAAAATTATGTGCCATTCATATAACGGCTCCTCTAACCCATATCATAAACTTATCTCTTGAACAAGGTTGTTTTCCCGAATATCTGAAGCTTTCCATTGTTAAACCTCTATTTAAAAAAGGCAGCCCAAGACTTATGAATAATTACAGACCTATTGCCTTAATACCAGTAATTTCGAAAGTATTCGAAAAGGTAATGCACAGTAAACTAGAAGCCTTCCTAAAGAAAAGAGAGGTCTTAAATCCCTACCAATTTGGATTTAGGAAAAATTGCTCAACATCACTCGCATGTTTCTCCCTGGTTGAGGCAATTACTAAATGTCTCAATAACAAACATTCGATATTATGCGTCTTCTTGGATATGAGTAAGGCGTTTGACCTAGTCTGTCATAAAACATTACTCGACAAACTTGACAGTTATGGTATTAGGGGAATCGCACATCAATGGTTCCAAAGTTATTTATGTAATCGTAGACAATATACCGAAATAACAAAAATAATAAGCAATAAGAAGCATAAATATAAGTCTACACCTAACACAATTAAAAGTGGCGTTCCGCAGGGTAGCATCTTGGGCCCCTTGCTATTCTTGCTATATATAAATGACCTGCCAACAGCGCTAAAACATAACTGTATCCTGTTTGCAGATGATACCACCCTAATCATTCAAAGTAAAAGTAGGCACGAACTAGAAATAGAGACAAATACTGACTTACGTAATGCTATTAAATGGTTAGAAATAAATAAACTGAAGTTAAATATTGATAAAACTAAAATAATTAGATTCCAACACTATAATACTCCCGATGTAGACCTTAAAATAACTTTACATGACACCACTATTGAACCAGTAGTTTCGGCGAATTTCCTAGGTATCACAATTGACAAAAATCTTAACTGGAAATTCCACATTGACAACATATGCGTTAAACTGGATAGATTTGTATATGCCTTACGACGGCTTAGGATGGTGGTATCTGGGGAAGCAGCACTCTCTGCATATCACGGATACATATCGTCTGTAATACGTTACGGCCTAATCGTGTGGGGAAATTCGGTCGACATCCAGAGAGTGTTTATTGCACAGAAGAAATGCATCCGAGCTGTCTGTGGAGCTCACTATCGTGCCCATTGCCGACCACTATTCAAGGAGCTGAAAGTTCTCCCTTTACCCTGCTTATATATATTTGAGGTAGCTAAATTTGTAAGAAAATATCCTGAAATGTTCCCCTTGCATGACACTATCCTAAATAAACCAAATGGTAGATTTCCACACAAGCTGTATGTTCCTAGACAAAAGGTGACAATGTTTAGCAAGAATATATATATAATGGCAATTAAATTGTATAATAAAATTCCTGATGTCATGAAATCCTTACCAAATACTCAATTTGATAAAAAAATGTTTAATTATCTTCTTGACATGTGCTTTTACTCTGTAAACGAATTTTTAAATTATTAAATATTAGAGTCCTACTTATATTAATTTTTGTAAACTCAATGCCAAACATCTCGTTGAAATTAAAATTTATGCTGATGTTATAATAATGTGTAATTGTATTGTTTTAAGTAATTTATTATAGCAATTCTATTGTTTAAATAATTTATTCTTAATACTCAGAATGTGAATTTAAGTTAAATTGAAATTTATAATCATGTGTAAATGTAGGTATTAATATTTCAACGCCGTTGTCGGCAGGATATGTGAAACTCATCTATTATAATAACATCAATTGTACCATATTCATAGAAATAAATGATTCTGATTCTGATTCTGATTCTGTGGCATTAGGGAACGCAGTCCAGGCTTCGAAAGCACTATTTTTCCCTTTTCCGTTAAAAAAGAAACTGTGTCACAACCTGTGAAGGCATGGAACAAGGGGAGCACTTTTGCTTTTTGAGGCCCTGTAAAAGAAAATATGTTTGAATAATTGTAACCAGTCATAACGTACACATATTGATATATTATTAATGACTGTTTTATACCGAGCGCGTTAGCTATTTCTTGACAGCAAAGGTACTGCTGGTGTTTCCCAGTACCAATGTGTACCCACAGTCCCTCTAGCTCAGGTGTTTGTAGCACACTTGCGACAGCTAAAACGACAACATCCGTATCGACGGTGCGAATCAGGATACGTGTGTAACCTTGGTTTATAGCGTCAGCTACGTGCACCATCATTCTCGAGTCGGCTTCTTTATGGTTACACGGAGCTAAACCTTGGGTGCTCCGACCACTTTTAGATAAAACATTGGGCCCATCTGTGATATTCACTTCTTTGTTTTCCGCAAATTCATGTGAATAACAATAAGAAGAGAGTAAATGAAATAGTTCTTCCTTATTGTTATTTTCTCTCAAAAAGTTTGCCCAGCCCTTAGGTATCTTTGTAGCCGCAGTCACTCGCGTACGGTTGCCAGTACCACGCTTTTCTCGGGTACAGTTTTTTAAACTATCACTGTTATATGTGTCCCATACGATATCTAAACGCGATATTTTGCCGAGTTCTCTGCTCAGAAAAGGAATAAATATCTAACTACGGGCGGATACCAAATTGGGGAATGTTTACGTTTTATTTATGGTAAAAGTCAAACTGAATAGTAACTTCAGAGGCCACTAAACCACGCTCTCCGCTACCAAATGTTTAAAATGGGATTTAACACAAAGGATTACAAAATAGTCTTTAGGTCAGGTCCCTTGCTCACATACCTTAATTGCGAAGTCCAGGGTTCATGTCGCCGGCACACAGGCACTGATTCACACGCGTGCTGGTATTTAGGTGAGGGCACAGCCAGGAGCGACATACGTCCTATTAGGATGCGAGCAATAGGTCAACTGTCGGTCATATGTCATTAAGGAAACGCCCGAAGACGCCAGCAGAGGTGGGGCATTAAATTTGTTTATTGAACAAATAAAATAATATTCAAGGAAAGTACTTATGTATAATTTTGAGATACTGACAAATTGTAGTTATTTAGGTAATGACCTGCTCTCGCTACCAATCTTTTTTCCAGGTGCATCGCACCATTAATATAATTTGGTACTTTCCACCACTTTTAGTGGATATGGAGTGGTAGTTCTATAATTATCTGTACCTGATATCTAATATTCCAATGATATCTATACATATAATAAAGCAGAAGAGGGTCAAAAATCTGTACATTGAAGATATAAGAAAACATAACATTTCAACGGTTTTTAGAATGCATGTCTGTTTGTCTGTCTGTTTATTTGTCTAACTATCACGTGAAAACTAGCGAATGGATTTTAATACAGCCTTCAATAATATGTTTATTGGATCTTCGGCGAGGTTATAGGCTATAAAAATCATACAGATTGGAGATGAAAAGGGGTGAAAACAGGGGTTGAACTATGTATGGGAAGTCCTTCAATTCGTAATTTAAAAGCTTGAAAATTGGTAAGCATCTACTTGGAAGCAAAGTAAAAAGAACCCCATTCAAACATTGTGCAATAAACAGATAGTATTTGAAAAAACGGGTGACGAAATATACTTTGAGAGGCCAAAGACCAAAAAAACAAAAGTCCCTCAAACCATATTAACTGTTTGATATGAGAGATCTAATTATGTTGGACAGCCGGTCGCTATCAATATTCACAAACCTAGGTACATAGTATACCAATCTTACTATGCAATGCAAGCTCGATTTTTTTTTTTTTGTTTTCGATGGAGGGTACCTCTACCTATCTATACCTACGCAGAGCAGCAGCGGGCTCTCGGTTGCATGGTAAGACTTGCGGCACGTATATATGTATGCGCATGATTGAAATAATTTGAGTTTTCCGAGTTGCATCAACTTTATTTGTTTAAAAAGCTATTTTACTGTTCAAATAATAAAGCTCAAGCCACACAGAGAGCGGGCGGGCGGCGGCGGCGCGGGCGCGGGCGGCGGCGGCGCGGGCGCGGGCGGCGGCGGCGCGGGCGCGGGCGGCGGCGGCGCGGGCGCGGGCGGCGGCGGCGCGGGCGCGGGCGCCCGCACCCGCGCCGCCACCGCCCGCCCGCTCTCTGTGTGGCTTAAGCTTAGGTTCAAAATGTATAAATTTAAATATTAATATTTTTGTATAAAATCTTTTTTTGGGGTGCTGATTACAACAATGATATCAATTTTCAAATGCAAGATGGCGGACATTTATTTTCTTAATAATCGTTATGGGCTATGTTTGAGGTTCTTCGGGGTACGGGGACATCAGGGGTGGGGAAGGGGTGGCGGGGTTCACTGACCATTCTCAAAGCCAGAAAATAAACGAACCACAAACGAAGTTTTCCATCTCTGTCGCACTTTAGTACAGACTTGCAAGTGCGACAGAGAGGGAAAACTTTGTTTGTGGTTCGTGGTAGCCCCACCAAGTCGTAAAATTTGCGTTTTGCGTCAGCAAAATTCATAAACTACGTTTTTTGATGTAATTGTAAAAGTGCCATTGCGGCCTACTTACAGAATAAAGTTCATTTTATTCATTTTATTTTATTTTTTAATTACTTCCACACCTACATCGTAATGTTCGAAAGATTTCGCGCTCGCTACGCTCGCGTTTTCATCTGCATAACTTAATGCGTATGAATATTTTCCGCACCTGTATCATAATGTTCCAAACATTTCGCGCTCGATTCGCTCGCCTTCTTAACTACATTACTTGATGCGTATGAAGTCTTTTCCACGCCTGCATTCATAATGTTCGAAACGTTTCACGCTCACTGCGCTCGCGTTTTCATTTGCATGATTTAATGCGTATGAATATTTTCCGCACCTGTATCATAATGTTCCAAATATTTCGCGCTCGCTACGCCCGCCTTTTTAACTGCATTGCTTGATACGTGTGATGTCTTTTCCGCGCCTGCATCATAATGTTTGAAATATTTCGCGCCCGCTGCGCTCCCGTTTTCATCTACATTACTTAATGCGTTTGTAGTATATTCCGCACCCGCATCATAATGTTCGAAACATAGGGAAGGACATGGGACACAGCAAGGGGGTGGAAGAGAGATAACTAGCTTAGCGCCTAAAATAAAAGAATAGCAATAACATCCTAATGCGATGACCGAGTTCTACGCAGACGAAGTCGCGGGCAAAAGCTAGTTATCAATAAATGTATACGAGTATTACGAGTATAAATTTTTGAATGTTCTAAGATTGAAGATACATAAAGTCCATCCTTACGAAAGATAAAAAATAAATTTTAGGACAACTATGACTATGAACATGAACTAGACGCAGTACTTCACGACCAAAACAGCCATTTCACTTATTTTCCCATACAAAGGTCAATTCGAATATTATCATGTGACTTCATAATAGGTATAATTTATTGTAGGAGCTGATTCGAAAGTCCGCTAGTGCCAAGCTACGTTTCTTATATAATTTTATGTCACACCTGGCCATAAAGCGGCAATTACCGCACGCTCCGCGCGCGGGAAATCCCACTTCCTGGCCAGGGGGTGACATAAAACTTTGTACTTAAGGCTTTCTTATTGCAGCGAAACTACAAACGCGACACAAAAAATCCGCTAGGCGGCGCAACATTATCGTAATTCTCCCCAGTAACAAACACAATTACATTTTACACACACTATCTCACTTTACTGTGACAGGTCACTGACCTCGTTTTTTTTAATGATTGCTGTAACTTAGAATTTGAATATGTGACAGACCTTCTTTGTCAAATTAACCAGAATAAGCCAGAGTGGCGCACGTGATAATTAGGTTGTCAACCATTTAAATTTAGAACAGATTGTTATGACATTCACGCAAAAGAGTGTAGACATATCTATCTCGATTGCATATCTCTGTCTCTGTTGCGCAGTTTTGACAGATTTCACTTAACTAAATAAGGGCTAAATTTTATCACGACTCGACACAAAAAGTCAAAGTTGCAAGCCACAAATAAGTAGCTTAATTTCAACCACTAAGCCAAGTACATTGTGGTGTAATTAGTAATCGCTTGCTCTCTAAAGCACAGGTCACAGGTTCGAATCTCAGGCAAGAGCAAGTGTTTTTTTTTTTGTAATTTTTAGAGCATAAATAATTATTGAGCGTTATTTTGGTAAATAAATATTTTGTACTTTTTTTATTTTATTTAGAAAAAGATTCAACATAAATATTTTGCCCTGCTAATAAAAGCTTACAACTTTATTTATTAGTTCTTTATCTTATATCTTTAAACGAGCAATTCTTGTATATTTATTTATTTATATATATATTTATTTCGGGGATCTCGGAAACGGCTCTAACGATTTTGATGAAATTTGGTATGTGGGGGTTTTCGGGGACGAGCAATCGATCTAGCTAGGTCTCATGCCCGGGAAAACGCCGAGCAAAGCTTGGTCGCCCAGATATTTATTCTTTATTTATCGTATGGCCTTTATTTCGAACCGTGAGATCTTCGAGAAGACAGAGTACGGTTCATAAATCCATCTTAAATAAAATTCAAGATTTATTATATAATTTATTATAAACATAAAACATAAGACTGAGGGATTATAATGCGTGCAACCACAGTGCGTCTATAACAGTTTGTAGCCTGTCTCTCAATAAGCTGAGAAGACGTTGATAATTATGTCAGTTCCCCGCATTTCCTCCCATATTTCATTGCAGTATCGATTGCTTGAATTGCTTCTTTGGTTCTTTCATGGTGATGATCCCACTGTTGAACCATTAAACCCCAAAGATTCTCAATCGGGTTCGAATTTCAGGCGATGGCATTACATCATTACATTTATGCCTGGATGTAGCTGTAGAGTAAACCATTCCCAAGTGACCCGTGCTGTATGGGGCAATTATCTTGAATAAAGTCAGGAAAGTCAGTAGAACAATTTGCAGCATCACTTCGTCCAGTAAATTCACGTAAACATTTGCGCATGATGTGGCTATGAAGTGAAGTTCACCGAAGCCGCTGATCATAGACCTGAGACCGCGACGCCGTCACCAGATATCCTCCCCCACATACTAGCCGTAAGCGGCCAGAATTCCTCAGAGCTTTGGGCCCTTTCTATTTCAGATATTATCCGAGGCATATTTTCATTTAAATTTGTATTATTCTTTTTTTATCGTTTACGTTGATATATTGGAATAATTACACAATGCAATAATATCACTTTCATCGTTATTATTGATGTCATTCTGCTTTACATTGAACTGCAGAGCAAATTGAAGCGAAATAGCGTCAAAACTTTGGCAGGATTACGGTCCGTTTGGGCATATTTATTTTGTTACAATACGAAGCTCAATATATTTAATAATTTATAATATTGTATTTGAAACACCAAGCTTGAATTTAATTTGCTAATGTCAGATGTCAAACTATGTGTCAGGCGCTATGAATATACTCACACATAGACATAAAATATACAATATGCTATATGAAGGAGTGTGACCCGTATAATGGAAAAAAATTCCACATTCTAAAAATACTCAATGAAACCTTTTGTAATAAGAGAGGGTTTAAAAAGGAAAAAAATGATATAATGATAAGCTTTATTAGCCACATTTTATGTTTTCCACTATCTCGAATTGTAAAAGTACCAGGAAAACTATTTTAAATGTTTATTCGTCGATATGACTCACCAGTAATTTACCCTGAAAATGTTAATATCATCTCGTTACTGGTATTAAATATGCGATTTTTATAAATGTCAAACTGCAAAAAGTGCGACAGACGTCCGTCCAGCTCGAGGCCCAACGGCCATCTGTCTACTAAAATGAAGCGCGCAGTTTGCTTTTCTGATATTTTTGAGTTTTGTTAAATATAAAAACATTTAAAAAAAAATTAGCCGTAAAATGCACTTCTTCACATCGTTTCCTATCTATTGATATATTTTACTCGAGTCTGAGTTGGATATATTTTATATACGACTCACAATAAGATCAAAATTTACCTGTTTTTGCGATGTGAGATCATCGAGCGAAGTTTCAAATATCGTGTTTTCAGCCTTAAAATACACTAGACCGACTCTTAAACTATAACATATCTAAATATCCCATCAATAAAGTGAGTATTTAATGGTTTAAAATTGAATGAAAAATACTATGATTTCGAATAACGTGGTCTTAAGTAATGTACTAGTACTTAACACGGGCGGTAATAAAGAAAGCCTCAGATCAGTCAGATCGCATATTCATCGCCCTTGCCTTCGGCTCGGGCGTCAATACCTGCGATCTGAGACATTCTTTGTTTTACCGCCCTTGTTAAGTAATGTACTATTAAACTTTGAAAGACTGATTACTAATAATATTATGTCATAATTATGTCTGGTTATACCTACCTACGGTCCTCCTTTTAGATACCTTTATCACATTTATATAAATCAAATCATAATAAAGAGATTAGTTTTTTACAATTTACTAAAATAACGTGAACATTAAAATCTTATTATACCAAAAGTTCCGTAGCTTTAAATTAAAGCATTGAATTGCCACACCTGTGATGCGCGCAATGTGTCCCCGACCTAAATGTGACGCCATTTTGAATAAATGGCCAGTTGCCCCCAGTTGCCGGTTCGCGCGCGAAGGCCTAGTTGAAAAATGGCTTAACTCTTGTGTTTACAATATGAATAAGTGTTAAGGTGAAACGTTACGGGTTCCTGTCGATGTTCTGTCAATAGATGGCAGCACGTTGGAATTTAGGGGGTTTTTCAAGGTTTTCAGCGAAACTGCTTAAGCACATATGATGATTTTCAAACTGCGGAAGAAGCAAAAAATCGTACGTATGAATCGAGATCTACCTGCACTAAACAGTGCTTATTTTTTACGTGTATTCGACCGAAAGCGAAATATTTGCAATTTCGTCCATTCACGCACACGTGCGTACCTAATGTCACAGGGAATGTCAGTCATTGTCAAACAGTACGCAAGTTGAATATAGAAGGCGCAATAATAAATCAAGGAAGTAACTCACATCACTCACATTTACAAAATTACAAAATGTGACCGTCCAGCTCACTGGGGCCTTTATGGTCGGTATTGAGTTACGCACGAATCTATAATCTACAATACATAGGCTACCAAAAACAATGATCACCATGTCCCTAAGTGCCATACTTTTTTTTTAATAAATCGTCAAAGTTACTCAACCCAAAAATGCACTTTTGAGAAATAACTAAGAGAAGTTTAAAACTCATTTAAAGTATGTTCCCGTGGGAAGTTACATAGATGACCGTAGATCCTGAATCTTGAGGTTCTCTTCTATAGGAAACAATCAAAGATTTTTCAATTCCACTACCCCGTTGAGAAAAAATGGCCTTTGATCAGTGCAAGGCGCCGATCATAAAAAAGTAAGGAAATTTGTAATAGGTGAATTATTATTTCGTATTTTGTGATCTTTGTCATAGTGTATGCTAGAAAATAGTTTACTTAACACATCGAATGGAAAATAAAAAAAAAATCCTAACGTGATATATATTTTTTTATAAATATAGAAAATGATATTTTTTCTATCTCGTCACGAATAAATTTAACAATTTCCGTGTAGTATACCATACTTACCTGTAATAAGTCTAGACAAGCATTACACAGGTTTTTTTTTTTTTCTATATCAATTAGTTTCAATTTTATAACCGATTAAAGTTACATGAAAATCAAGGTTTACTTCCATACAATTGAGAAAAGGGCCCTTATGGACGAATGTAACCAAAAATATAAGTAAATAATAATATTTACATAGTCTAAGTAGCAATCTTGTATTAGAACGTAATTCTGAATAAATCTTTTCATTACAAGTTTTTTGAATTTTGCGTAATTTTTAAATTATACGAAAAAGCAATTTCGCATAGTAAAAATTATTTTTTAACTCTATTTTAAAAAAAACCGACCAAGTACGTGTCGGACCATGCACAATAAAGGGTTCCGTACCGACACCAACTAGTCCATATTTAAACCCACTATCCGATACGTCGAATCGAAAAAGGTCGTATCTTCATAGTAAACTCACGGCACTTACGCCCTTTTGTTTGGGCAAAACAGTTTTTCAGCAATTACTCAAAAACCAGTAGCCGTATTTTTATCAAACCAAAAATCGTCTTAAGTATTTATTAATGTACAGTCACCAGCATCAATATCTGCTATAATAAAGGCGCCATAAATATTTGACCGGTCTTTACGGCCCTACAAAGGAGCTGTGTCGGATATTTATGCCACCATTGTTTTGGCAGATATTAATGCTGGTGACTGTACACACCCTCATTTGTTCAGAATTTTCATACATTTGGAAATTAGAGGGTGGTGGGGGGGGGGGGGGGGGGGGGAGCGGCCCTACCTTTTTTTTAATTTCACGTTACTATTATGTAGCAATTCATAGAATAATACTTTCCTACCATATATTTTCATAATTAGAGAGCTTATAGTCGGCTGTGACATACGGACGGACGCACGGACGGACGGACGCACGTACGGACGGACGGACGGGCAGACATGATGAAACTATAAGGGTTCCGTTTTCACCATTTTGGCTACGGATCTCTAAAAATACAATTAATAGGAAATGTAATAAGAAACAAAAATTTTTGCAACGGTCATGCACGACTAGAACTTACTTGACTTGAGACTAGAAATAGGTATTTGTAACGTGTACCACTAGAATCCAGTAAACAGAAAAGGCAAATAAATAATACAGAAAATGGTTAGAAGTAATTAGAATAAGTTATTAACCTATTTTATATCATTATTATCTGACCTCTACCATAAGGGCCCTTTTTTACTAAACTTTACAACAAATTTTAAGGTAGAAATACTTAACTTATACGTGTGAAACCAAGCTAGAAATACACATCTAGTCTTATACTTTATCAATATGCAAAAATCAAAAAATATGTGATTTTACCGTATTTTACTAAAACGCTGATATCTACGAAACTAGAAAGTGCCATAAGGGCCCTTTTGTTATGGACTGACTCAAATGTGCGACGAACGTAAATAAGGCGGAAATAAATAGAACTACATTTTCGCACTTTTCTTGAAGACATGGGATAGTCCTGTGGTTTACGCTTTTGCAAATTCGCAGTATCGCTAGAGACCCACGTTCGAGCGAGTGGTCGGACCATAGTCTTTTTGTATTTTTATTTTTCTTCGAAGTGCATTTATTATTTTTGTAATATAGTTATAGTGAGTTAGTTAGTTAGTTGTTATTACGTTATACAGCATTTTTTTTTAAAGATCGCGATGTAAATTCTATTAGACGCAAAATTGTACTGCAATTATCATACATTTTTAAAGATCACTATGTAAATTCTTAATATAGACGCAAAATTGTAGTTACTGCAATTTATTTATATCATACATTAATCTAATCTATCGTTTTGCGTTTTCTCATATTTTATTATATAGGTACTTGCTAGGTGAAGTAAAATACGAACGCTCATATATCTATATATATATAAAGTTGATGGGTGACTGATTAATCACCGCCCCGCCGAAACTGTCGGTCCTAGAAATTTGAAATTTACACTATAGTTAGGTTATATAACGGAGGCAAGGGATAAGACGTTATTTTTGGAAATTCCACCCCTAAGGGGGTAAAACAGGGGTGCAAAGTTTGTATGGGGGGCAATAATATGAATATATATCCTATTACGAAATAAATGTACAGATATTATGTACTGAACGATTGCAGCGTTTTCAGTCAAGCATGTTTCTTTTATTAATAAATACTAGGTACTGTGGCCGAATAATTTTATGAAATTCCGTAGGAAATAAATAATATCAAAGCACATAATATCTGTACAAATTCACTAAGAAGAGTGGCATGGAATCGTCAAGCAAAAAATGAAATGACAATCACAACATATTTTGTATTTTGCCCGTGAGCCCTTGAAAATTCTTTAATGCGTTCGTGCATCGTTGTCAGGTCGCACTTGGGACAGTATGGCAACGTAGCTATGGCATGTTGGTTCTTCTTATTAAATTTATATATACCGTCGTCTATAGCACAAGCTTTAGGTACTATCGAACCAACTGAATCGTGACCCACCGTGGAACCTTGTCACAGAAAGTGTCATAATGATTTTCATTGTCAGGCAGTACGATGTCACTATAACATTTTCTGTGACAAGGTTCCACGGTGGGTCACGCACGATTCAGTTGGCTCATAGTACATACATGCTTATTTTGGGTCTAGGTCGATTTTTAAAGATTGGCGTCAAATATTTATTTATACAGGGTGGTTTTTATTTTCCGGTCAGTGATGGCAATGGCAGCTACCAGATCCCGTGCTGCTACGCGAAAATGATCTAAGAAGACTTTCCTTTGATTTTGAATTAATGAAGTTTGACCTTTTCAGATTTTGAAAAAAAAAACATACAGGGTGGGAGAAAAAGGTCATTTTTGATAAACTTTTTTGAAGTTAAAACTTCTTTAGCGGTGCTGAGCACTTTTTGTGATGGCATAAAATTGTTAAACTCGCGACGATTCGTAAGACCAGCTAGTTGACCCCTCCTAGTATCGTGATTGCGATGTTATGAGGGGTCTACTCAGCTAAACTCAGCTGGTTACACGATGCGTAAGACACAATGATACTCGGGACATTTATGTATATATGTAAATGTATTATGCGAATATGAATATGAATACGGATACGGATACCGATACGTGTACCGATACCGACACGGATACCGATACCGATACCGATACGGATTCGGATATGAATATCTTTGTTATTTACTTTCTTTTTGAGTTTTCACTTCTGCCGGCACTCCCGGAGTGCAACCCGTTGTTTTTTTATGTCAATAAAGAAAGTAAATAACAAAGATATACATATCCGTATCCGTATCGGTATCGGTATCCGTATCCATATTCGTATTCGTATTCATATTCATATTCATATTTATACTCGAATAATCCATTTACATCCTAATTCCTAATATTCCTAATCCTTATCCTAATATCCTAATCCTATCCTAATATCCTAATATTCCTAATCCTAATATTAATATTATAAACGTGAAAGTTTGTGCGGATGTATGGATGTACGTTCCGTTTAATCTCAAAAACTACTGCACGGATCTCTATGAAACTTTCCAGTGTTGTAGCTTAGACATCAGAATAGGGCATAGGCTATAATTTATTTAAAAATTCAAAAAATTAGGTAGCAAAACTAGACTATCCGTGCGAAGCCGGGGCGGGCCGGTAGTATATACATAAATGTCCCAAGTATCATTGTGTCTTACGCATCGTAAGACCAGCTGAGTTTAGCTGAGAAGAAGTTTTCACTTCAAAAAATGCACCACCACTTTACGTGTAGGGGAGGTAATAAAAAAAATCCAGGATTTTTTTCTACTTTTTTGTCGGCGTCTTTCATGTGTATACTCATGCCAAATTACAGCTTTCTAGTAGTAACGGATACTGAGGAAAGCAGGGGACAGATGGACGGACGGACTTGGCGAAACTATAAGGTTTCCTTGTTTACTACGGAACCCTAAAAACGGATTTTGATGTGAATGTATGGGAAAAGTTTTCCTCGATTTGTGACTTTTTTAACCTAAATTTATTTTGGTCCCATACAAGATACAAGCTTTGATCCTGGTTAGGACTCGAGAGGATCGAGTGGCATAAAAAAAAGTTAGTGAAAAATATCATTTTTCTCGCATCCTGTATGTGTTTTTCCAAAATCTGTAAACGCCAATCTTCATTAATTAAAAATTAAGGGAGGGTCTTCCGAGACCATTTTCGCGTAGCAGCACGGGATCTAGTAGGTAGCTGTCCTAACTGACGCATAAAGAAGATCCACCCTGTATATTCCCAAAATGCATGCTTGGATGAGACTACAACACGCTATAAGGACACCACGACGAGTTCTCTAGATCTAAAAAATAGGTCGCACAAACCGCTATCGAATATTTTGTTGAGTCACAATCGTCCATAGGCTATGCTGTCTACTTACGATGGTAACAAACCATAAGGTTGATTGCCACCGCCGTGGTATTGAAAAAAATGCTCATTCATCAACTCATGGCACGGTGGGAGGTACCGGCAACCAATTTTGATTTCTGGGCCACTTCTTACCTTGTCACAGTTAAAATCTATATGAAAGCCGCTAGAAATCTCGTATTGATGTTACTGTGACAAGGTACGAAGTTGCCCAGAAATCAAATTGGTTGACCTAACGTCCACAGAAGCTTCAGACTTAGTAATAACGGGATTAGAAAAGTGGTTACTGATGTTGTTATATCCAATTATCACCATAGCCTATGGACCCTGTTACATCCTATTAACATCGTAGCCCATTAGACTATTCCGTTTAACTTCGTAGCCTATCGTCTCTGTTGATTTTCAATAACCACCGTAGCCTATGGTCGTTCTTAACATTCGATTGACACCGTAGAGCTATTTTTTATCAATGGACAACCGTAGCCCATGGACTCTTTTAATTTGCATGTAGGCAGATAGTTGTCAGAGTACAAATGGTTGTGTTTCATCTTGAGCAAAGATACATGACATTTATGCAGGTCGGCAATCAATTTATTTTAGGAGATTCGCCTCCATAGAACTCCGTACATTACCTTGCAAAAGGTGGAGATGAAAAAGTTTTGATTATTTGAAGTGAATAGGTACTTCGTTGTCGGGGTTTTGTATTCACTTCAAAAACAATAATTAACCATATAATCCAATCATGCGTATACTCGTACGGAGTAGGCGCCTTACTTCTTTAAAACTGTATTAAAACACAAATCGTAAAACTTCTCAATTATAATCTCAAAAGAAACTCGATCATCTATAATGTAATCTTATATCTTTAAACGAGCAATTCTTGTATATTTATTTATTTATTTATTTATATATATATTTATTTCGGGGATCTCGGAAACGGCTCTAACGATTTTGATGAAATTTGGTATGTGGGGGTTTTCGGGGACGAGAAATCGATCTAGCTAGGTCTCATGCCCGGGAAAACACCGAGCGAAGCTCGGTCGCCCAGATATTATAATAATAATGTGTGTTACTGTTACATGACTGTTATAGTGAAGTGAAAGTGAAAAGTAATTTATTCCATAAAACACACAAAACAAGACTTTTATACAGGTGCTACCTACAACTATAGACAACTATATCAAATACCCTTAAAAATATAATAATTGTAGGTTCATCGCCGACAGAGGTCACAAGGTAGATCCAGCAATGTCTTGTGTGCAGTAAAGAAAAGGCTAAAACTCAGCAAAATGTTGCAATTTGCAAGAAATGCAAGTCGCAACGCTGTTATTCTGTCCTAGCCTTAGTGAGCATGGTTTGAACAAAAAACGAGACAGAAAAATAATATAAAATGAATAAGATAAGAAGTCCAGTCAGTATCAAACAGTAAAAAGTGCAAGCAAAACATATTTATTATGTGCTACATACTTTAGTTTCTTGTATGTGACAATGTAACTTTCTTGAGATATAAAACATTAAGTGTGATAAATAAATAAATAAAAGTAGGCATAGGAATAATCATAGCGAATTTAAAGTTAAAAATACAATTTATATAATTTATGTATCTGCAACTAGCTGGTCCGGAGCATATCGGTTCCAGAAGCTTGGGTTACCAATAGATGTTCACGCAATTTGCGCTGAAAACTTATTTTGGACCCGCAGTTTCGTATAGGGGGTGGGAGGTCGTTCCAGCATTTGGTAGCCTGGAACCGAAAACTACCACGAAAAGCTGCACATTTGTACTTAGGTATAATGAGTGGCTTATGCATACTAGTTGTACGCAATGCCCGTTGCTGCTGACGCCACTTCAGCTTTAGCAGGAGATACGATGGTTTGCCGGTATTTATAACACCAAAAAGAAGAGAAGCTAGGTGGAGGTGTTGTCTGTACTTCATTTTCAACAGTTTTGAACTATTCAGATATGGTGTTACAGATGTCCTAGGCGGAATAGTAAAACAATAACGAGCGCAAGCATTTTGTACCCTTTGTATTAAAGTTTGGGTTTTTTTGTATAAACAGGGACCAATGACGATGTCGCAGTAATTTAATTTTGATAGAACGAGTGATTCGCATAGTTTGACTCTAAGATCTACAGATATAAACTGGCGTATATTATATAAAACCTTGAGCCTATAAAAACAGTTACGAATAATGTTGACAACGTGTTCCTCAAAACGGAGGTGGCTATCCATTAAGATGCCAAGATTACGAGCAGAGTGTACACGGTCAATAGGAACACCCGCAATTTCCACGTTATGATCACTCGGCTCAAATAACATTGTTTGTCTCTTACTCCCAAGAATAAGATATTTCGACTTAGTAGGGTTTAGGACTAAGGAGTTCTTTGAGGACCACGCGGCAATGCGCGAGAGGTCTTCATTCATGTTCTCAACTGCCTTGTTTACATTTTCTCTGTTGTAAGGAATGTATAATTGTAGGTCATCAGCATATAGATGGTATTTGCAGTGCTTGATGCTGTTAGTAATATCAGAGGAGTAGAGAACAAACAATAGAGGGCCGAGAATGGAGCCTTGAGGTACTCCTCTATTAACAGTGCGCGTTTGAGACCGAAGAACTAATCCATTTGATTTTTTTAATTCCACTAATTGGAAGCGATTTGAGAGATAGCTATGGAAAAAATTTACTGCAGCGGAATTAAAACCGTAGTAAGATAGCTTTGAAAGTAAGAGCGAGATATTAATTGAATCAAAAGCCCGAGAAAAATCAAGTAGGGTGAGTATGGTACCATTGCCTTCGTCTTGAGATTCAATTATATTATCAACGACATCAAGCAGAGCAGTGCTAGTACTATGATGTTTCCTAAATCCCGACTGTAATTGTGACAATAATCCGTTGGACTCGCAGTATAACAGAACCTGGTCGTATACAACTTTTTCTAGGATCTTGGATAAAAATGGCAACAAACTAATCGGACGCAAATCACGAACACCGGCTGGATTGTTGCTTTTTGGTATCGGCCGAACCAAGGCGGTTTTCCATAAGGCGGGAAAAGTAGAAGTTGTGATTGCCTTATTTATAATTGAAGTGATAACTGACAAGGTGTCTGGTAGAGTAAGAAAAACCATATCCTTGGATATACGGTCAACCCCCATTGCGTTGGATTTCATCCCACGAATTACTTTAGAAATGGTGGACTCCTGAACAGTTTTCAAACTAAATTCTGAAGTGTTGAGTCTATTATATTCGTAGTAAGTAAGTTGAGACATATCTACAGCATCCGTGCCGGGAACGTTGAGAAAATGGTTGTTAATTTCTTCAGGATTGCTTAGATGATCCGGAAGTTCCTGTACATCATTTTTTATTGGAAGGATGAAGCGCTTTAGATTTGACCATAGAGTTTTTGCATTATTTACGTTATTATTTACATGGTGTTCATAGAAGGCTCGTTTCTCAAAATAAAGACTGGTCTCGACTAATTTTTTTAAGGATTTATATTCTTCTTTGTGCATGTCGGTCTTAGAATTACGATATTTTTTATGGGCGTTATCTCTTAATTCTTTCATATATCGTATGTTACTGGTTAACCAGGGAGTAGGTTTGTGACGAATTGTTATTTGTCTTTCTGGTGCAAAACAATTAAACAAATTTAGAATACACGTATTGAAGGCTGAGACCATGTCACACACATGAGGCATATTCATTATAGAGCCCCAGTCAACCAAGGCTAGCTCTAAGTTAAAACTCGCCAGGTCAATGTCCTTTAACGGCCTGTATTTCAGGATCGTGGGGGAGGGTTTATTTTTCTTTATTTTAAGTTGAACTGTAACAATCGCATGCGCTCCCAATTCAGGAATATGTCTTACATCGATATTTGCCACGGTGGCATCCGTGCAGATTAGATCGATAAGAGTTGAGCTAGATTGCGTGAAATGTGTTGGTTCTGACACATAGTTTTCAAGATTGACATATTTCAGAAAGTGTAGAAATTTAATTGTTGAGACGTTATTATCATTTAAAAGATTTATATTGAAATCGCCTAAGAGAATGATTCGATCGTATTGTGCGAACGACACCACAGTTTCCGTAAGCGCCTCAATAAATGAATCAACATTGAGCCATGGCGGCCGGTACGCCGTGCCTATAATAAGACGCGTAGTCTTCACTTTCATGGATATCCACATTTGTTCTATGTCAGTGCTGGTTGGCGGGAGGGGCAGCGTCCGAGCCTGCACACCTTTCTTGACATAAAAACCAGTGCCACCGCCGCGCGCGCGCACCCCGGGCCCACGCGGCGTGTGTCGCAGGCGGTACCCGGGCAGACGCGGGGCTTTCCCCTCTTCACCCTCTCTAATCCACGTCTCACATATGGCTATTATATCAGGATTAATATTCTCAAAAGCTAACAAAAATTCATCGTGGCGAGTACCTAACGATCCAGCATTGAAAAGACTAATTTTTAATTGTTTATGATCGAAGAGGAGAATAATAAGGAGAAATTATATATAATAATAGTTTATTCATGCACAATAGAAAAATATACAATATGATAACATTAGCGGCTGAAAACGTGTACATGCATATAAAAATATACATACATTTATAAAATACATGCAACATATTATATCTTGTACTATACTGACTGCGGTACAATAACACATAATGCGAATAATTATTTTGTCTAGGAAAAGTGACCATTGGCTCATAAGACATAGGTCTCATTTTAAGTATATAAACACATTTTATTGCTGCACTCACCAAGCCACCGTTACATAATGATAACAGGCTGGTCGTAAACACATTTTTTGTGGTTAAGGTCGAGTTTAACAAAAGGCAACGATTACTATAAAGATGCCTAATCAACTTATCGACAAACATCCATAAGACTCCTTGTAAGAAATATAAGTTAGTTAGACCAAACTTGTTTACATGTTTCACTGACAATAAGATTTGTATACACAGAATAACACGGTAAATATTTTTTATATATATCTTAACGACAGATGTAGGTTGGTGGCTAATATTCGCAGATTCGTTAAAAATAGGCATATACATATGTGTAGACAAATTATACACTACGTTTTTTGTTAACACACATCCCAAAAACACGTTCCAAATCTTTCTCAGTCTTAATTTCTTCGACCTTGGTGGTTTCGTCACGACGTGCTAGAACCCGACCCTCGTTTGACCAGACGTACTTCCATCCCAGCTCACGCTTCGCTTCACGAGCCTTGCCCAACAAACGGCGATTCTGTGGTGTAAGTCGCTCGTTGACATATACGGCTTTAGGTACATGATCGGGGAGGCCGAGCCCTGAAGTATCAAGGCCACGTCGCACACGAGCGGCCTTCAGGAGCTGGTCGCGGAGCGGCCGCCTTGCCAGCCTCACCACCAGAAGTCGCGGCCTGCTCGGGATTACACTGTCGGCCCCGGCCGCGGCGGCCTGGGGGCTCTGCCGGATCGCACCTACTCGACTCACACTCACAATGTCGTGGGCCTCCAGCGTAACTCCAAGCTTAGCAGATACGGCAGCTGTTATATGCGCAGCAGATTCTCCTTTACACTCAGGGACACCAGAAATTTCCACGTCGTTTATAAACTCCGCGCGTTCTTTTTCATTGAGGTAGCTACGAAGATTGGCGTTCTCATTCTCCAGCGCTGTCACTGTAGACGAGATTGAAATGTAATCCTTTTTTAACTGGCCAAAATCTGTTTTTAGGTCCGCCAGCTGGGCTGCCAAAAAGTCTGTGGTTTGTGTAAACTCTGCCTTAAGGCGTTCAATAGAATTGTTATATTCGTTTTTTAGCTCCCGAGACAACAGAGATAGTTTATTTTCCAGAAGTTTCTCAAACTTGTCATACGAGATAGCTTCCACGCTCGAGTCTTTTTTTCTTTGTTGTGTAAGGGACATGTTGGTCTCGCTGGCCCCATCATAAGACATATCGATTCCGGCTACGTCATCGATCTTGGACTGGAATTTTGGATGAATTGGAGTGTTGTCTCCTTTTTTCGTCTTTCTCTTCGTAATATTTTCACAAGCCGGGCAAGCCCATGACTGTAACTGACAATGTTTATTTTCTTGAAAGTAGGCTTCAGTCATGCCCAGGCAACTATAGTGGTACCTGCCTTTGCAGTTACGGCAGCATAGTACATCTTGCAATGTTTCGATTTCCAAATTACAAGCTTGGCAAATCATTTTATTGATATTTAATTATTTAGGTGGGTATGCAGCAATGATAAAACTTAAGGGTGTGTGCGTAGCAGCGTACGCGGGCAGATGCACAGTATTTCGCGGCCAACTGCAACCGGTATCCGAGACACGCACACATGCACGAACTGTAGCACTGAGATTATTTTACGTTATATCCTTGTAAATAACTTTGTTTTTCATAAAAACGTTTACGAATCACTTAGCTCTTTACATAAACTATCATTATGTCATGTCACGTCTGATAATAGTAAAGTTTTGCATTGTTTTTTTTGCACTTAAACTGGAACGACGTTAGACGCGATGTTAGCGGTTCCGTCGCTCAAACCGTACTCCGTTATAGACATTTTCGCAATTTTTGTGCACCTTATTCCTTTGTAATAAAGCGTTACCTTTCACGTCGAGTCTTACTACTGTGCCTTATAAGGCAATCACAATATTTAAAGCAACAATAGTGTTTAGTTTCGTTTCACCTTCATTAACGGTTTGAAATTCGTTCTATCAGAAAACAAATGACATGGCTGTTACGTCACTACCAAAATGAAGAGCGCAGTATGATAAAATGAATGCCTTCTCTTTCATCACAAAATAAAAGTGTTTGCAAAGAAAGTGTCGCCACCTATAAAGGCAATAAGTACTACCTACTGTTATAGCTAACTGTCAACAACAGCTTAAAATTGACATCCGAGCCATCTATTGGAGGTTTTGGACAACGATCTGTCATAAACCGCGGCCATTTTCTTTACATGGACAGCATAAAACTCACTCACACATGCATAGCACCGAGTGAAAAATTATGATTTTTTAAACGGTTATATTTGAATAATTAGACGTTATTACGTCTTATTTTTCAAACTGCGGGAGAAGAGGGTCGTATATTATCTAAAAATTACAATTTCAAGTCCGTGACATCAACAGATTTGGTATGTAGTCGACCGGAAAATTGTATGAAAATCGTACGTGACGTTTCACCTTAAAATCTAATAATTTCTTATGTTAACCATTATATAATATTACTTGTTATGGCGACGATATAGGGTAAAACGTGAAATAGAGGTGTTTTTGGGCAAGTTTTTTGATGAAAATAAAACACGTGTGGATACGGAAGGTGCATGTTTAGGACCGAAATATATTCAAGTTTTGAGTGACATTCTTGGTATGTTTGTGTATATCATAATTAAGCATTTATACTATCTTTAAATCACTGTCTTTATAAAAATATGTACACGTTTTATTTTGTCCAGAAATAATTCTACGACACGAAATTTTCCAAACTTGTTCCTTTGGGCTTACTACGATGAATTACGTCTTTTAAACTCCAATAAACAGTTGTAATGAGGATTTTGGACACAAAACCTTATTTCACTTTCGAAAAATTGCAAATACAACGTTGTGAGCTATTGCTCGTAAAAATTGCGTAGGCGAAATTATCTATGAATGCTTTGCACTAATATGATTTGTAATTTCGCAACTACATTCACTGTCGTCTATGGCCCTGTGGATAAGCCGATGGCTTATCACGATGTAGGACCAAAGTTCGATTCCAGTAAAATGTTTATTTAAAAAGTTTTTTTTTTAATTTCATTTTAATAATTACTTTGTCATAGATTTTTTGCCCCAAATAGGTATACATACCAATGTTAAATATTTTTTATTCTTATTTCATTTTAATTATTAATTTTCACATAGATTTTTTCGCCCCAAATATAGGTTTATATATTACCAATGTAAAATAGAAATTTATACCTGCATTATAGTAAATTTATTTCACGAGAACGGGTCGCATGAATATGTGTGTAGAACGCGTCGTTGCGAGCTCGCGCATTGCGCTCACTTCGCTTCGGTTCTACGGTAAGCGCTGTTGTCAGATTTATATCATAACTGACGATGACGGTACTCGGTACAGTGTTTGGCTGTTTGTTTATTTACTTGCTTGTTACCGTATTTCGGCGTCGCGTGTCCTCGATTCGTTTTGTTCCCTGGAGAAATTTGTTATTGTTTTGTTGTTTGTCATTGTTAATTTCTGTTGCTATTTTGTTACTGTTACAGTCGGTGTGTTATTTGGTGCGTGGGCATTTTTCAAAAAAAGTGTACATGGCAAAATTTGCGTGTCACAAACTTTAAACGTGATTTTAAAAATATTCCCTTTCGTATTTGGGTATATGAGTGGTATATTTTGATTTTGTAGAATATAGCAATTATGTTATATGTATAAAACGATTAATATTATATTTATTGCTAGATTTATAACAAAATAAAGATACGAAAAGTGCTAAAATGTGTATGTCACACGTCGACTCAGTCATGTTTAGAGGCTTGCAGAAACTCGAAAAAAAATCGAGTGAATATTCAATGTGGTCACACAGGTAAAGTAATGAGTCAAGATATTAAAATGTGCTTTATTTATTAAAGAATACGGTATTTAATGCCAAAAAACTACTTTTTCCACTGTTGGGATTTCTTGGGAGAAATCGATCATACCGGAACCTCCGGTTATTGTCACAGCGATTTTAACAATACTTGTGGAATCGATATTCCCCAAAACGCATTTATTTTGCAATCCTGGCAACATTAGAATGCTATAAACATTGACCGCCAATACGTATTTAACGTCAGCTCCTTCAAAACGGTGACGAAAGGCGGCCGCAGTGTTGGTGCACAAAAAAAGTATTCGGACTCAGTCACAGTATTTTCTGTAAGTAGATTATAATTAACTTTTGTAAACGCAATTAGACATTTAATAGACTATCATAGTATCCGAAACGAAACAAAAACCACATTGAATAGGTTCAAAACAAGTTGAAATCTTGATTTTAAATCGTTGCGGTAGAATCCGTCACGTCCGGATAGTAACGTGACATACCTACCGGAACGATTTTGTGACTAACTGGAGTCATAAAGCTTAGTACACAAACGAAATGTGACCGGTGTTTTAAACCGACTACAAAATAAAAGGAGGTTCTTAGTTTGACCCGTATGTTTGTATACATGTATGTTTGTCAGCGATTATCTCGCATTTGGCTGAACCGATTTTGATGCGGTTTTCAGGAAAGTATTTGTTACAGACTGGAGAAGGTCTCGGTAAACGACAATCATATTTCAATAACTAAAAAGTAAATAATAATTACAATTTTATAAAAAAGAACCACCATTAATAATAAACTGAAAATTCTAATGTAATCTGGACACAAGGCGGTTCTTTTTTACTTATTTTTATATTATTATGCGTACGCCACTTTAACACCACAGACACAGAGTACAGAATACAGAAGTACAAAACGGTTATGGTACCTACTTAAGGGAATATAATTATTAATTATAATAGGTACAACATTATACCTAGCATTTACAAATATTATTTATATTATTAGGGCTCATTTAATTCAAGGTGTTTCGGTTATATAATCCTAATATCCTATCCCAATAATATTATATTCAGGTATCGGTTGCCAGTTCTAATTTCGACATTTCCGCAACCGTGTAAAAAAGGTTGTATTTCAATTAATACAATTATTGTATTTATTTACTTCGGTTTCTGAACCCATCTTAGAGTACTTATAATATGTGTGTAGATAAAGTAATGTATGCAACTGGTACATAATGAGGGGCATTAAAACAAGAGTGTGTGTTTTGAAACGAGCCGTAGGCGAGTTTCATAATAAGGTCACACGAGTGTTTTAATGTCTAATTAAACTATTATTATACATTGATTTAATACATAATAAACGATGTTAGTCACACAATACGTTCTTTTTGGTATTTTCTTTCAATATATTCAATATGTGTACACTATTCCTTACAATTTCCAGTTAGTCACATGAGATTCCGCTTAGTCACTGTCACAAGATTTGGAGTGTTTAAAATAATTATTTCTGGCTGCTGTAGTGCAACAATTCGCATTTTGAAGCGTTTACATTACTAAATGAATATTCCTTAATCTATTAAATTTTTCTTTTTATTGATTAGTACTATTTTAACACCAATAAATACATGTTTTAGCAGTCATTTACATGCGATTGTGACGAACTGGACATTCATTTTATCCTCCAAGCTTATTTTTTCCATTAATTCTATAAATTAAGCCCGTTTTAAATGGTTTATTGTCTTTATTTCAAATATGTAAACTGAAACTGGTCCAAAAAACACTACAATCAATTTATAATGAATTTTATAATTGTGACTATCCGGAACTAGTTCCACCGTAATCTGAAGTTAAAATGCCGATATTTTCTATATTTATTAATATTTTCATGCCATTTTCGCAGATAATACACTATAACTTATGTGGAATCGAATAAGCAAAGAAATTTCAAAATTGGTGTTAAGAAAAAAAGTCGTTCTCCGGTTCGTCACGTGTACACTTTTTTTGAAAAACGCCCGCGTGGTGATTCCTGGCAATCCCTCAAATGGGAAATAAGCGTAATAATAATGTCTCAGATCGCAGGTATTTGACGCTCGAGCCGAAGGCAATGGCGATAAATATGCGATCTGAGGTTTTCTTTATTACCGCCCGTGTTAAGTACAAAATTTTATGTCACCCCCTGGCCAGGAAGTGGGTTTTCCCACGCGCGGAGCGTGCGGTAATTGCCGCTTTATGGCCAGGTGTGACATAAAATTATTTAAAAATTTATTACCAAAATTCGTCAACACCGTCAGCGTATTATCAAAGTCGAGGTAGTTTTGTATATCCGCGGCGAAACACATCGTCGTGGGTATCCCCTTCTGCTCCCTGAATTCGATTCGAACAGCGAAAGTGAGTGGACGTTTACATATAGGCGCACCGAACAGAAAAAATCAAAAAAAGTATTTTTGGGAGAAATTATTATAGCCTTGATTTGTGTCATAACTAGGGTTGCCAACTTGTGGGCGCAAATTTGCGGGACATTCGTGGCAGATTTGCGGGACATGGCTAAAAAATGCGGGACTCACGCCCCAGCCTAACTTTCTTAGACGCGGATGATAGATGATAAATTTTTAAAGTGTCGGCTTCGGCCACCGCTTACCATAAAGCTGGCTGTACGCTTGCTTTCCCCCGACGTGGTATCAAAAAAAGGTGATGTGTTGTTGAGCGAGCGAATAAGTAAATGCAGGTTTGCACGCGGGAATGTGTTTGCGTAGATTCAAGTCGCGCGATCAAAGTATTCAAAACTCATGATATTCGCTCCAGTTCTTCTGACTTCCGAAGTTCTGACCAGGCCTGAAAACGGGACAATCAGCGTCCCGCACGCATCCTTTGCGGGACGCATCCTCTAAGGTGCTGGAAACGGGACGACCCGCCTGAGGCGGGACGGTTGGCAACCCTAGTCATAACCATCCAGGAGCCGTTAAAAGTAAGTACTTATATGATATTAAAACAAATTACCTAAGAAACCGTAACTCCAAATGAAGATTAATGACGTGGCAGTGGCATAGCAATAATACTCAGCGTTCAAGAATAATCTTTAAAAAGTTTGCAAATCGTCAACACCATACCCGTCATCACCGGTTTTCAAGCAATGTACGGTTATGATTCCATATGTATGGTGATGACGATTTTCTTTATTTATTTATTTGGTTTTGCGTATTATACACTACGAACTACGAGTTGTAAATATTTAACAAATTAATAAACTCCATGCTTATGTTTGATGACGCGCGTTCGAAAAATATGTTATTACCCTGTTGGTGTTACGATTTTCACGTTTTAAATGATATTTTCATCACACTTGCTCGTAAAGGGTGTCATTGCATGCAGGCGTACAGAGCTGATTTACCTCCCACGGGAGTAATGAGTTTAGTTTTAAAATATAGAACACACTCGTACGTCATTTCATTTCAGACTAAGGAGGTTAACAATCAGCCAAGGTTTATTTTTGATCTTCAAAACTTTGCTACAGAATAATTATAGTGTATATAAAACATACGGTACTTTTAAGTGCGTAATATTTGTATAATAATATTATTTCAGAGAGATTTGTAATTATTTAAAAAAAAAATATTTTGAGTATGAGTTTGTGTGTGATCTGATTGGTTTAAAAAAATCTAGTTGGCTGCGCGCCGCAAGAATACTGCTCTGTGATTGGTTGAAAAAAATCTAGTTGGCCGCGCGCCGCAAGAATACTGCTCTGTGATTGGTTGAAATATTGAAGGTTCCTCTTGCAGTGATACTGGAGATGTAGTTGTCAAGTTCGTCAATTTTGATTGTTGTGGTTGTATGAAACCCAGATTTTTCTGCCTTTTGTAGTTATTTATTTCCTCGCAAATGTTATGAAAAACATTGTGTGTATCACGGGAGGTATATTACAAACTCAAGTATATGACTTTCGTTAGTAATAACCTGCTTACCTCCCTAAATGCACAATGTACTATTTTGCCGCATTTTAGATTTGGACTTATAATTTAGATTTTTTCCTTTTCAGATTGTCGGATCGATTAAATCAAATAATATATGATACTAATATTAACGTCTTCTATAAAAAAAACAATACACACTTTGGCTGTCAAGTATTACAAAAATATAAGAAAATATAAGTGGTGTACTTATAAGAGATGCGCCGAATATTCGGTTTTCAGCATATTCTATTTGATATACGTCGAATTTTCGGTTATGTTTCGGTATTCGGCATATTCTATTAGAAATGCGCCGAATATTCGGTTACTATTCGGTATTCGGCATGTTCTATTAGAAATACGATGAATATTCGGTTATTCGGTATGCGTCATGTACAAAATAATAACCGATTCGGCATGTTTTGGAATGTTCGGTCTTCAGCCGAATTATTCGGTTTTACTGCCGAACATTTACCGAATATTTTTGAGTGGAATTTGTTACAAGTTACAAGAATATATGAAAAATGGCCTTCCTCACCGAGTGGGGTATATCGACGAGTAGAGCTCATTGAGTGCAAAAATATAGTATTTTTTGTTTTTAAAAATATTCAAAAACAAAGGAATGAGAAGCCACTTATATTATCATAACATTTTACATTCCCCTTTATTATCTCATTAAATTTTAATCCTAGCGGAAAAGTGTATAGAACCTTTTTTGTAGATAATTTTATGTAGATCATTTATGCCTCAGAAAGTTTTTTGCTATAGGCCACCGTTTACAAGATTTTTATGAAAAACCGAAAAATTGGTCCTTGAACGGCCGAGTATTTGGATTCGGTGAAAAAGGTATTCGGCGCATCACTAGTACTTATTATTGATTTATCAAATAAAAAATATGATAAATTGCTTTTCAGTGGTTTATTTTATACCTTTACACCAGCTTTACCTTTATACCAGCAACTAGTCATTACCAGACCAGTGATATCATCACCGTCTATTAAAAAATCACCGCCAGACCACATTCGTCAACACCATCTCATGGTTCAATGTTACGAATCTTATAACTTCGAAAAAACGCATTAAATGCTTGGATAAATATACTTAAATTACTCAGAAAATATTCCTACAACAAATAGTTTTTGTAACATTTGAACGGAAAAAAAAAAAAAAATGTATGGTGAAAAATTTCTCGTTGAAATCCACCAATGAGTCCAATGAGTTTTTCGGAACTTATGTGCGGAATATCATTTGACATTTACCGTTACCTTTTCGGTGAAGGAAAACATCGTGACGAAATCTGCACATATGTATATCCGCGAAGAAATTCAAAGTTGTATGTGAAGTCCCCAACCCACTCTGGGTCAGCATGGGGACTACTACCTAATCCCCCTCATCTATGAGAGGAGGCCTGTGCCCAGCAGTGGGACGTATACCTAAATACCTATAGGCTGATGATGATTTTTTTTAAATTTTAAATCAATGTAGATACAGACAGCCAAGACGTACTAATTTGATAATATATATTAGGGACAGATGAAAAGTATTTATTTGATATGAAACGTCAAATAAATTTGAAGTATTAATTATTTTAGGTGGAATTTTAATATACATAAAAAAACCAATATCTGGTTACGTTTATAGTTTAGGTATCGACTTAAGGATAATCAAAGCGCCATCTATCTGCAAAAGATCGCGACCATTCGATCGAACTCATTGATGCCCAGTATGTCGACTGAGAGTGCACTTGATGTACACTAGATGGCGCGCACGCCAGAATATCGAGCTACGGCCCGATCGCTCAAGGTCATTCCCTCATATCGTCGCCTTAAGTCTTAGGCTGGGTTGCACCAAACCGTCTGTAATCGTAAGCGGTGATAGTCAAATCTGATTGTATGGAAAGTTTGACAAGTTTCTATGGGATGACAGCTGCCGGCGCCATATTTGACGATGACCGGTCTGTGTTCGTACGTTGGTGCAACCCAGCCTTAGTGATTGTGTAGTGTGTGTGATAATGTGGTTAATTAACGTGTAAGTGAAGTTTCAAAGTGTTCCCGTTGCCGGTAATTATTGTTACAAAACATCTGACCCGTAGGTACGTAACACTGTTTGTTTTGTTGACAAATATTCCTGTATTTACGACGATAATTGCGACTAATGCACATGGAAATGAAAGATTGTTAGTGTTTTTAACTATTTATGACTATATTTTAGTTATTCAATACGTATTTAACTATTTCGAGACTAATTTAGAAATTAACATGAATAGATTAAATGAAATTAAATACTAATAGTAAACATTAAATAAATACGATTCTATTTACGATTAATTAAATACGATTTTATAAATCTATTCTATTGGGGTTGTGTTGTGGCATAATATCAGTGTCTTAACACAACATCTAGCTAAAAAAAGTTCACTTGTATTTGTTTGCGCTGCTGGTTCTTTATAATTAAATAAACATTGATTTATAAGAAAACTTTCATTTATTCAGCAATTTGTGATATAATTTAGAATTTTACATAGTTTGCTTAGGTCTGACATATTTCAAGTAAAGATAGAACGTAGTATTTTCAATATTTGACATTTACAACTCGCAAATAGAAAAGGTTGCATATAACGCTCGAACATACCGCCCACCAAGAACAGTTATGTTCTTCTTACCGCCCACCATGGCATTATACAGAATTAAGTCATCAAAACAATGATAAAAATATAAAATGTTTATGAAACTGACAAGAACTGAGCAATATTTCACATTAATAAAAGTTGGAACCACAAGCTTCAAACGATTTGGATAACAAACAATGTTAACAGACATCAATAATTATAAATGACAAGATACAAGTAAATATTGTAAAGACATTGATGTAGATGACAGAAACACACATTGTAAATATTGTAAAAGATAATAAAAATGGCAGAATATTCATTCTAAGCATAGAAATTTACCCTATGCTAGCATGACTTAATCACCTCAAAATATGCAATTAAAGTAACTGTAAATTGAGAAATATTTGACAACGTAGTTCTTTTGTTTCATGAATAATTTATAGCTAAGTACACAACTTCTTAACATTGCTAACGACTATTGACCTTTTGACACAACTGGACCAGGGTGCCACTATCGTATTAAATCATATCGAGAGTGAAAAATAATCCTTCGACTTAGTATAATATATGTATCACTTACCTACTTGTGGCTCCCTGATGCCCTTAATCCAGTGTAGTAGCCATGTTGTTCCATACTTGTACTAATGAGACCACATATATAACAAAAAAAAACTACCATATGACTCCGTTGTAATGTAGCTGTCACCAGAACTTCACCATAATACAATGCCTATATAGTACAGTGTAATAAGATAAACGTAAGATGCAATTTCTTGATAAAAGTTCAATAGTTTCATTAGTTTGAGAGAAAAGCTGACGATTGACCATTAAGGGCCTATCTACCCATACGTGACTTGGGTCTTATCCTGGATACCAAACTCACCCTAGATTTGCATGTCGATCATATCCTTAAGAAGGCTTATCAAATGCTGGGTTTCATAATGCGCATTTCCAAACCTTTCAAACAAAAGAATAGCTTAATATATTTATATAATTGCCTAGTCCGGTCTAATCTCGAATACGCCTCTACTGCATGGAACCCTTTTTATAATATCTACATCAATAAAATCGAAATGGTACAAAAAAAGTTTATACGTTACGTGTCTTTTAAATTGCGTTTACCTCGTCGCTCTTATACTCGCGCGTTACCAGATTTTAATTTACTGTCTCTCCAGGATAGACGTTCTATCGCAGATATTGTGATGTTGCGTAACATATGTACAGGGGATATCGTCTGCCCACAATTATTGTCATGCATTCGGTTTCGAGCACCAGTAAAATGCACACGGTCCAAAGACCTTTTTAGCCTTCCTAAAACAAAGACCAATGCCGGCAAACGCGCACCAATTTATAGAATGTGTAATCGCCACAATACGGTTCTTAATGAAGTAGATATATTCTCTTGCTCCCGTTCTAAGTTTAAAGCCATACTTAACAAAATTTATAGTACCTAATTAGCGTTAAGTTTCAAGTTTTGTTTTGATTTGTAATTTTGCTTCGATCTCTTAAGCTATACTGGAAATTCGAAGCGCATCAATTATGCACGCATGATTGATCCGCCGAAAAGTAGTGTCCAAATATTTTTAGCGTTATTCGTGTTACATTTTTTTTTGTGTTCACAGTGAGATATGTATAAGGAAACGTCTATACCTAAGTAATTTTACAAACATACTAATACGCTGTATTCTCGTGACTGTTTCTGTTTTATCTCCTAATAAATAAAATAAAAAAATAAAAATAAATAAAATATCGTGCGGGGTAAATTCTCAGCGCCTGTCAAATTTCAATTTTTTTAATAATTTACCCAATTAACCCACACATGCATTATTCACGCACACTAACTCATTTTGCTGGGTCGGGTCATTGACCCATGTTTATGTCAACTTATGACAATATAGATTTTGAATATTTAAAGGTTTCTTGGTGCATAAGAGAAGTGTAACAAAAATCGTCAAGTTCTGATCTGTAACCAAAACTCAAGTATAGTTGTTTAGGGGAGATGATGCGCTAAGGGATCTCTCCTAAGTTAAGTGAAAACTCCTTTGGTGTATTGAGGTAACAATAACCAATTTATTAGGTAGCGCGTAGCTTACAGCGGAGGTAACACAGTGTGACGGTCTAGAGTGACTGCGTCGAGATGTGAGTGCCTCAAGTAACTGAAGTGACTGGCGTGACTGACGTGACTGACGTGACTGGCGTGACTGAACTGATGTCTCCCGGTGTGCTCTGTTATATTCCAGGCCACGTCGGGATAACGGTGCAAGCAAGTTAACGGTCAGACAAATTTAGCAAATCTTCTCACGCTGTACAAAATGGCTTAACAATACTTTACAACAATAATTGCGCAGGGTCGGCACGCCGACAAGGTAATAAAACAATACAAAATGGTCATGGCTTAACTAGGGTAATAAACATTGCGAAATACTTTATACTTTTATGATATCCGATCCCTAACGGAGTAGTGTACCGTTGTTATCCTTACAATGCCGTAGACCCGTGGGTAACGCTTAAACTAAACTTATATCTAACGGTAAAATATTAATTTTGTAGTTGACGGGACTAGTCGGCTACATGGCTCCACCCTCAGGAAAGCGTACGGGGGGGCGCACAATCCGTCCGCTGCGGGTCGCTCGTGGTTGCTGTCCTGGCGGCGCGGGCGGTAGAGTTGTATGTGTATGCGTAGACGATGATTCGGCGTTTGCTCGAGGACGGTCAACTTTTTGTGGCGGCGATGTCGGCGTTGGTGTTGACTGCGTCGGCAACATCGGCGGCTGTGTTGACTGCTCGGGCGATGTCGGCGGCGGCTGTGGCGGCGATTGTGGTGTCATGTAGTTGTAGTGAGCTATTGTTGTTGAAGTTGGCGTGGGTTCGGTTGATGTGGTCTCGTCGATAGTGTATGCGGGTTTCAGACGATCGATGGATATATTCACTTGACGCGTAGGTAGTTGAATGGTAAATACTTTGTCGGTGCGTTTTAGTACCTTATACGGTCCGTCGTAAGGTGCTTGTAGTGGTCTTCGAACTGCGTCCACACGTAGAAATACGTATTCGCACGTAAGTAGATCACGATGGATGAAGATTGTTTTATTGTTGCTGTGCGGTTGATTCGGTACCGGTTTCATGTTTCTGATTGTTTCTCTCAGCTGTTCTACGTAGGCACTGTCCATAATAGCGTCAGTGCGTGTTTCGGTAGCGAGGAAATCTCCGGGCAGGCGAATGTTACAACCATAGGTAAGTTGCGCTGCGCTAACACAAGTGTCGGCGCGTAATGCGGCGCGTACGCCAAGTAGGACTGTAGGAAGCTCGTTGATCCAACTGTTGGCGGATAGAAGTCTAGCCTTCAGTGCAGTCTTCAATGTTCGATGCCAGCGTTCAATTACGCCATTACAAGAAGGATGATATGGTGTCGTGCGTGTCTTTTCGATACCGAGTAATTGCGTCAGATGTGCAAAAAGTCGGCTTTCGAATTGTCGACCTTGGTCGGTTGTTACTGTGGCTGGGCATCCAAATCTTGATATCCATCCCTCGTAGATGGCCTTGGCAATTTCTTCAGCAGTTATTTCCTTTAGAGGGATCGCTTCTGGCCAACGGGTCGCGCGGTCAATTATAGTCAAACAGTAGCGGTAGCCGTCGGACGTAGTAGGCATTGGGCCGATGACGTCACAGTGAATGTGTTCGAAGCGAGCAGTAGGCTTGAACGTAGATAGAGAACTTGTAGTGTGTTTCTGTATCTTCGCTCGTTGACATGAGATGCACGCTTTCGTCCATTTTCCGATGTCCATGTTCATGGCAGGCCAAAAGTATTTGCTTGTAATCATCTTGCGCGTAGTGCGTGTGCCGGGGTGGCTAACATTGTGTATAAGGTCAAACACAGCGCGTCGATGGTCGACAGGTAGGTAGGGACGGGCATTGTCAGTTGAAGTTTCGCAGTAAATTTTGTGATCGGTTCCGGGAATTGTGATTTGCTTCAGTACGATGTTATTTTGCTGTCGCAGTTGTTGAATGTTGCTATCTCTCTCTTGAGCGGCAGCTAATTGCTGGAAATCAATCGGTGACGGACAGCTGATTGCGTCGACGCGTGAGAGTGCGTCCGCTACGGCGTTCTCTTTCCCACTAATGTAGCGAATATCAGTGGTGAATTCACTAATGTAAAGTAGGTGTCGGGTTCGTAGTGGAGATTCGCTGTCATTTGATGATTTGGTAAATGCAAATGTTAGTGGCTTGTGATCCGTAAATATTATTAGCGGTCTTCCCTCAAACATTTTTCTGAAGTGTTTCACTGCAAGGTATGCGGCAAGAAGTTCGCGGTCGTACACGCTGTATTTCTTCTGAGCTTCTTTGAACTTGCGTGAGAAGTATCCGAGTGGTTGCCATTGGTTACCGATGCGTTGTTGTAGAACGGCTCCAGCCGAAGTATTTGAGGCGTCGCAAAAGATAGCGAGCGAAGCTTGATGCAGTGGATGTGCGAGTAGAGCGGCGTTTTGTATGCTCACTTTACACGCTTCAAAGGCTTGCGTAGCTTCATCTGTCCATTTGATTTGCGATTTGTCTCTCTTTTTAACGTTGTGTAGGTATTGACACAGAGGTGACTGGATGGTTGCGGCGTCCTTGATATTCTCTCGATAAAAGTTAAGCATACCGAGAAAGCGACGTAATTCGTCTACTGTCTGCGGTTTAGGATAATCGACGATTGCTTGAACCTTTTCTTTAGGCGGCTGTATTCCGTCCTTGTTTACTTCGTAACCGAGGAACTTTAACGATGGCTGGCCGAACACACATTTGGCGGGATTTATAGTGATGCCATACTCGTCGAGTCGTTGTAAGACGGTGCGTAGATGTGTTCGGTGCTCCTCTTCGGTGGTTGAAGCAACTAGTAAATCATCGACGAATGGGAATACGTAGTCCAGGCCTCTCAGTACTTCGTGTATAAATCGTTGAAAGGTTTGACCGGCGTTCTTCAATCCTGGACACATACGCGGGAATTCGAACAAACCGAAAGGTGTTATAATGGCGGATTTTTCGATGTCGTTCTCGCTGATAGGTAGTTGTTGATAGGCGCGGTTCAAGTCGAGTGTTGAAAATATTTTCTTTCCGGCCAGTTGATAAGTAAAATCGCGTATCCGTGGTATGGGGTAGCGGTCGGGTTTAGTGACGGCGTTGAGTCTTCGGTAATCACCACATACGCGTAGATCTCCATTTTTCTTGGGTACTACGTGTAATGGCGAGGACCATGGGCTCTTGCTGGGACGACATAGGCCTTGCTCCATCATATTTTGAAATTCTTTTTTCACTTGTTCATAGCGATGCGGTGCGATCGGACGGGCTCGGCAGTGAACAGGTTGACCAGTGGTTTCTATGACGTGTTCGACTGAGTGCTTTGGGCTGAGCTTCATAGACGTGAGTCTTGTTATCCCAGGAAAATCGGCGAGTATGTCGTGATATGTTTGATGTACGTCGATACTGCGAACTGTAGGCATGTTTGCGCTGCATAATTGTGCGTTAGTAGTTAGCTGTGTCTTGCCGTCGATCAATCTTCGGTTCTTCACGTCGACTATTAACTGGTGATGATTGAGGAAATCTGCTCCGAGGATTGGTTTGGACACGGCGGCGACGATAAACTTCCATTTGAATGGACGGCGTAAATTGAAATCGAGTTCGTAGGTTTTCTCGCCATAGGTATTTATTGTTGTGTTGTTTGCGGCGTACAGTTGAAAAGGTAGCGGCGTTTCAGGTGTGCCTTTCGCTTTCGGTATCACGCTAATATTGGCTCCAGTATCCACCAAAAATGTTAATTTAGTTTTTTTGTCGGTTACAAAAAGGCGGTAAGAACGTTGTTCTACGCTGGATTCCGCCGCAGCCAGCGTTTTATTTAGTTTTCCGGCGGCGACGGGAGCGATCGGAAACTGCACGGCGAGTTGCATTTCGTTGCATCCAATCCGAATCGACGGTGATAATAGCAGTAAGGCGATGGCGATTTGCCTTTGCTATCGCTCTTCGAGTAGCTGCGAGAACGTGATCTCGACCGTTGGCGGCTATACGGGCGACTTTGGCGTGGCTCGGGGTACGGTCGAGCGCGTAGTTCGGCGACTTCGAGTGAGAGTCTTCTTATTTCACTAACTACGTACTGCAAGTCGGCGTTGCTTGCCTGTTGCGGTACTTGAGTGTGACGTTGTGGTGCGGTATGTGTTTGCACGGCGGCTATTTCGCGCGGGTGCGGCGAATTTTCCATAATTTTATCGGCTAACTTCGCTATTTCGTCGAGAGTGGCTTTCTGGCTGAAAGTTTCGCTGACGACGAGGACTGAGCGGATGTACGGCGGCAGGAGATTCGTCCACATTATTCGAATTGTGCTGTCGGTGAATTTGTTGCGGGCGAGGTCACGCATTTTTCTTAACAATTGGCTCGGTTTTTGTTCGCCGAGTTCCATTTTGGAAAGGAGCGTTTGCACCTGCTGGTTATCAGATTCTTCATAGACGGCGATCAGGCGTTCTTTGATTGCGTTGTAGTAGTTGTCCGCGGGTGGGTTGTACAGGATGTCGGTGAGATGTTCGACGTCTTGTTTGTCTAACTGCGCGATGACCATCTGTGCAAGTTGGTTTTGGCTCTTCTTAAGTTCGTCTGTGGCGGACTCGAAGCTAAAGAACCATAGACGCGGCTTGTCGCGCCAAAATGCTGGTATTCGCAGAGGCAATGAGATTCCAACATCGCGTGTTGCAGGCTCCGGCGTCGGTGCAGCGATAGGTGCAACAGTGGGTCTTGACGATTCGTTGGTTTGTAGGTTGACTCCATTGTTATCGGGGTTTGGGCTCATGTTGTTGCTTTATGTTCTTCTTTCTTCACGGCGGCGTGTTCGGGTCACCACTTTGGGTGGCTATTGTAGGGCGTTCACGGGGTCACCACTTTAGGGGAGATGATGCGCTAAGGGATCTCTCCTAAGTTAAGTGAAAACTCCTTTGGTGTATTGAGGTAACAATAACCAATTTATTAGGTAGCGCGTAGCTTACAGCGGAGGTAACACAGTGTGACGGTCTAGAGTGACTGCGTCGAGATGTGAGTGCCTCAAGTAACTGAAGTGACTGGCGTGACTGACGTGACTGACGTGACTGGCGTGACTGAACTGATTTTTTTTTTTTTTTTTTTAACGGGTTTACTTTAAGTTTGGCCTCTTCAAGGGCCAGTAACTTTTTCGGGCGAGCCGCTCATCAGGGCCTATGGGGCCATGATGAGGTCAAGAGGGAAAAGAAAAGGAAATAAAAGAAATAGAGAGAAGAAGAAATAAGGAAAGAAGACAGGAAGAAAAGGGAAGAGAAGTGGTTTGGATTTCTTAAAACTAGATGGTGCTGGAAAAGGATGTAACTTTTGAGAGGAGTAATAGATAATATATATAAAGGGGAGAAGCTTGTTAAGCCCTGTTTCCAGGGGGGTCAGGAGGATCGGGGGGGGCTGGAGGAGGCGGGGGGTTTGGGGGATCCAATTGGCGGACATAATTGCGTTCCCCAAACCTGGCGTCTCGATCAGCCTGGCGAGTCTGTTCCCAGTGTGGGCGATTTATATAATAATTCGCAGGGCGGCGGATGCCCGGACGATATCTAACTACGGGGTTACCGTTTTGGCGGGCTTCAGCTCGTCGCCTCTGGTGGATAAGTCGAAGGAGTTCCCTTTGTTCTATCTGGGCTACCGTGATAGCATCTTCTGGGTCGGTGAGGATGTGCCTCGGACGACGCACTCCTTTCCTCGGCGGGAGTTCAGGAGCGTAATCGGAGGCCTCTCTGATTAGATGGTTCGGATTTGAGTTGGACGATTCAAAGAAAGAGGTGCTGAGGTCTTTAAAGTGCTTCTTAACGGACTTGATACCTAGATCCCTGTGGATGTCCAGGTTTCTCATATACCACTGGGCCCCCACCGCCCTGCGAAGGAACTTGTTTTAAAGGACCTGAAGTCGCTTCAATGTGCAGGGGGTAGCTTGGGCGAAGGCCGGCGAGGCATATGAGAAAACTGGACGGATTATAGATTTGTAGAGAAGAAGCTTGTTATTGAGTGACATTTTACTTTTGAAATTTAGAAGAGAGTGAAGTCTGGATAGATAGAAAGATGACTTGTCGGCAACCGTTTTTATATGTTTCTTGAAATTTAACCTTTTGTCAAGAGTGACGCCTAAGTATTTGACGTCACTTTTCCACGGGATGGGGGTTTGGTTAAGAGTAACTTGAGGGATTGAGTTTAGCATATGGGTATAACGGGAGGTACGAGAGAAGATTATCCCCACGCTTTTTTCCGGGTTTACCTCAATTCGCCACAATCTGCACCAATGGCCGAGTGCATCGGTGGCAGATTGTAGCAACTGAGTAACCCGGTTTATGCGTGGGGATGTGGCGAAAATTGCTGTATCATCAGCGAAAAGGGCGTAGTTGGTCTGCGGGAGTTTTGGAATGTCATTTATGTAGACAGAGAAGAGAGTGGGGGAGAGAACGGAGCCTTGAGGAACACCGGCCTTTATTGGATGAGAGGCCGAGCGTGTACCTTCCACTTTATAGCGAAAGCATCGATTATGGAGGTAGTCTTGTATAAGGCGGACAAGCCGGTCTGGCACGCCGATGTTGTAGAGCTTGAATAACAAGCCCTCGTGCCAGACCTTATCAAATGCTTTCGCTATATCGAGGAAGATAGCTCCGGTAGGGATCGTACGACCCCAGCCAGTCATCCAAAAAAGGATGTGTTCCACAAGGCGATGAATTTGGTGAGTGCAAGAGTGTTGAGAGCGGAAACCGAACTGTTCAGGGATGATGATGTTATTGGTGTGAAGGTGGGATAGAAGTCTAGTAAGTATCAGCCTTTCGTAGACTTTACCCAGTGATTTGAGGAGGCTGATAGGGCGGTAGTTTGAAGGGATGTTTCTGGGTTTCCCTGGTTTGGGGATGCCTATGACGTCAGCTTCTTTCCAGGTCTGCGGAAAGTGACTGTTTTGGAGAGCGGTATTGAAAATGTGGAGGAGGAGATCTAGGATCGCGTCCGGTAAGAGTTTAATAAGTTTGTTTGAGATACCATCAGCACCTGGGGCTTTTTTGACTTTTAGGTTCTTAATTACAGTTTTTAATTCCTGAATAGAGATGGGGGTTAAGGGTTCAGAGCGGAGTGGTAAAAGAGAACGGCGAGTTACCTCTTCCTCGACCTCTCTGACGTGGTCTGGGATGGCTTGAGTCTGGCTGGGAGAGCATTGGAGCTCCAAACTGTCTGCTAGACAGTTTGCTTTCTCTTCGTCTTCAAAGGCTGGGGGGAGATTATCTCCCTTTAGAAGGGGGGGCATTGAAGCCACCGTGTCGTTTTTAAGAGTACGGGCTAGTTTCCAGTAGGCTAAGTGGGAGGGTTGGATTTCGCTAAGGGTTGAGTTCCACTTCTGTTGTCTGTGGGTTGACATGCGTCTTTTTAAAAGTTTTTGAAGTCTGTTTAAAGTGTTTTTGTTTGGAGCGGAGGGAAATGCATCATAGGCTCTGACTGCAGCGTTCTTTTCCCTCACCAGTTCTTTTAGATGATCCGGCAGTCTCCACCGCCGGTCGTCCGAAAGCGGAATCCGCTTGGAGCAGTTTGAAACGACGTTTGTAAGATCACTGGTGAGGGAATCTATCGCCACGTCGGTTTGTTCAGGATTAGTGATAATCGCTGGAAAATTAGGGAGAGGGTTTTCAGAGTTGAGGGTGTCATGGACCTTTTTCCAGTCAGTGATAGTCACGTGAGTTTGTACATTGTCTGGGTTTGGACCTAGACAGAGGAGGACTGGGCGGTGGTCTGAAGAGAGTTCGTGAATGACCTGGATTTGGCTTAGACGGAGAGATACATTTTTGAGGAGGGCTATGTCTAAGATGTCTGGTCTGTGAGTAATAATGTCAGGGAAATGGGTGGGCTCGAGTGGGGCAATGACATCAAAGTTTAGAGTGTGGGAGAGGTTTGCCAGTTTTCTGCCATTTGGGTTGGTAGTAAGACAGTTCCAGAGGACGTTTTTGGAGTTGAGATCACCGGCCAGAATGACCGACTCATCAACTCCAAAAATGGCCTCCAGGTCAGTTTGTCTTACCACCTTGTTAGGTGATAGATAGGCAGAGAATATCGAAATAGATCTGTGGCCGGTAAGGGCAATACGACAGGCGGTTGCTTCAATGTCCCTCAGGGGGGGGACATCTAGAGGGGATACATGCAAGCATTTTTTATAGTAAATAATGGTACCTCCGCCTTCAGTTGGACGATCATGGCGGATGAGATTGTAATTTGCAATCCTGGGGTCTCTAACGTGACCCTTTAATAGAGTTTCTTGAACTAGTAAAATGTCGACTTGGTGGTCTTTTAGGAACAGGGCCACCTCTTCTCTTTTAAATCGTAAGCCATTGGCGTTGAATAGGCCAATGGATAGAGACTTTGGTTTTATTCTTGAGGGTGCGTTATCCATTAGGGGGCGCTGAAGTTTTTCACCAACTTGATAAGATTGGCGTGGCGGGCCAGGGTTTCTAGTTTGTCAAGGGGGTTACGAGCATTCCTGAGTTCTGAAGCAAGTAATAGTAGTTCGTCTATGTCTATTGTGTTGGCTATGTTTAGGATTAGTTCTAGATCTGACTTGAGCGAGGAGGAGGCGGGTGAAGCTGTTTGACGGGAGCCGTAGCTTGGAGGAACATAATGGTCTGAAGGCATCGAGGCATAGCTAGAGAGATGAGCGTTTTGAGTTCCTTTAATCGATTGGTGGTAAGGGCGATGATTTTGGTTTTGAAATTGGCTAGGGGAATTGCTGTCCTGGTTAGATCGATAAGGATGCGAGTTTGGCCGTTGCGAGTCCCGGTAGGAGGTAGAGTCAGACTCGTTAGACCTCAGCACTGGCGGGGCCTGCACTGAGGGCCGTGCAACTGTCCCCGTGGGGTCAGAGGGACCGGCTTTAGGAGTGGTGAAAACTTGAGTAGAGGTGGAGGGGGGAAGTTTCCTTCTAGCTCCAACCTCAGGAAAATTCCTATAAAAGGGATCGTTTAGATCCGGAAGATTGCTATGTCCCTTTGTATGGGACTCGGCCCATGGGTTGCGAGATTCAGTAGGTGTAACGTTCAGGGGAACGAAACGCTGAGGGGGGCGGGCGCTCATGGGAGCAGAAAGAGAGGGCTGGACTGCACCAGACCCGGGTTCCTGCCCGTGCCTCGCTTGGTTTGCTAGGGGGGCTACAGGGCACAAAGCATAAAATGCAGAGTGGTCACCCCCCTTGCATAGTTGGCAATAATAAGGCTCAGTCGAATCGGCTGGTCTGGTGCAGTCACTGGTAAGGTGAGCCCCCGGGCAATGGCCGCAGCGGGGCTCAATCTGGCAGTAATGGGCCGAGTGACCATAGTAGAGACAACGTCGGCACTGTGGAATACGGTGGACCTTCCGCTGTTTCTCAACTTTCAGACCCCGTAAGTCACAGATTGCGTTTATATTGAAAAAGGAGTCTCCCTCAACCGTTCGCTCTAACACAACGATGACTGCTTTGAGCGGGACTCTACCTCTAGTTCTTTTCAAGCGGTGAACCTCTAGCACGGGATAGCCTTGCCTTTGGATGTCGCTTAAAATATCATCCTCTTCAATGTGAACAGGAATGCCTTTAACATAAGCCCTAATCGGGAGGTTGTCCTTAACACATTGCGTGTGGTAGCCCTTACCACCCATGATTTGGACCCATTTTCTGTAGTGATCAATACTTTCGGTATGGATTAAGATGCCTGGGCACCTCCAGCCATCGTTTTCATTAACTGGTTTGGCTCTGAGCGGGGGGAAGCCGCCGGCTTTTGCCTGATTTGACAGATTTACCCACCTCTTTGTGTCAAAAAGGAGTAGGGGCGGGGGGCGACGGGGTGGCTTTTGGGGATTAGAATTCTCCCCTTGAATGTTTGTCGTGTCTGTCTGTTTTTGACGTTTGGTATTTTTAGGTTCAGGAGAGGAGTTTATCAGCCTGTCGTTTGAGTCAGTTTTGTCAGGTCGAGGGGAGTTATTTATTTTTCTTTTGGACTTTTTACTATCGACAGTTGTGTAATTTTGATTATTTAAGCCATCCTCTATTTCCATCTCGGAGGAGGAACCATTATCGTCCAAAGGTAAGAGGTGGAATGTCCCACTTACTTGAGGTTGGGAGGCAGATTCGTCCGACAACACATTGTGGCCGAGGGACGGGTCCTGGGGCACGGCCCGACGTTCATCTGGCTCGACGTTGGAGTCAGCAGGTACGGTGGGAGGGATGACTTGACTGGCAGGAGCCATGATATCATGCCCAATGTGAGGAGTTACCTCGTGGGAGTTGAAGTGGCGGGGAGACAACTCGTCGTTGCTGTGGGAGGCGATTGTGGACTTTGTAGTACTATAACTGACCTTTTGAGGCCGCTGAGGCCTCGCATTTTTGTTTGATGGGCCATTTCGCGCGCTGGGGCGCGAGTTTGATGTAGAGCGCTGGCTGGATCGGGAGCGGCTACGGTCACGACCTGTGGGGTTACCTGCGTTTTCCTTCTCGGCTTGGATTCTGATGAAGTCTTTCAGGATATCCGGACGGTTTATCGCCATCCAACGGTAGAGTTGGAGGCTTTGGAAACTGGCACCGAACGAATCACTTGGGCTTGCCATGGCGACACAACACTGTCACAATAACACTGATACAAGAAAATTAAACGTTCCAAAAGGACGCCAAAATAGTCACTATCTATAAACACACGAAAATACCACGCGACATGGAGCAAAGCTCAACGTGTGGCGGACAAATCCTCGCGGAGCTCTGCTCAACGCGGGAGGACACTTTGAACGCGACGGAAAATACTAAGATGGCGGAGCAAGCTCAACGCGGGACGAAGAAGCGACGCGGAGCGCATGGCTCGACGCGGGGAGGGGACGACGCGTGCGCACGACTCGGCGTGCGGCGGGCGAATCATTAAACGAATAAAATGAATAATGACTAAACGAATAAAATGAATAATGGACTGAACTGATGTCTCCCGGTGTGCTCTGTTATATTCCAGGCCACGTCGGGATAACGGTGCAAGCAAGTTAACGGTCAGACAAATTTAGCAAATCTTCTCACGCTGTACAAAATGGCTTAACAATACTTTACAACAATAATTGCGCAGGGTCGGCACGCCGACAAGGTAATAAAACAATACAAAATGGTCATGGCTTAACTAGGGTAATAAACATTGCGAAATACTTTATACTTTTATGATATCCGATCCCTAACGGAGTAGTGTACCGTTGTTATCCTTACAATGCCGTAGACCCGTGGGTAACGCTTAAACTAAACTTATATCTAACGGTAAAATATTAATTTTGTAGTTGACGGGACTAGTCGGCTACAGTTGTATCTGAAAATGTCTTGAATTTGGAATTTGTGGTAGTAAAATACTCAGTTCCTTGTTTATAAAATAAAACTTGTCAAACCCCTGTTTTGTAAAATGTATTTTGTTTTGCCCTTTCCTCACAGACTCATTTTTATACAACTTAAAACAGAGAAAGAATTTTCCTAATCGGTTCGTGCATGTTATGACTGTTTTATGTTTATGACTTAGGTACTTATTTTGAGAGTTTACTTGGTGATTTTCATGATACGAGTATATGTTGTACCTTAAATAGGTTATTTTAAGCAAAACTTTTCATAAATTGATTATTTTCTGTTTATCAGTTGGTTAACTGTAAAATGGACACTGATTTAATGCAAGTTTTAAGAGAAGAAGAAGCGGTAGTTTTATTACAATATATATAATAACTACTGAAACTATTTATACGGCACGGGATAACTGCAGCAATATTGTGAATCAACTTTGTATTTGAGGAACCAGTACCTAACCTTATAGGTAGTTCTTGTTATTCACGACCTCCCGTCGTAACCCAATCCGCAGAATTGCGCATAGAATAGTATGACATTCCCTGCGCATCGTCGTTATCGTGAATGACAAGCACTATACAACCTAATGATATAACAAATATCATCAAGAAAGTCATTGTAACAGTCTGCAATTGTGGAACTTGGCCGGACCACTACTGTATCAGCTCTGACAAATTAACTTTTATACACTTATAAGGTCCATAATTGAAAGGAATAATTAGCAGGATGCGTTTACATATTCTTCTAGTGTGAGCAATCGTGCCGTCGATGACACTTAACTGAACATCCGTGAACCTTATTGCAACGACATAAGGTTCAATAATGGTTAACATTGCGTCTATTTTCATCAATAATAAATAGCAATTATTATTATTTGCTATTCGTTTACTATAACGTCGAGACAATTATTGCGATGCGACATAAGTACTTACTTGTACAAAATCAAAGCAACGGGATTTCCAACGCATGAAAGCTTTAGATAGAAACTAGCGCAGTTTAATATTATAAGTAATTACTGCATATTTGTTTGTTAGACATCGTCATTGTCACCACATCCCCAACAACTACTTGGTTTATTATTTATAAATGAAACATAGGTTTATTATTTTCATTCTAGGTATAATTATATTATGACCAGGCGGCTTAGACACTACACAATTTAAATCCACATCACTCAAACTGGCGAAGAAACTCCGATATTCTTTCTTTTCTTCTGCTTCCTCTGCAAGAGAGCACTCTAGATCTGTTTCTTGGTATAACGCTGATATTTTATAAACTTCTGTTCAAAGCACCATAATAATTGTGCCTGTTTGTACAGATTCTGGGATATGTTTTGTTTATGCAGATTCTGCGATATATTTAGGTAATCATTGTTTGACGTGAAAGCGCCGTACATATACACATAAAATATAACATTAGATTCGTTAAATTATTGAAATATAAAAATACAATTTGTTTACAAATTATAATTTGAAATATGATGAGTGACATAAATGTCATAACGTTCCGTTCTGGGTGGCCAATTTATAAAAAGTAAATTACTTTGAACTGAAATACATCGGTAACCTTTTTACGTTTAAAATGCCTTTTAGTAAAGGAAATCATTATAATTTAGTTGCATTAGTAAACATTGGGGACCAAAGATTGCATTTTTATGATATAACGAATGGCTAATACTAAAAATTCCATGTTAAAAGAATCTTCAATAGCCACACGTCAACATTTATTTACCCTACTTCAATTAATGCAATCTTTGTGTGTGGTATACATTTTGTATTTGTATACGAGCAAGCTGTCAAAAAGCGTGTTTTTATGAGATGTCAAACTGAGAAAAGCAGCATACGTCTGCTCCCATTGAGGGCCGGAGCCCGGAGCCCATCTGCCGGCAAGAAAACTACGGCGGCCGGTCAAATTTTCGGAATTTCCTTTGCATTGTTAAAAAAATCTCCACATTTTGCAAATGTTAAACACATACGACCTAGATAACATGTAGTTTTGTTACTATTCAAAAATTGAAGACCTTTCATAAAGTATTAACGTTGTAGTTTGCGTTTATTTCCTTTAGTAGAGCTAACTTTGGATTGAATTTTTATGAAGAAAACTATAAGTAATTGTGTTTCTGAAACACATGACATGTAGAGTGTATCCTTAAATATCATATATATAGGAATTACAGAATTCAAGCTTTAGTAATAATAATACAGCAAGTGATCCAACCATCGCAATTATTCAGAAATTTGCTCGGTGCAGTCTTAAGTTACGTAGTTCCGTTGCTGAGCTATACGAAGAGAATGATTGGTGCCTCCATATCATACTCCGAGACAGTAAGCCATGCATAAGTTTACTTCGATTGATTAGGGCTCATCTTCATTGATTAGGATTCATATTCTTTGATTAGGATTCTTCTTCATTGATTAGGTTTCTGTCTCAGGATGAATTGCATTACGACTCGGCAGTTCACAACATAAAAAACATAATGTAACTACGCTGGCCAAAACTACGGGGACTCGCCGTGGCAAGATGTGTACCGCAGTATGTTTCTTGTTTAAACTCTCACCTGAGCCACGTCGACAATAGCACAGGTGAAATGATGTTACCATTTCCTTATGACCCGAAATATATCAATATTTCTTTACTTATACTTTGGCCAGTAGTTTAGATAGGATTAAGAACTGCTCGAAACCTAGGACGAACATGATTATGATTTACAAAGCTATTATGTCCAATAAAACACTCGTTTGATATTAATACGTTTAATCTGCTTGGGAGCACATCTTGACACGACTTACATACAATTATAAGTGCTAAGTCATAATGTTCTTTATGTCACACCTGGCCATAAAGTGGCCATTATCGCACGCTCCGCGCGCGAAAAAACCCACTTCCTGGCCAGGGGGTGACATAAAATTTTGTACTTACCACGGGCGATAATAAAGAAAGCCTCAGATCGCATATTTATCGCCCTTGCCTTCGGCTCGGGCGTAAAATACCTGCGATCTGAGACATTCTTTGTTTTATCGCCCTTGGTAAGTAATGTACTATTATGTCACACCTGGCCATAAAGTGGCCATTATCGCACGCTCCGCGCGCGTAAAAACCCACTTCCTGGCCAGGGGGTGACATAAAATTTTGTACTTACCACGGGCGATAATAAAGAAAGCCTCAGATCGCATATTTATCGCCCTTGTCTTCGGCTCGGGCGTAAAATACCTGCGATCTGAGACATTCTTTGTTTTATCGCCCTTGGTAAGTAATGTACTATTATGTCACACCTGGCCATAAAGTGGCCATTATCGCACGCTCCGCGCGCGAAAAAACCCACTTCCTGGCCAGGGGGTGACATAAAATTTTGTACTTACCACGGGCGATAATAAAGAAAGCCTCAGATCGCATATTTATCGCCCTTGCCTTCGGCTCGGGCGTAAAATACCTGCGATCTGAGACATTCTTTGTTTTATCGCCCTTGGTAAGTAATGTACTATTATTTGATTGTCTCGTAAGTTTGATTCTTTATAAATACATTACATATCTCCTAGTAGTAAGTAGTTCGTAATCAGAAATCATGATGTAGGTATCAATTGTCCTGGATATACTACATATCTTCTAATAAATAGGTAGGTATCTATCACAATAAACTCATGATAATATGAATTTCTGCTTGAGGAGTAGATATTTCCTTCCAATAGGTAAGTGTAAGTTACTCATACGTAGCTATCTACTGGTTTCAAGCTCTCTTCACTTTTAAACCAAACACACGATTAAATTATCTAAACTGTGTATCTAGTAGTCACAAAATTATTAAGGTGGTTACTTACAAAATAAGCAGAAACTCTTCCTGAAGGATCCAATTCAGTAAGGTTTCCTCTTAAATCTAGCACCAGTCAACACCATCTGTCAGATTCGTTCGCATACGTACTTCTGTAGCTCTAGTATAAGTTTTTTTCGAAACATTAACTAATTCGAACGCGTTTGCGTTTTGTCTCAAACGGTATGAAAGTGGTATGAAAACGTGAACAGCGCCTCTGGTGGTCACTAGTGGAAACTAAAACAGCGAGTATAACATTTGTTGCTAACCGATGAACGCGCGTATTTCAAACTCGGTGAGAGCGTTTTCATACATTTTGAGACAAAACGCAAACGCGTTCGAATTAGTTAATGTTTCGAAAAAACTTATACTAGAGCTACTGTACTTATCAACATTTCCACGTCGCTAAGTTCTTCAGCTCCGGTTATCCTAAATAGACTTTCTGTGAAGGGGAAGTAAGTTATAGTTCACTCAATACATATACAACTTACCGTGTATGTATGTATGTATGTATTTAAGTGATAAAGTACTTTCCCCCACCCAGAAACACTGCCACTCACAGGCAGTTTCTGCAACTACAGTACCCACTTGTTCAGTATACATAGTCAATGTAGAAGTCAGCAAGACCTAGTCCAGTAATGTTTAATCTATTGACATTTTCTTTCAATGACTACCTTATCAAATATAAACTTACCAGTGTACAGAAATAATTTTATAACATTTATTAGAATAACTAGACTACTAGCTCCAGTTTACTTCAAGTTTTCCAGTTCTCATGTCATAGATAAACTTCATACTGTATTTCTAGGCTAAATCACGTTTCCTGTAAGTTAGCCAGACCGCATCGATGCTGGATAGCTGCTGTCTGTGTGTCGATACTCGAAGACGAAGTTCTTGTATTGTTTTAATAATAATATCCCAGGATGACACATCAATATCAATATTTGTCAATGTACTCAAACATTCACTTGTATCTAATAAGTGTTTTACTCCACTAGATGAATCTTTTCTTCATTTGTGTCCAGTCCAATACTGCTCATAGTTCGCACTAGTAATGGGTTCAGGTCTCAATAATTGCTCTGCTTCACCTGACAAGTGACTGGTACTATTGTTGCGGTTGCAGTTTCGTTAAGGCTTCTTTTAACTCTGTTTTAGTATTAAATGTAACTTTCTCCCATTTTGTCGCAATTATACTTCATCCTTTTCAATCAAGCGCTTCTAATCGGGTTTCTAAGTATGTAGTAAGGTAGATATACGTGCTTTCAGTGACTTTTTAAAATTAGTCGCCGCTTTAGGAATTTCTTCCTTTGTCGTTTAAATTTCCATTTGATTAGAAAACAATAGGTTGGACGCCGCTTTTCCCCATTTTCTTCAATATGTTTAAGCAATTTGATGTATTAGGTAAATGTTTCGACTTACATAATGAAAATTTCGTTCAATGTATAAATACTTGTTTTTTTTTTCTTCACTTTTAATCCGGCTCGAAGGACCATTATGTTTGCGCTGCTGGTTCTTTATAATTAAATAAACATTGATTTATAAGAAAACTTTCATTTATTGAGTAATTTGTGATATAATTTAGAATTTTACATAGTTTGCTTAGGTCTGACATATTTCAAGTAAAGATAGAACGTAGTATTTTCAATGTTTGACATTTACAACTCGCAAATAGAAAAGGTTGCATATAACGCTCGAACAGTATTTTGACGGGATTGACTTCATTGATTTAATATATAAAGTAAGAAGTAGGGGGATTGTTCCAGATTCCGTCCGATTAGCGGAGTTGCAAACTTTGTGATGACAAAACAATACCTATGTTGAACTATTGCAAATTATAAGACTAATGTGTCTTTTTAATGGTTATATACTCTATTTTTGTCCAAGATTACGTTTTAACTACTCACATTCACCGTTAGTTAGTCTAATAAAAGTGTACTATAAATGAAAAAGTATGGTTTTGCCCAGATTTCGTCCGATTTGCCCAGTTTCCGTCCACACGGTGCCAGTTCTCGTCCAAGACCTGAGGAGGGGTGATTTATGCAGTCAAAATCCAGTTTTCAGTGTTAAAAAATTCACAGATTTCGCAACCCTTGCAAAGATCGAGCATTGGAAATGTAGGTACTTACATATATAATTATATGTGTTATATAAATGACAGTTCAGTCTATAACAAGATGTAGTTTTTCTGTTACATGTTACGTCACTGGAATGTGTGTAAGCCCTTGAACTGTGTGGGAACACATACCTACCTTGAACACATACCTACGTATTCAGTTACACAATGAGATACTTACGTATGATGAAATGAATGAAAGTATATTTTCGAACCGGAAAATTACTGCAAGTGGCGAATTTGCATGAATGGTAGTCTCGGAGCAACAAGTCGTTGCGAAATTGGACACAGCTCGGGTAGATCTTTTTCTTCGGGATGCTGAAAAGCATTAACGGTTGCGAGCAGAATAGTTTTATTCTTCTTTAAAAACCTCGAACAATTAGAACACACCATAAAACGATCGATGTCGACGCAATATCCCATAGACAGCGCGTAGACGGCAACGGCGGAGTCTGCCTTCAGCGGAGACAGACGACTGCTCCACCAAATCCGGTCATATAATATGTTGCAATAATCATCTAATTTGTCGTTAAAAAATGTATCTCTTAAGAGGCCCTCCTCCTACCCCTGTAGGGCAAGTTCTCTCCATACAAACTTTTTGCAGGATTTACTTCGTTTGTGTCTGCATTAAAGTTATGATTTTTGGTCAGTATGCTTATTTTTCTGATAGCTAACTACTCGTATTTCGTGATGTAATTTTTTTTATAGATTGATATATTTGAAAATTTTCACATCACTTTCTTCGCATATCTAATATTTACAACCAAAAAAATATTATATTCGTTAGTGCCAAAACCTACGAATAAAACGTGCACAGAGTTTTTATGGAGAATGCCTTGCCCACCCCTGCGCCTTAAATGTTTGTAATGCAATGTCTTTGCGTTTTCGTTCTCGGTAGAGTCTCGTCCTCAAAGTAGTTAGTAGAGGGAGCGAAAAACAACGACGAAGCCCTTAGCGCAAACTCATCACTCGTGCCCGACTGTACACTCGAATCTTCTCTCGCTAACTTTAACTTCTTCCGAGCGCGATAACACACAGACACATGACAGATTTTCCAAGATGGCGGAGAAAGATATGGAGCTGGAGGGTCGACAATTTCGGGATACAATGACAAATATTGTCCTTTACGGCATATCAAAAACCTATAACAATCGGACCATAGTTAGGGCAGGGCGATTTACCAAATGTACAACGAAAAAATTTGTATGGGCTGCACATTATAAGGCATAACATACTTCCGGCTCAAATTTGGGGATGGAGACAGGCAGATCCGTATACTGCAGGGTCTAAGCCCTCTGATAACGTTGTCACCCCAACTGTTACACGACTTGCTTCTTGCATACTACTTCTTGAAAAACGGTCCCTGACTAATATTTTTAACACAATACTTTCTTCTTCAAGCACCACAAAGTAGCAAAATCATAAAATTACTGTAAGAAAATCACCACCAAAGTTGATGTTCAAAAGCAGCGGATTTTTAGTTGAATTTAACTTCGTTCTTATGTGAGATTTGACAATGTAAGTGTTCAGCAACCTTTCGAATACCGTTTATATACTAATGAGTCTTATTTAAAACAGAATAAAATAAGTTTTATTTTATTTATTATAATGGTTTAAACATAGGAAACTATTCAACCGTGTTTGAGGATTTTTTTGAGGTGACCATGCATTTACTGAGGGGTGAGTGGGGACGGCGACAGGGACAGTTGGGTCATGAACATGGGGTGTCGATGTTACGAACGGGGTGTGTAGGGATGATAGAGGGGTCAGTTGGTGTTTATGGACCAGGGTTGTCAATTTATATGAGTAGTCAAAAGTCTTTAACATATGAAGGCTGTCTTTTATATATATATATATATATATATATATATTTATTAATTAACCACCAATATTTTTTTAATGTCTTTTTTTTTATTTTGCGTTTACTGGTACATGTACGTTATCTTTTATTAGATCCATTTTACATTAGAATCTACACTTCTAAAAACTAAATGTATCTAAACTTCTTGCTAACTCCATATAGACCAAAGTAATTATAGAAAAATATATCTTAAAAACAAAAAGTCATAAAAATAAAGCTCACAACTCACAAAACAAATTAAATTGTTTTGTGTAGGAGCATAAATAAAACACAATTTTGCTACATAAATAAAATATTCTTTGATAAGTCAGGTTATTGTCTTAATCAGAAAGTGTCAACCCTTGCAAATTTCCCAACTTACCCTATTGCTATCCCCCCTAACCCCAAATACGGGGTGAGCTGGGATTTGCTACTATTATGTGTTTACAGTCAAAACTATAAAATGAAACAACAAATTATCATTGACAAACTAAAATTCATACCACCGGAACACTTTTTATGTACATAAATCTTTGTGCCACATATAAAAATAAACTTTTATCCTGGTTTAAACTTCGATTTTGTGCCAACTCACCCCATTTTACGGTACCCAACACTAACTTAGGGCCCGGTCACATGTCCACGGTACGGCACCGGGCACCGGGCACCATCTACGGCCTTTGTTCTTTGTACGTTGTCGCATACGGCGCGGCGCGGCGCCGTACCTGTGGACATGTGTCCGGGCTCTTACTTGGAAACACTTGACTAATCATACGCTTGCGTCGCAGGTTTCAAGTGACAAAGTAATACAAACACATACGTCCATTGTGAATGGGAAATTTTTAAAACAATAATGAATTATCATACGAGTACTATGCACGAATAAACTATTTGAACATTATAAAATAATTATTTAAAGTCCAAAAAACATTTTACTTTTCCTATTTTTAACATTCTACCTGTAGCCTGTACCATGTGTCTGTGCCTCTGTATACTATCGTACAACGTTACCTTTTTCAGAAAGCTTTAGCAAGGAGCGCTGCTCCTCAACCGAAGATCCGATCCTCACAAAACCTTTTTCGATATCATTTGCTTGTTGAGGCCTTTTCAACGGTAGGTAACTGTCTCATCACGGTACGATATTACCTCCTACTGAAACTTTTTCAAGGATCGCTGCTCCTTAATCGAAGGTCACATCTTCGCGAGACCTTTACCGTCATAACCTGCTTGTTAAGACCTTTCTAACGATACCGGTCACACTACCGTACTATATTACCTTGTACTGAACTTTTGCAAGGATGCTGCTCATCTTCACGAAGACTTAGATCCCAAGAACCACCCTACGAAATTGCTCCTTCCCAAGACCTTTCAGAAAAACTTTGTTTCAAGCCTCTAGCTTTATCCGTTCTCAAAAAAAGGGTGTCGTTTCACTTTTCGTTATTTCCACCCTCTACCTGTACGATACAAGAAACATTTCCAATGTTAAAACTTTCAATGTGTATATACTATCTTGTGTTTGCTTGTTTCTGGCTACCTATTCCCTAGTAGCATTTACCGTTGGGGTGTCGTGGCCAACGGTTGGTATTCTGTAGGGAGATGGTAGTGGGCCTGCCGACAAAGCCCCAGCATTGGACCAACCGCGTAGAGCTTGTGTGGTTTTTCTCACAAACGTATAACATTGGGCCTCGTCGTTCTACGGTAGGCTATCCAACGAGGATTTTTTTCCGTAGATATAAGATTGGGCTAACCGCATTAAAACTTACGAAAATATTTAATTTGTGCACGCCGATTTTGATGAAGCATTTGTATTCTACATAAAAAACTGTATTTTAATATAGATAGGGTCGCTAGGCCAGTTACGCGGCCTGCGGCAGTTTGCGGCCCCCTGACCGACTAGGTTCCTTCAACTAAAGATAATAACAATTATAAACTAATTTAAGAAAAAGTGTAAACCGTAAGCTAAACTTGATTAGAAATGCTATAAGAATCTATATAATTTTGTAACTAAAAGATTGATCTTCAACAAGATAAAACGTTACAATTCCCGCATTGAATCCGTAGTGCGTGCGAAGCGTGGAATTATAGTGAATCTGAACAAAAAATAAAGAGACAGCTGACATTGAAAGCTAATTAATGTTACTTAATTTTGGTTTCATTCATAAATTTCTTGTTTGATCAGTTAAATAATTAAGTTTTCGATATGATTTCATTAGATTTTGGCATTTTTAAAACATTCTTATCAAAAAATTGTGGTGGCCGGTATCTAGTATACACAATTACCGAAAAGGTCAGTTTGCGGCCCCACTATAAAGACCATTGATTTTGAGATGTTACATAATGAAATGTGGAATAATAGTAGTTTATGCAACTGGTACATAATGAGGGGCATTAAAACACGAGTGTTTTAATGCCTAATTATGTACAGTTGCATACACTACTTTATCGACATCCATAAATCCTCTTTCATGTGTTTCGTGTGGGCACGTCTCGCCAAAAAGGTCATTTTTGACAAACTTTTTTTTTGATGCCAATCGATCCCATTCCAATACAGGATCAAAAGTTAAATTTCTGGCTAGAAAATCCATAAATCGAGGAAAACTTCTCATTTATAGATTTTGGAAAAAAAATACATACAAGGTGCGAGAAAAAGGTCATTCCTGACAAACTTTTTTTTTGATGAATATCGATCCCATTCCTGTCTAGGATCAAAAGCTTGTATGCTACCAAAAAAAATCGAAGATAAATTTTTCTCATACAAATTGTATGAAAATGAAAACTAATTTTTCACATGTTATTTTTTTACGCCAATCGATTCGATCCTATCAATTATCAATAGGTTCCTAGGGGTCAACTTCCGGTAATGTACTAAAATGCCACAAAATAAATGTATGGAAAGATAATTAATATTTTTCCCATACATTTACTACGGAGAAATAGTGAAATAATATCGATTGGCATAAAAAAATAGCATGTGAAAAATAAGTTTTCATTTTCATACAATTTCTATGAGAAAATTCGATCTTCGATTTTTTTTGGTAGCATACAAGCTTTTGATCCTAGACAGGAATGGGATCGATAGGCATCAAAAAAAAATTTGTCAGAAATGACCTTTTTCTCGCACCCTGTATGTTTTTTTTTCCAAAATCTATAAATGAGAATCTTCTTTAATTCGAAATTAAGGGAAGGTCTTCTAAGACCATTTTCGCGTAGCAGCACGGGACCTGGTAGCTGCCCTCACTGACCCAAAAAGACAATCCACCCATACCTAGGTTTTGCCGAATAATTGTATACCTACCTTCCTCCAGCGTTTCCGGAACCGGAACAAATATTTAAAAATATTTGCACCACATAATTATGCGCCTTTGATATAAAAAAACTTATTAAAAATTATATTATAATCATTCTAGTACCATATTTAAGGGGGCCGCAAACTAGCTCACAGGGGGCCGTAAACTGGCGTAGGCGGCCGCTATCTGCCGCATTCGCTATTTTGTCACATTTTCTACTTTTTTCCCAAGTTTACGGATGAAAGTACTAACTTTTATTGTTAAGTACGCATCTTGACAATACTCAAGATTTATTTATATGACTGCCATCCAATATGCATATAGGTTTCATATTTTTTTACTTGTCTAAAGTGCGCAACTCGGCTAAGAGGCCGCCAACTGGCCTAGGGACTACACATGATGCCGATCGCTTAAAAAAAAACGAATGTGGTTTTAAATGCAATGGGCTAACGTCGTAATAACAACGTAATATTTTCCACAAACTAATAACAGCGGGCCAACGGCTTAAACAGTCGTCTACCCCACAAAGTTTTTGTGTGATTTCCCACCATCCTATAACACTGGGCCTACTAACTCTACAACTGTGGGGCTAGCATAACATGCATCTCGTCTCTACTCGCGGGCGAGATACCTAGGCTACCTGTCACTGTCTGATTAATGCTGTCAAAAAGTGACAGGCAGCTTATCTCGCGCGCGAGTAGATACGGAATGCATGTTGTGCTAGAGGGGCTGGCTACCCAACGAGGATTTTATTGAGTAGGTATGACATTGGGCTAACCGCATTCAAAGTTACAAATAGTAGATTGTTTGACAAGGGGCTAAAGTAAGCCATATTACCACGAGATGGTTATTTTCCCGAACGTAGTGAGGGGAAATTGTTCGAGTGGTAATATGGCTTTTAGACCCGAGTTATACACTCTACTTTTCACTTCGATTGCGAGAAAACACATTAAACACAAATTATCCACCTTCAATGAATAATTTAACTCTTGGCGGGCGTATGTCTAATTTGACAGCATGTTTTTTTTTTCTTAGGCCAGTACCATGCCTCGCTATGCGTGTTCGCTTAAAAGCCTTATCACACTACCCTATCGGTAGGGTAGTGTGATAAGGCTTTTACGTATTCGCCTCCCTTTCTTTTGCTATATTAAAAAAGGGGAGGCAACACGCGCTTTTTTTTTTTCTTTTAAGAGACGCAAGTCCTTTGACCATAGACACCGCTTAATCTTTAAAGAACTGAAAAAGGTCTTTCCTGATTGGTCGATTTTAGTACAGCTGTATTCTGGTTGGTTGATATTTTTACCAAATATTTTTTAATCTGTCAAATTACTGTTCTGTGATTGGTGGATTGAATAGGTGAAGTATTTTGATTGGTCAAATTAAAATGTTTAGTGAATCATAAATATGTATGTATACATATTTTCCCTAGGGCTTAAATGTACTACTTTAGCCCCGCTTCACAAGTCTAATATGACATACTTTTCGAGCATGAGAAGTGAAATAGTACATTACTTACCAAGGGCGATAAAACAAAGAATGTCTCAGATCGCAGGTATTTTACGCCCGAGCCGAAGGCAAGGGCGATAAATATGCGACCTGAGGCTTTCTTTATTATCGCCCGTGGTAAGTACAAAGTAATTTAATTGGACATAGAAAAACTATGCCTTTAATATTATTCCCCATGATGCCGGTCGCTTAAAGAAAAAATAATGTGGTTAAAAATGCAATGGGCCAACGGAGTAATAAGAACGTAATATTTTCCACATACAAATAACAGTGCGCCAACGACCTCAACAGTTGGCCAGCCGGCCAGCCCACAAAGTGTTTGTACAATTTCACACCAGCCTATAACAATGGGCCTACTAGCTCTAAGGTTGGTCAATCAACGAGGAATTTGTTTAAAAATATTTTATTTGTGCACTCCGATTTAACGAAGTAATTTAATTGGACATAGAAAACTATGCTTTTAATATAAATATCCAGACGATGCCTGTCGCATTAAAAAACTAATCTAGTTCAAAATGCAATGGGCCAACGAAGTAATAACAACGTAATATTTTCCACAAACTAGTAACAGCGGGCCAACGGCCAAAAAGCCCACAAAGTTGCTGTGTAATTTCCCACCATCACCACCATCCTATAACACTGGGCCTTCTAACTCTATACAACTGGCTTTTTTATTGAGTAGGTATGACATTGGGCTAACCGCATTAAAAGTTACAAAAACATTTTATTTATTTAACTGCATGAACGCATACACACAATACGCTTTGGCAGTGGCACCTTTTTTTTTTTTTTTACGTTGGGAAAATACATTTACGTATCCCACCCAGTGAAAGACCTGAGTGGGTATGACGGACTATCCCGATGGACCGTACTACCGTCTAAAAACCCAACGAGTACCGGCTACGCCTTCAATGGGGCGTCGCAGGGTCACAGTTTGGCAGTGGCACCTGCAAGCAGGGACCTGCAAGCAGGGCTTTGAGTAGGCGGCTTTACATACATACTTACCATGAAGTAAGTAGATGGAGCTGGTGATAAACACATACAAAGGTGTGTGAAGGAGATGTAAGCATAGACAACACGTGGGAGCGAGAAACAATGACATATCTCCTGTCCCTCATCGCGTATACGTAAGGCACCGATTGTCTGCCACCAAAGTGTCTTCGATAAACAAGTGGCCAGCGTATAAGAAAATATTTTACCCATAATATTGGGTAAACACGACCGGCTCGAACGTTAAAAAATAACAGATTAAAAATGTAATCGTGACGTGGGCTGCTATCGCGAACGGCATTCGAAATTTTCCCTCTCTGTCGCACTTGCAAGTTTGCATATAAGTGCGACAGAGAGAGAGAAAACTTCGTTTGTGGTTCGCGGTACGTAGCAGCCGTGATTTGAATATTACTGTGAATTTCATTATAATAATGGCTGAATAACTAAGACGTTTTAATCTAATCGTGTTTTTGTGAACTATAATATAGGTATTAAATTAGTACACATTTATATCGTAATTGGGAGGACATCGGATGTTTTGTATTTGCCCGCTAATATTTACTAAGAGTTTATTTTGAAGAATCTCAATAATTAAAAACCTACTTGTCAGTAAAAATGAGGAAGATTATTCATTTTGTGGTAACCCCAGAAAAAACTGACACATTATCTCTGTCCCTGTGTGTGATTCGCTAACCCTCCTTCTATAGATCCTCTTTCTACGATAGTTACATATGTTGGGCCAACGGTTTGGATTTAAGATTATTCTAACGGTCTAAAGACCAGACGTAATGTTGCCACTTCTGACGTATTTTCCGAATATTTATGATAAAAAATGCGCATGTTTACACCGCACCATCAGTATTTTAAATAAGTGAAATAATATTATCTTATATTATACAATACATGTGTGTTTTCCATTTTAACATATATAAAGGATGAAAGTATAATCAAATAAAATTAATAAACATTTATTTTCATTGAAATTATTTTAGCATGCATTTAGGCATCGGCACTGACATTGAATGCCATATAGGTATCTTTGTTTTGTGCAATGTCATTGTATGTGTGCCTAGTATAATTATATTGTACTCTATGAAGTTATTAGCAGATGCTAGCGGGGATGAAGCGAGTGAGGATGCAGCCTACATAACAGATAATTCAAGATTTATTTAAAAGTAGTAACATTTAATATATAATATTTTGACTGATTTAACAAGGGAATTTAATATTTTTTCATATTCATTCTTAAAATTTTCACGGTTCTATAGAAAATAAAGAGTTACATGGTTCATAAACGAAAAGCTGGTAATTTCATATTTTATAATTTACTAATGTCTTTAGGGTTTAAAATGTTAATTATATACCTGTAGCAAGGTGATTAGCAACATTGTATGTCAAGTTTATGCTGCCTGTTACCGAGCAAAGTTTTGATTCTTACCCACCTTATTGTGCTATAGCACTTAAATGGTTTGTTTACCTATTAAGTATGGGCTTATTAGATATTAATAACTAGCGTTTTTATACAATAACTAGGTACTTATAAAACTGCTCTTGATGCATGTTAATTTTAATAATGATTTAATTATTTCTCATTTTTTTTTTTTATTTATTTTCCAAAAACAATACTTATACTACACATCGTTTGCTAAAACAGCGAGCGAAAACCGCGTGCGGTTTATCTGTCGCCGTTGTCGCTCGTTTACATTATTTAAATCTTATATATATATGTATATTATATGTATATAAAAAAGAAAAAACAGACTTTGTTGTTGCTATCTATAAGGAAGGAGGTAGATTTCAACCAGTTGTTTGTAAACAACTTGGTCGCGCACTTTTCTTAGGTAGTAACATCATTTTTATAATATCTTTACACTTATGTGTGTTATTCTGTATACTTAGGTTTACATAGTTAGGCCATGAGTTTAACGTAGCGGGAAGTATGAACTCCCACATTCTCTTCCCATATGTGTTGTTGTAAGATGGCAATACATAGTTAGGTACATTAATATTTCTTAGTTTTTGTGACCTTGATCTATTTCTAAGATTAGGTAAGTTTGAGATTTCATCACTTACTAACATCATTTTAAACTTATCGTAAATATTAATTATTTTACAGTACTCGAATAGTTTTGTTTCATTGTTTTTATACATTTTTCTTATTGAGTTAGGTACAATGGTTTTAACCAGGCTTAACTGTATCTTATATATGCTATCTAGGTATGTTTTGTACGTTCGGCCGTAACTACTTAGGCTGTATGAAATAATTGACTCGGCTAGTGACATATATAACATTCGGCGGGTACTAAATGGTATTTTGTATTTTAAAAGGGATAATTTGGACAATATGGATCTCAGCTTATTGCAGATATAGTTTATGTGTGGACCCCAGTTAAATGTGCTATCTATAATAAGGCCAAGGTAAGTATGTTTGTCTACTTGTTTCAGGGGTTCGCAATTGCACATTCCCGGTGTTCCGTGGTGTAGGCACTGGTGTTCGTGCGCTATGATTTTAGGTATTATGTTGTAACATTTTTTATGAGCGGAGTGTATATGCATCACTTTTGTTTTGTCATAGTTGATGACTAAACCTACGTCATGGGCCCAGGCACACAATAAGTTGAAATTTTTGTGTAGGATAGTTTCAGCAGTTTTTATATCCAAGTGGGCTGACACGAGGCAGGTATCGTCTGCAAATTGGTACATCGATCCTTCAGAAAATATGTTACACATATCATTTACGTATAAAAGATATTCGGTCGGTGAGAAAATCGAACCCTGTGCTGTGCCTCTTTCTGTGGGAATCTTGTTACTGTAGGTGTTGTCAATCTTAACAGATGTGAAACGGTTTGCGTGGTAGTTTTTTATAAAATCTAAGAAAGGACCCTGTATACCATTTTGTAGGAGCTTAGTATAAAGTGTATTGTACCGTAATGTGTCAAAAGCTTTACTAAAGTCGATAAATAGTGCAAGTACATGTTTTTTGTCATTAAGGTATGTATTGACTTCGTTGGTAAATTTACATAATAGTTACTTTGTGAAGTGTTTTTTCCCTTTTGAAAGCCGTACTGTTTGTGGTTTATAATATTATTTTGATGTAGAAAGTTATGGATTTGAGTAGCAAAAAATTTTTCTATGATTTTGTCAATACAGGATAATATTGTTAGAGGAGGAACAGAATTGGAAAAGGCGTCTCTAAACAATGCAAGCGGCAAGTCATGTAACAGTTGGGGTGACAACGTTATCAGAGGGTTTGGACCCTGCAGAATACGGATCTGCCTGTCGCCATCTCGAAATTTGAGCCGGAAGTACGGTATACCGGAAAAGGTGCAGCCCATACAAAAAAATTCGTAGTACATTTAGTAAATTGTTGCTCTGGTACTCTAAAAGAGGTCCGATTGATATGGTTTTTTGGTATGTTGTGAAGGACAATATTAGCCATGGTAACCTAAAAATTTCGGCCCTCCAGCTCCATAACTTTGGCCGCCATCTTGGAAATAGTGTCATTTTTTTCAGTTCTTTGCTTTTACTGTCGTCAAAGTTCATTCCAGTGCTAAACATAGTTCTACAATATTGTAGAATACAAAATTTGCTAAAACTTTTGGCTACAAAGATTTTTTCCATGACCCCTAGGGACGAAGATATGACAGGATATATCATTAAAAATTGCCACTTTTTTCTAGTTTTCCGTTCATGTTTACATTTTAAGTGCATTTTAGCACTAACTATAGTTCGGCAATATTGTAGATCACGAAATTTGCTACAACTTTTGTATTGAAATATTTTTTCCACGACCATTAGGAAAGAAGATATGAAGTGATCTATGGAGTAGCACCGTTGAAATTTGCTACTTTTGCAGTTTTCTTCTCATATTTAGGTTTGAGTGCATTTAATCGCAATCTGTAGGGGATCTATGATGGTCGAGTGATAGCGGGATAGACGACAAGATAAAGCATCTGTCACTTTCCGATCTATACCACTTCAATCCCTCAGAAGACAAAATCGTCTGTTTCCACGATACCTAGAAGATCGTAGGTACTTTGAATTTGCATATAATTTTGTCTTCTATAATATTGCTGACCGAGAAATGCACTAAAACGAAAATATGTGAAGAAAACTGGAAAAGTAGTAAATATTGACGGTAGTACCCCATAGTTGACATCGTATCTTCTTTCCTGATGATCGTGGAAAAAATATTTCAATACAAAAGTTGTAGCCAATTTTGTAATCTACAATATTGCTGAACTATAGTTAACGCTAAAATGCACTTTAAACGTAAACATGAGAGGAAAACTAGAAAAAAGTGGTAATTTATAATGATATCTCCTGTCATATCTTCGTCCCTAGGGGTCATGGAAAAAATCTTTGTACCCAAAAGTTTCAGCAAATTTTGTGTTTTACAATATTGCCAAACCATGTTTAGCACTAAAATGAACTATAACGACAGTACAAGCAAAAAACTGAAAAAAGTGACAGATTTTCCAAGATGGCCGAGACAGACGTGGAGCTGGAGTGTCAAAAATTTCGGGATACGATGACAAATATTGTTATTTACGGCATATCAAAAATCCATAACAATTGGACCATAGTTAGGGTACCGGAACAACGATTTACCAAATGTACAACGAAAAAATTTGTATGGGCTGCACCTTTTCTGATATAACATTCTTCCGGCTGAAATTTGGGGATGGAGACAGGCAGATCCGTATTCTGCAGGGTCTAAACCCTCTGATTACGTTGTCACCCCAACTGTTACACGATTTGCTTCTTGTATTCTACTTCTTCAAAAATGGGCCTACTCTATGTTATCGGTCTGTAGTTATTTGTGTCGCTGTGACTACCTTTTTTATAAATTGGCCTAATAATGCCTATTTTTAGCTTGTCTGGATATGTGGAGGTCGTAATACAGGTATTTATCAAGTGGGTGATGATTGGGGTAATTTCCGTGTTTATTTGTTTGATATCGGCAGCTCGTATTCCGTCTATTCCTGGGCTTTTTTTAGTATTTAATTGTTTAATAATGGAATAAACCGTTTTTTCTGTTGCTTTTTTTATATTTATTGAAACTATTGTATTTTGTGCGTACGAACGTTCTGATAGAATTGGGTTTTCACAGGGGGAGCATATATTGTTTACGTTATCTCTGAAATCTATAGAGAATTTATTTACTATTTGGTTGATATTATATTTTTTGAAATTTTTTATGATGATTTCATCAATCGATTTTGTGATTTTTCCGCATAATTTATTTACAATTTCCCACACTTTTTTCTGATTTTTGAAGTTAACACGTATATCTTTTTTTATGTTACGACTTTTCATGTTATCAATGTATTTATTTGTCTTGTTTCTGTATCTATTATAAAGTAGTCTTTTTTGTGCGTTACTTTGATCTTGAGACTTGAGACCATATTTTGTACAATTCATCCCTTTTTTTACACATTTTTATTATTTTATCATTTCTCCAATTTACGTTTTTTCTTTTACTTAGGTATATTTTAGTTTTGTATGTACATTTCTCATAGGCTAATGCAAACTTATCAGTAATGAAGTTAAGTACATCGTTGGGGTCTAGAAGGCTTAACCCAGGGGACCAGTCAGTAGCACGCAGTTCCAATATCAGCTTTTTGTTATCTATTTTAAGGACGTGTTTTGATTGCATCGACATATGTGAGTTATCTAGTAAGGCGAAACCTGTTATGAGGTGGTCCGCGAGCGCATCGTTAATCACTGCGGTTTTTATCTGACTTGTGTACCTAGTTGCTACGGCCAGCCGGCGGGCAGCAAGCAACAGATAAACACATGGTCGATGCACGACTTAGTAATACTGTTGCCCCTTGGTTCTATGCGTGTATACTGACTGATGCCCGATTCTAGGCCTTTTTCGCTTAGATTGTTTAGGTAGTATGCTACCGTAGTGTTTGACTGTTTCAAATCAATATTTATGTCACCGATAATAGCATAATTGGTATTACTGTGGGGAGGGGATATAATTCTAGATAGTTCTTGAACAAATAGGGTTTTATTTAAGTTAGGTGGTCTATATACAGCACAGAGATGTATGTTAAGACTAGAATTTGTTGTAATCTTACCTAAGATACATTCAAAGTTGTGAGTTGCAATAACTTGCCTTTCGAAACGAACGCTTTTATGCACATATACAATAACTCCGCCGCCTCTTCTGTCCGGCCGTAAGTAGTTCGGGAAATAGTTCATAGTCCTCCAGCTCGAACAGTCTTACACACTCGTGCGAAATATTAGCCTCGGTAACTACTATAACGAAACGTGCACAATTTTTGTACTACTTTTGACTATGTATTCTAGCTGGGCGAAATTTTTAATCATGGATCGAATGTTCACGTGTAACGACATTGGTCTAAGGCGACTGGCTAAGGCGACCAGCGGCGAGCGAATAAAACAAAATCAAGACCGCTAAAGAAGCATGCCACGAGAATTCGCTGTGGGCTAAATCGCGCGCGAATTTACTCGCGCGACCGGCTGCAGCGGCGAGCGGCGCGGCGAGCGGCGAGAACAAAGGCACTGGCGGAAAGAGCCATGCCACGAGTCAGAGCGGCGCGAACGGTCTTAAGCTCAAGCCACACAGAGAGCGGGCCGGCGGTGGCGGCGCGGGCGCGGGCGGCGGCGGCGCGGGCGCGGGCGGCGGCGGCGCGGGCGCGGGCGGCAGCGGCCTTTGTCGGCAGCCGCCACCGCCAAAAGCAGCTCCCGCGCCGCCGCCGCCCGCGCCCGCGCCGCCGCCGCCCGCGCCCGCGCCGCCGCCGCCCGCGCCCGCGCCGCCGCCGCCCGCGCCCGCGCCGCCGCCGCCCGCGCCCGCGCCGCCGCCGCCCGCGCCCGCGCCGCCACCGCCCGCCCGCTCTCTGTGTGGCTTAAGCTTTAGCAGCGGCGCGGATCGGGCGGAGTTTTAAAAAACAAAATATTTTGTTTTATTCGCTCCGCGATGTTGGACACAGAGGCGTTTATCAGTGAAATTATAAGCAAATATAAGCAAAAACATATGGTTGATTGTTAACTGACTGTAATGATTAGTAAATAAGTATTACCTACCTAACTGTGATGATTAAATAAGCAAAGACATATGGTTGATTGTTAACTGACTGTAATGATTAGTAAATAAGTTAATACTACCTAGAAGTGTGATGATTAAATAAGCAAAAACATATGGTTTATTGTGAAGGGCCACTTTTGATAATGACATTTTGCGTCCTTTGAGTACGTCCCATTCGCTCAATGCCGCTAAGACAACTGCGTTGTCGTGGCATGCTCACAGCTTAGACCGTTTTCGCCGCCCCGCTCGCCGCGCCCGCGGTCGCCTTAGACCAATGTCGTGGCCAGGCCATAAGGTTATAATAGAACTCTGTTGAAGTGGTATATTTTCTACGAACTCGTTCCATGTATCGTGGTTTTCTTCGATGATGTTCGAGAGATTTGTGTCCTCCATTACCAATTGTTTTTATGTTGTAGGTAATTATGTTAGGTAACTTAGTTACCGTTCTGTGTGTGGTGTTCGTTACCTCCTGCTAGCCGGGCTATGTCGTTTGTGGAACGGATGGTGTATGCTTTCCCTTTATCTAGACACGCGGCAGCGTGTCAAGCCAAAGTTCAAAAAAAAAGAACTGGCGTCGCAGCGGCCGTGTGTTATATTACACTAACCGTTTGGTGGCACTTTTGACCCCTACGTTACTCAAAATGTATTGAACGTACACATATGAAATTTGGTACGTTTATTAAAATCCTTAAGGCTAACCAGATCCCCGAATTTCATTAATATAGCTCAATCGGTTATTAAGATACAAACATCTAAAAATAGGATTTTTTCTACATAGGTTAGTTATTGGGGAAAATATAATCAAAAACCTAACCCACTTCCAGGTGACCTAGCAAGTTGAAATTTGGCATCGAGCTGGGTAAATGTATGATTACGAACCTGAGAACCATAAACAGTGTTTTTTTTACGATTTGTAAATTTTGTAACATTTTCCAAAGAACAATTTTTATTTAGGTACACACTAAGCGCCTATTGATTTTGTACGGGCAAAAATGTACATATGTAAATTTCGATTTTGAGCCAGAAGCACTCATAAGGAGTTTGTAATGGAACTAAATGGATTTCGAAACAATTAGAGATAGACCTAGCATACGGTTTCCATACGTCCCGGTACGCCGCCACATGTCCCGGTTTGAAGCGTGGTGACCCAGTGTCCCGGCCATTAATCAAGAATAGTTTTAAATTAGTAGGGATTCACTAGGTAAATAAGTGTACGTAGTACGGATGACTATAAGCCTGTCTAATACAGCGATGCCTGCGCGGCGTGCAGCGCATGAAGGATGTCTTCTGACGGCAGGGACCTCCATGTCTCTTGCCCTTTAACTTTGTAGATGAGGCAAGTGCTGATGTTCGTTGAATGTTTCTCTTTGACCTACACTACCTTTTCTTGAAATGTCCAACAACCCTAACACTAGCCTGTACACTCTCGTGCAGGAGCACTCGCGCTCGGCCTGCCTCGCTGTGTTCAGTATGGGAATCGTCGGCGAGATACTTCCCCTGTACACTCTCGCGCTCGGCCTGTCTCGCTGTGTCTCAGCGAGAGTGTACATGCGCTATATCTCGTTTTAACAGTCCTAATATGATGGTCCTAATGTTTGAACAGCATAGGTAGTTATTTTAGTGCAGTCAGAGTCATGTAGTTAGGAGCAGATGCAGAGATGGCCAACAGCAATCCCATTATTAATAATAATAATAAAAAAAGCAGCCGAAGTCGCAAATATATCGTAACATATCGTAACACATTCTTACTCCAACTGTAATAAAGACGTGTTACGATCTTTTGGCCACCTTGACTGCTACTAATTATGTAATAAACACCTTATTCATAATACATGCAAATCTTATCTTATATATTTAAACGAGCAAAACGCGCCTGGTACAAAAATAATAGCAATTATATTCTATCGCGATGAACGAGCTCCGCGCGGACGAAGAAAAAAAGTAGTTAAGGTATTATACATAAATTTTACATAGTTACCTCTGATTGACTTTGATTTTAATTAAAATAAACATGAAGTATTCTTTATTTACAAAAAGTAATGATATCCCACCAAAAACATAAATGTGAAAATGGGAGCCAAGTTCAATATTAGAATATGCGTCGTTATTGACTTCGCCGACAAAAGAATTGATATCTATATGGGTGCCAAGTTCTGTGTAGAAAATCCTGAAACCTGAGATGTAATTCAAGGTCAAGATTTTGGCTTGGCTAGTTTTTACCAACAAACCAAAGTTCAGAAAAATACCATAGTCAAATATAATATAGCATGTACGTAAAAACCAGCCAAGTTAAAATCTTGACCTTGAATTACATCTCAGGTTTCAGGATTTTCTACACAGAACTTGGCACCCATATAGATATCAATTCTTTTGTCGGCGAAGTCAATAACGACGCATATTCTTAATATTGAACTTGGCTCCCATTTTCACATTTATGTTTTTGGTGGGTCATCCTTTCGTGCATGTACCAGTCCGTTTTTGCACCATACGTATTTGAATAGGCCGGTCTCTTTAAGCGCTGTTTTGGCTTTCCATCTTAGGAATGCCGTGAATGCTGTTAACGACTCGCGAAGTATTATTTTTGAGTCCCTTTCCATTCCCAGGACATCTTTGGTACTCATGTTAGTTGATTTTGCGGCATCTAGCCATACGCCACGGCAGCCCTCTCGGAGCTTGACGACAATCGGTTCCTGTGGTCGCCTGTTCGCTGTGTTTATTGCGTCAGCTGTAGCACTGGTGTGGGCCTTGGCACTGCGTTTGGGTTCTTTTCGGTAAACCTGAACGATATCATGAGGGTTTTGGTTAATTTTGGTTAATTTTGTTGTATGTTTGGTTAATTAAGAGGAGGGGTAGGGCAAGCTCTCTCCATACAAACTTTGTGCAGGATTTACTTCGTTTGTGTTTGCATTAAAGTTATGATTTTTGGTCAGTATGCTTATTTTTCTGATAGCTATTTCGTGATGTAATTTTTTTTTTATTAACTTTTTTTTCAATTTTTTAATTTTGATTTTTTTTGAAATATTTGAAAATTTTCACATCATGATCTTCGCATATCTAATATTTACAACCAAAAAAAAAAATTATATTTGTTAGTGCCAAAACCGACGAATAAAACGTGCACAAAGGTTGTATGGGGAAGGCCTTGCCCTACCCTGCGCCTTAAGTGAAATGTAAATTTCTTATGAGAATAAAGTTCTATAAACTGAATGTTGTATGAAGAACTTACAATCGATTTTTTTTTATATTTTTCCCGTTTTGGCTACACGTTAAATTACCAAATATCGCGTTTTTATTGAAAAGGAAAAAATCATACATTTAAAGGTTATGATGTGTTTTTATAGTTTTTTTTTTTAATACAAATATACAATTTTGAACCAAGTCGAAGGTAGACAAAACTATTGAATCAAAGCCTTCCGTATATCGATACTGCGGTTTAAACAAAAAAAAACATTAAGGCCGTGTATTACCAATTTTGAGTTTTTAAAAACCATCTGAGACATAGAATATAGTGTCTTAAAATCTAAAAAAAATATATGTGTTACATAAGGATCTTGTCTAGTCAAAATCGCAGTCAGTTACATGACCTGATGAATTTCACTCGATAGAAAAAAATCGCGAAGTTACCCCTTTTTGGAATGTATTTTCAATACCACGGCTATATTTCTGATATTTAACGTTTTATTTTTGTACTCAATTAAAGATCGTAAATAGTTAATATAGACAAATTCGCAGGGTTTGCTTTGATAGAATGATTGGCTTAATGACTATAGCTAAATATTTACAAAACTGCGCGCAGAGCTTGCGTAGAGAGCGGGATGGTTAATTATAAACTGACGCGTGTTAGAGCGGGACATTTGCGTTGGGGATACCTCCCCTTAATACGATCAAAGTTGTCAATTAAAAGTGTGTGGGCGCTTTTTAAAAATAGAATACATAAAGTTTTTTCCGGAAATATATTTTCTTGTTTCTTACTACTGTGAACCGAAGGTATTATATAGTAACGATCCTTAACAAAAATAAAACTGTGACGTGACGTTCTGGGATGAAATATTTGGGACACAGTTTTTCTTGTATGAGGATCGTCTGTATTAATGATTCTGAGTATCAAGAACCGAAGAAATAGAATTCTGAAAAAAAAAGTTTATGTGCATACACTTTTTTTTGAAAACGCCCTCGTATCGAAGACACACGACGCTGTATATTTAACAATAATAAAAAGGTCCGTATTTTTAGGCCCTGTATTTTTTCATGCCATCTCTTTTATGTCTTAACCTATTATAAAAACCAAAACCCCTGGATCGACAAATCAAAATTAAGTGACTTTAAGTGGTCTTTCTTCAATATATGCATGGGTAAAAATAACTCATGACTTAAATTCTTCATTTCATTTACCTATTTATTTCAGTAACAATATTCATTGTGTTTGAAATTACATCACATAAAAATACCTATTACAAATTAATTAATTGTCCTTCCACTTATACTGTGTGTAACTGACAATAGTGCGTGTTGTTACGGGTTTCCGTCGAGCATGTCAATGTATTGAAATATAATGTAGGTATACAAGGTATGGGTAATAGCATATTTATTCAGCTTACATTTGATACCATTACGTGTATGTATGTTGCATACGTTGGGTGTGATTGCCACTTTTCCAAAAGCGGCGGCGGCAATTTTCATGACGTCATTACTCGAGAGACTGACCTTGGAGAGATTGTCTACCAGCAGTTTCGGGGTCCAGGAGGCATGCCTGATAACATACTAAAAGCTGGTCCTGGTTTCCGAAAGTGAATTATCTTCCCGTAACCACATGCACTACAACCAGGGCTCGGAAACCGGTTAATTTTTCAAACCGTTATCATGTATTTTCGGCAAAACCTTTTTATTTAGGTTTAGATAGAAAAACCGGTTTATTTAAACCGGTTTACGGAAGAGGTTTATATAAAGGTTTTCTGAGTGTGATTGCTGATAGATACGACAACCATTTATTTTGTCTTACTGGGTGGATCAAATAAAGGGCTTTGTAACTTTTAGGAAATAAGGGGCTATTCATAAATTACGTCATCTATTTTTGACGATTTTTGACCCCCCCCCCCCCCCCTAAAATCATCCAACCATCATAATTCGAATAACCCCCCCCCCCCCCCCTATCAAATAAAATGATGTCAATTCTAAAAAATGCGTTCTTAGCTTAATTTTTCAATAAAAAACTATTTAAATTGATTTAGTTATTATTATTTCTTTAAAGTTAAAACAATCAACAAAACAACAAATTAACAATCAACTCTAAATATCAAATAACAATTTTTATTCATTTCCCATGGGGACTTCACCCACTCCTCCAAGTTCTAAATTTATTGTTGATTCAAGTTTAGTAGGTAATTTTTTATAGCATTAACAGTTTATAGAAACACGAATTTCATTCCTTTTTTACTCATTAAAACACTTTTTAAAGATGCTAGAGATGATGTCATCTTGGGATTGACCCCCCTCCCCTCCTACGTCATACTACCATCATCCAATGTTATGACCCCCCCCCCCCAAATTTGAAATGACGTAATTTATGAATAGCCCCTAAGCACAGTCTTTGCCTCATCATTTGTTTTTACTAATATTAGTTTTTTGTAAAATTAGTAATTACTTACCTACTTTAATATTGGTTGTACCCAGGGTTGGGCAGTATTTCAAATACATGTATTTGAAATACGTATTTGAAATACAAATACGTATTTTGTATTTGTATTTCAAATACTCTAGGAGAAGTATTTTGTATTTCGTATTTCAAATACCGCACTCACATGTATTTTGTATTTCAAATACTTTATTTTTTTAAATACATTTCCACAAAAATACATTTTTTAATTCTGTAATCGTAGGTATAATGAAACTTTTTTTTAACTATTTATATTTTTATTTATAACTTGGGGCTAAAACTCAAAGATGATTGATTCTTTGAGTTTTATAGCCCCAAGTTAAGCCACTATGGCAACACTAAGTGCAAGTGTCAACGTCAAGTGTCAGTCAATTCACATGAGAGTATTGATATTTTAGTTTAGTTTATTACGCGGTTTTTCTGCTACTGACTGAGTATTTGATTCAAATGCACCGAGATATGTTGTTAGATGATGGATTCAAATTCACGACAATACTTTTAGAAATTTAGTTTTTATTAAGGGAAATTCCTCCTTCAATTCATAAAAAAACTGTAAAAAGTATCATATGGTAAGTTTCAAAGAAAACTAGTGGATTTTGACATATAATGTATATGTCTTTGTGTGTGTGTATTGTATGTATATCTGAGGGGCTAGGATGATCCCATATACCGTCTCGTTATATGGCCTAAATGTATGAAAACGTCACATAAAACATCACGGTATACGCGATCATCTTAGCCCCTCTGAGGGGCTAAGATGATCGCGTATATGTCGGACATATAGGATTCGTCACTCTCGCACTTACATACTTGACTGACTAACTTGACAGTAAGAGACGAATGCTATATGTCCGACATATTTAAAGCGATCATCTTAGCCCCGCTGGTTTCATTTTAGACATGCGCAAAAAGTGTCACTAAAAAGAAAAGAGTGATATACTTCATTCCGTCACTGTGAAGTATATAACTCATTTAGTTCACTAGTTCAGTTTCGTTCAGTATATAGCTCAACAGATCCATCTACGATATAGATTGGGTAAACATATCAGTCATTCATTCAATCATGTCGTCTATGTCACTCTCGGAGCGAATGAGTAGCTAAAAGATATGAATCATGAACTGAACGAACTGAAGTATTGAAGTATATGAATCCGAACTGAACTAGTGAATGAAAGAGTTACTCGAGGTGAAGTACTTCATTTGAATCATTCATTCGTGAACTACTCATGTCTATTTCATTTTATTGTTGACCGAGTGAAACGAAGGTCTCTGTTTTAGCTTCGACAAAAATGTTTTCGTATGTCCGGATTTCCGGTTGTTCTCCTCTACAGGTCGCGTTTTTAAACCGATTCTCGTGAAATTTGATGAGCAGGATCGAAAATAACAAGTTTTTTTTGTCGAGTCAGTTTTTGGAAATATTAATATGATAAATAATGATTTCGGTTTTTTCTGCGGCCGAATTTTGGTTTGTTCTCCTCTACAGGTCGCATTCTCAACCGATTCTCGTGAAATTTTGTGAGCAGTCTCTATGATTACATAGAATTCATTTGTCGAGGATTTTTTTTGTAAAATAAAAAATATTTAGATAAATAGAAAATTGTGGGTCAGTGTTAGGAAATTTTAAAAAACAAAATGTTTATCAATGATTTCGTGTTTTTCTGCGGCCGAATTTTTACTGTATTCTCCTCTACAGCATTTTGCATTTCTTAACCGATTCTCGTGAAATTGTGTGAGTAGGTTCTATGATTACATAGAATAGAATTCATTTGACGAGATTTTTTTCGTAAATTTTGAAAAAAATTTTTTTTTGTCAATTCACGAGGTCTACAGCCACTAATAATAGTCTTCTTACTTACTAAATCCTGGAGTTACTCTGATTTCAAAGAAGTTTATAAAAAGTATTTTGTATTTTGTATTTGAAATACATTATTTTGAGTACTGTATTTTGTATTTTGTATTTCAAATACCCGTCACGAAAGTATTTTGTATTTGGTATTTCAAATACATTTTTAAATGTATTTTGTATTTGAAATACAAGTAAGACAGTATTTTGCCCAACCCTGGTTGTACCCCTTACGCGGTTTATGGAAGAGCGGAGTCTCCTGACACAAGTATCTTTATTACTTCAAAGGAGATTCCAACCTTGGATTTGTTGACCTTTCTTTTTAACCAATAAATCATTTCTTCATATTCATTTTTTTTTCATTAGTTGATAAGCATTTACTAACATAATATGTATTCATTTTGTCCGAAATAAAGATTTATTTAATTTAATTTGAATTTGTTCGGAAAACTGGTTTAGAACGATAAAAACCGGTTAATGCGAGCGCACGATTTTGAATGAAATAAATTGAGTTGGCCGAGGTGCATAAACTTTATTTATTTAAAACGCTATTTTACTGTTCAAACAATAAGGCACAAAATCCAATAACAAGTTTATAGAAATTCGGTCAACTAAAATAATTTCAACTATACCTACCTCTATCGTAATACCTATAGACAGTTAATATAAAGTTCTTAAAACGTTCGCGTTCTCAGTAAAGTTCGGAGCTAAACCCAAATAAACCGGTTTTAACCGGTTAAAAAAACCGGTTTCAAGACTTGACTACAACCAATATGACTATATTCAGTGGTAATAACGCCATCTCATCTATTTTTGAGCGTTGAACTATAAAACTCAATATCTGGGAGACCGAGTTTTGCTCCGCGTTTTCCCGGGCATGAGGCACATACCAAATCTCATCAAAATCGTTAGAGCCTTTTCGAGATCTCCGAAATAAATAAATAAATCAATATAAAATATGTATAAGAATTGCCCAAAATTGTACATTTTTGATACTATTTTTTTTTTTACCCGGTTTTTTTTACCCATTTTGGTACCCGGACCAATAGAGTTGAGTGTGGTGTCGTTGGATAGGTCTCGGCAAGACGATAAATAGTTAGTATGGTGGTCAGTCTCGGATTGCTGTGTGAACGGAGATATTTGGATTTGAAAATGCTACGAGTTTGTTCATTACCGTAAAAGTGCACCTCTCTAACATCAGAGGATTGCACTCTAATATCGATCCGGTCCATCACCACCTCGAGACCGAAAAGCCGCACCTATTCTTTCTCACGGAGACGCAGATAGCGACACCGTCAGACACGTCGTACCTCAACTACCCGGGATACTCGCTTGAACATAGTTTCAGGAAACACGCCGGGGTCTGTGTGTACGTACGTGACGACATTTGCTGTCTGCGCCTCCGTTGCTTTGAAGGTACTGGGTTTTCGACCATTTGGCTTTTGGTGGATACGGGAGTAGATAAAACTGTCTACGCTTGTATCTACCGTTCGCACAAGGGTAATCTGGAGACAACGAGACTTTTTGACCACCTTACAGAGACGGCAGACCTTGCCCAACAGCGGTATCCCACGGCGGAACTAGTCTTTCTGGGGGACTTTAATGCACACCATAGTGAGTGGCTGTTCCCATACCAGGAAACCGACCACGCTGGGAGAGAGGCGCGCAAATTTGCATTGACGCTAGATCTCACCCAGCTGGTGAACGTTGCGACGCGGGTGCCTGATGTTGACGGACACACACCCAATTGTCTTGACCTTCTGCTGACAACTAATCCAGACCAGTACTCCGTGTCGGTTTCCGCCCCCCTAGGGTCATCCGACCACTGTCTGGTCAAGTCCGTATCGATCCGCTCTCCTCCTGATGACAGCCCCAGAGGCACGAGGAGAGTTTGGCGATACGAGTCAGCAGATTGGGATGAGATGCGGCACTTCTTTGCGTCTTATCCTTGGCGGCAAATGTGTTTTTCTTCGAGCGACCCCTCGCTTTGCGCTGACGCGATCACTGATGTGATACGGCAGGGAATGGAATATTTTATTCCGTTCTCCGACATCCCGCTCGGTCATAAAGCCCGGCCATGGTACAATGCGGACTGCGCGCGTGCTGAGGCCCGCAAAGAGTCCGCCTACCAGGCATGGGTTCAAGCTCGTGATCGCAAACTGCAAGCTCGGAGGGTTCGTTCCAAGAAGAGAGCATTCAATTTAGCCGCCAAGTCTTGCAAAAGGGTGATCCGTAAGGCTCGTTTTGACCATATCAGAAGAGTAGGGGCCAGATTAGCAGCTTATCCCCCTGGTAGTAAGCAGTTCTGGTCCTTATCCAAATCCGTCGAAACCAATTTCTGTCGTCCATTGCTTCCTCCCATGCAGAAACCTGATGGCTCGCTGGCTTTCACAGCGTTGGAGAAGGCCAATCTGTTCGCCTCTCTGTTCGCCAGTAATTCTCGTCTAGACACTGGCTCTCATCTACCACAATCAATACCTCAACGTGGCTCTTCAATGCCGGAGGTCACGATACATAACAAAGAGGTCCGTAGAGCATTACAGAGTCTAGACGTGAATAAAGCTAGTGGGCCTGATGGTATACCAGCAAGGGTACTGAAGCACTGTGGTCCTGAGTTGTCTCCTGTTCTTACACGCTTGTACCGTCTCTCTCTCAAGACAAATACCGTACCGGCATCGTGGAAGCCTGCCAATGTGCAACCAGTACCCAAGAAGGGTAGTCGTGCCGATCCCTGTAATTATCGACCTATCGCCATTACCTCCATACTCTGTAAGGTTATGGAGAGAGTCTTGAACAATAAGCTGCTGACTTACCTTGAAGCTAACGACCTCCTCAGCGATCGGCAATATGGGTTTCGCCGGGGCCGTTCCACTGGGGATCTTCTTGTGTATGTCACGCACTACTGGGGCGAGGCCATCGAGAAACACGGTGAGGCTCTTGCCGTGTCGCTTGACATCTCGAAGGCTTTTGACAGGGTTTGGCATGCTAGTCTGCTTCGCAAGCTTCCTGCATACGGTATCCCTTCTGGCCTCTGTAACTGGATATCTGATTTCCTGAGTGAGCGGTCGATTCGAGTGGTCATCGATGGCTGCTCGTCGGACCTCATGGCTATTGATGCCGGTGTTCCTCAGGGGTCTGTTCTCTCTGCGACCCTTTTCCTGCTTCATATTAATGACCTTCTTCTTTCAGGAGTGGTCGCTTACGCAGATGACAGTACGGTAATGGAGAGATATTTGTCCAGCGCAGGGGCTAGTAGTGATGAAATTCGATGTGAGAGAGAGGCAATGGTAGAGCGGATAAACTCAACCTTAAGCCTTGTCTCCCAATGGGGCGACAATAATCTGGTTAGTTTTAACGCCACCAAGACGCAAGCGTGTCTGTTTTCCGCAAAAAGGAGCCCATTCAATCTGGCCCCTACTTTCCGAGGTACAACCGTGCCTGTAGCCAACGATCTCGAGCTGCTTGGCATGAAGTTATGCTCAAATCTTAACTTCGGCACGTCCATCGAGTCCAAAGCCGGAACAGCGGCCAAAAAGCTGAGCATCCTAAATAAGGTCAAGCGATATTTCACGCCTGGACAGCTTCTTACTTTATATAAAGCTCAAGTCCGATCCTGCATGGAATATTGTAGTCACCTTTGGGATGGCTCAGCTAAGTACCAACTTGCCGCACTCGACTCGGTGGATCGCAGAGCCAGGAGGCTCATTGGCGGCAGTACGGAAGTAGGATCTAAGCTGCAGAGCCTAGCACATAGACGCAAAGTAGCGTGCCTATGCGTCTTCTACAAATTGTACTTTGGTGAGTGTGCTCAGGAGCTCCATGAGCTCATACCGCCCTCCCCTTTCTTCCATCGGACATCCAGACGTACGGCGGGTTACCATCCCTACCTGGTTCAAATTCCTCTTAGTCGAACCAAGCGCTTTTCGTCGTCTTTTATAATGCGCACTGCTAAGGTTTGGAATTCCCTGCCGTCGTCTGTATTTCCGAGTTCATATAACCTGGACCTATTTAAGGCAAGAGTGAATAGGCATTTTCTGGGTGAGCTCGCTTCATCGTCGGCCTCATCTTTGCCCCCTGGCTAGATGCTGGCCAAGAGCAATCCCATTTTTAATAAAAAAAAAAAAAAGCGACGCGTCCCGTCCTAAGTACCTATTTGAATATATGAGCGCAAAAATACACACAATTAATACATAAAAACTTTTCTCAGGAATCAAGCTTTAATCAGGTGAAAACTGCATTAAAATCGGTTCAGTAGTTTTAGTGTTTACCCTGATTTGACAAACTGGCCGTATGTGAGTGAGCGAGAGAGAGATACGGTAAAGACAATAACAAAATGGCGCGCCCAGTCGGGTGTGTTCGGGTATACGATAAAGCCGCGTAGAGATGGGCGGTGGGTAAATACCCAAGAAAGATATCGGGTAAATACCCGGTATTTACCCAATCTTCCCGGTATTTACCCATTTCTACCCAAATTGCTGGGTATTTATTTTTTATATGTTTTTATTATTATATAGCGTAAGCGTTCTTCATACAAATCAATCTTCTTCTCTCCTTGCCTTATCCCTATACGGGGTCGGCCCCCCTAATACATTCACGCCATTTTTGGCGGTTCTGTGTCATTTCTGAGCATATGCCCAACGTCTTCATATCGGCGGAAATGGTTCGCGCCCAGGTAGCGGGAGGGCGTCCTCTGCCTCGCTTGCCCTCTTCAATGGCCATAACTTTTCGGGTCATGTGGCTTTCATCACGCCGCATTACATGTCCGTACCACCGTAAACGGGTTTCTCTCAGTTTAGAGGCTATATCAGCAACTTTGAAGGAACCACGAATATACTCATTCCTCACTTTATCCAGCCGCGTGACACCTCCGGACCATCGGAGCATTTTGAGTTCGTTTACGTGTAGCTTCTGGGTGTCACTTTTTCGCATGGGCCAGCACTCCGATCCGTACAGCATTGCTGGTCTTACTGCTGTTTTATAAACCTTTCCTTTGATTTTGATAGGCATTTTTGGATCACAAAGTACTCCAGTAAGTGATCTCCATTTTAGCCAGCCTGTTCTTATTCTAGCCTCTATGTCTTTCTCTACACTTGCTTTGGCATCTATGACTGAGCCAAGGTACTTAAATTCGTGTACTCTGTTTAAAGGGCTTCTATTTATGTCTTCATACAAATCAATATATTTTAAAAATAATTGCTTTATTTTGCAATATACAGCATGCCAGCAGTATATATACATATTATAAAGTAATTTTCTCGAAGATAATACCTCCAATGGCATAACAAATTCTTAAGAATATTATATTTCTTACAATGTGATTAAAAAAATAAAGAATATAATAAAATTTGCATGGGACTGCATAATTTTAGATTTTAAGAAATGAGGTTAGTCTGGAAAAGTACCTACTGAGCATTGGTTACGGTTGAAGGAAGGATAGTTAATATTATAAAATACCCTTGGTAATTCTTATACTTGTAGTATAAAAAATTACCAATTTGTATTTGGTGTCACTTTCACTTATTTAGTGTCAGTGCCATAAGACAAACATATCACTGAATTACACAGATAACCCCACACTAGATACCGCATATGAACGATTTAGTTCGATTCAAAAGTCACCAAAGTTAGCGGTAGGTGCGGGCTGCGGGGAGGTCGGCAACAGCGCTGCGATTGGCCGTTTCAAAATGCGCGCGGCTGTGGCGCGCCTTCGCCGCAAAATGGCGCGCGGGCTAGTGATGAGACACGGTTGTTGATTACCGGTTTTTACTAGCACCCCAATTTATTCTAGGTAAATTATTTTACATGGCGTGTATACTTTATCTATTGAATTGACTATAATAATATCTTCTAGGCATGTTTACAACCTTTACTACTGTATAAAATTTAGATTTGAAACAATTTCATTTTGATCATGTATATGCGCTGTATATAAATAAATAAAAATCGTTTATTTCAGATCAAATGTTGATCCATACATATTATTCAAAAAACCCAATTGCAGTTACTCCATCTCTAACCAACTCCGAGATCCCTTATACTTCTTCGAAGTCCAGCAGTGGGTCAACTACGTGTCACTAGTCCTAATTGCCGACAAGACGATTCGAAAAAACCCAATTCCAGTTACTCCATCTCTAACCAACTCCGAGATCCCTTATACTTCTTCGAAGTCCAGCAGTGGGTCAACTACTTGTCACTAGTCCTAATTGCCCACCAAGACGATACGAAAAAACCCAATTGCAGTTACTCCATCCCAAACCGACTCCGAGATCCCTTATACTTCATTGAAGTCCAGCAGTGCGTCAATTACGTGTCACTAGCCCTGATTGCCCTCCAATACGATTCGAAAAAACCCAATTGCAGTTACTCCATGTCTAACCAACTCCGCTCCGAGATCCCTTATACTTATTCGAAGTCTAGCAGAGGGTCAACAACGTGCACTTCACTAGTGCTGATTGCCCACCAAGACAATACGAAAAAAACCTAATTGCAATGGGTTTATCTCTAAATCCCTTACACTTCTTCTAAATTCAGTATTGGGGCCTTCTCGTGTCACTAGTCCTAATTGCTGAAGGAATTCCACCAGCACTTATTATTTTAATTCTATATAAACTTCATAATAAAATAAGACAACAACAAAACTACAATGAGAACAAACTAACTAAATATTCTATCCCATACAACCATACAACTACACTGATTTGTTTAGCGTATAAAGTAAAACGAGATAAAAACACTACACTATTACCATCTGCCACCTCCTTATACGAACCTCTACAATGATTCATATAGTAAAATAATATTGTCTACGTAAATACTGACATTCAATATCAAAAAATAAAACTAATCAATAATGTTCACCAATAAATTTTTAACCCATTAACGGCTAGCGATGCCATTTAGCATCACCTTTCAGACTTTTAAACTTGGGCGCTCAATTTCGCGTCAATTGTGATTAGTTGAAATGTTATACGTCAAATTGATTAAGGAGGAAAGCGTCTGTTGATTAGCTGGGTAAATAGCCAATCATAGTGCACCGATGGCGAGTTCGATCGCGGTAAACATTATTCTGCAAAGTAGTGGCCAAAAATGGACGTCGTTTTCAAGTAAGTGTGATTTTTTTTGTTATTTGTGATTGAATGCTAGTCTTCTTGTGTTTGATGCAATCAAGAAACATCATAGAACCATAATATGGCAAAATATTTAAGTAGATACTATTTTTGTTGAATTTACAACTGACTCTTTATTGCTGATGCCATGCGGCACCGGTAGCCCAATACCGTGTCTAACTCTATACAAGTTACTCTGTGTTTTTTTACGTTTTGATTTGTGTTTGCTTAAGATATTTATTTATTATTGTGTCGGTTTATATAAAAATGGTTTGTTTCTGCCACCAGGAACCGCACGCTGCACGAGGCCCCAGAAATTCCAGAACAGGACTCCGACCATGAAGCCAACTCCACACATATGGAACCTACCACCCCCTGACCCCAAACACTGCGCCAAGCCGGCGACCGCCAAGACCACTTACCAAGGCCACGTTCCATCGCCAGAGTTCTCGCCAAAACCTGAGGCTGAGGCTATATGTATATACAGAACTGGCCTCACAATCAGAGTCCTCCTCCAAAATTTCCAAAGCCTCATGCAACGTGTAGCTCCCAACAACAAAAACAAACCATTTTTTACAATGGACTTTGTGCCAAATAATTGTGTGTAATTATAATTTTCATGTTCAATAAATGCTAACAAATAATATAACATGTTTTTAATGACACGGTAGAGGGCTAGAGATGCCATGCGGCATCGGTATATTTTTTCAAAACTACAGGTCGGATTTTCATTTTAATTTCATATTTATGTTTCTGAGGTCCAATATAGTAATATTTCCGAAAATCATCAAAATCGGCGACATGAAAAAAATTCAGCCGCTAATGGGTTAATATTTATTAAAATCATGTGATATATTAAATACGGATGAACCGATAATTAAATGAAATCGGAACCGAACATCACTGGCACAGCACTAGCCCGCGCACGTGCTGTTAGAAAGAGAAAGTATATTGTCATTTGAGTTAGTTGGAAAGGAACAAGCACACTTCACTACGCCTTATAAGCCGGCCCGGCCAGTGTAAAATGATCTCCGCCGGGCAGAATAAAATGTGTATTTGTATTAATTTAACTTACCTATGATATGTAATTCCGCCTTTCTTTAGATTTGTAGTTCGGGAATCGTTCCCACACCACTTTACCGAACAAAAACCCATGCTTACGGTTAGTCGAAACCAACTTTAAGTATTTTTTGTGCCACGTACGTATAGGTCATGAACCTGGACGAGACTGACTAAGCGGCGTGAGGCGGGGCAGTATATTAAGCGCAACTTCGCCCAAGTGTGGCGCGAGCGCGTCGCCCTAGAAGCTCTATCTAGTGGGGGTTATCTGTGCTGAATTATTATCAGACGCTCGGTAATGTTAGTGTTTCCACACTGCCTCATTTTTGAATCTTCCCATTGTAGTTTCCTGTAGTTCAAATTTACGGTTGATTCAAAATAATAATACAAAATTCTTTGGTAACAAAATTTTAATTTGCCTTTAATCAGTTTAAAGAAGTTTCTGTCATAATGTTTTTTATTGACGAAATATTATTAATATAAGTAAACACTTAAAACACTATTTAAGCCGTTTTTTTTTAAATAAAACGAATCATATTATATATATGTCAGGCCAAATTCCAAAGAAAACACCATCACTAGTTGATTTAGTTGCGCTGCCAAAAAATCACACGTGGCAAAAAAACTTTACGCTAATTACTAATCACGTCAGGAGACTACACCGTACAACTGATAAGCATTAAGTTTTTTACTCGTACCGTACCTTTAACCTTATGGCTGCTAGTACGTCTGGGTATTTATAATGATGAAGAGGTCTTTTGCCTCATTTATATAACATTCATAATATATATATTTTTGCCATTAACTAGGCTTTTGTCAATTGACATACCTACTTTAGACCAAGGAACAAAATATTTTTTAAAGATGTAGGTACACAAACTGTGCTAATACTTAAACATAATATTTGTTGAATATAGTTTGTGAGATTGATAAATTTAGACAACAGCTGTTGCATCACATGTTTGAACCTCACAAGACCCCATCACTTAACATATGTTATTTCTATATACCTCAATATCTATATTGGACTCTTGATGGTTCTTTGAAATGTCAGAAAAAATGTTTAACTGCATCACACTTGGTTGGCATTTTTCAATTGCTCCATTTGTAAGTATTATTACAACAAAGGATCCAACTTTGTTCTGGTTTGTGAAAATTGGTTAATTTTCAAAGCTTGACCGCATATATAACTTTCTTATTAGGTATTTGAGATAAAACTGATTTAATTTTTAAGGCTCGATAATGTAATGCAACCAACTCTTAAGTTGGGATATCTTGTACAACTATTTGTTAGTACCTTCTGCTGGTTACTTGGTGCTGATTACTTGCTTTTCCTCTTGAGTGCTGTCTCCTTTCCAGTGAACCTTGCTTTCTACCATGTATTACTCAATCAAGAAGTGAGTTGTTTTCTGGATCTATATGCTTAAGTTAATCTTAATTTAGCAAAGCAGTACAAAATTAATTTGCAGTATACTGGTGGCAACATAAAATTGAAATGTACTTTTGCCCACCAAGCCGGGAACAATGCCCAACTGTTTAGAGAAACCTTTCCAACGGAAAAGGTACAATGAATAAGAGAAAACATCTTAATTATTTTCTGTTTATAGAAGTTTATATAAACTTATATAAATTACTATTATGATTTAGCTTCTCCCAACGGGAGATGGAAATATGAGTGGTCAGTTGAGTATGAGTAATTGTATACATATTTATAGGGGAAATATATATTCCAACAGAATCAGTGGTCCAATCTTAACATGTAAGATATAAAAATGTATATCCCAACGGCTGGAGTCTTCTATTGCAACGGAATAGGAGCCAGAGCCTTAATTCCAACGGAATTAGTGCCAGCCTATATTCTAACGGAATAGGAGCCAGTCTTACATTCCAACGGAATTTGTGTCAGTCTTCTATTCCAACGGAATAGGTCTTATCATCATCAGTCGCTCCCCCAATGCTGAGGATCGTGACATCATGTCCCATTCTTGCTGACCAGACTTTTCCAGACTGCGCCAGTCTTAAATTCCAACGGAATTAATGCCAGTCTTATATTCCCACGGAATAAGTGCGACAAAGTGTAACATGATAATGTATTGTTTCATACACTCTGGCTGGGAAGAAACCTTAGAGGTTATGTTATGAGTTATGAATGTTATGATTATGACTGAAATATTCATTAATACGCTGAAGTTCAGCGTTGTGTCAGAGCCTTAGTCTTTTCCAACGGAAAAAAACGACACCATATAACATAATGTGTCGTAAAATATGATTTTTCGAACCAATACTGGACCTTAGACTCTTTGACCACAACAACCCAAAAAATTCAGCTTCTCTCCAAAGAGATCCTCTCTCCCAACGGGAAAGGTGACATAATATACTTATTATGCCGGTAATAGTGTAATTGCATGTAATTAAATAAAAGTTTCTAGTCTTAACTTACGAGCTGAAGCCCTTTTCAAATTTGCGATTTTCACGTATAACTATCATGATCCGGGCCACTCCTACACTCTTTTGCTTCCATTTATCCGTTTTGGTGTCGGAAATATTCATGAAACCTGAAATTTCACTGAAAAAACCAAGAAAAAACACTTTTCACATCACCTATTCGGATAAGGGCTTTTTCTTCCCTGCTAGGAGGGATCAAAATGGCACTTTTCTTCCCTGCTACGAGGGATCAAAGTGGCACTTTTCTGTAACGAGTAATTGTATTGTATCGATTTTGATAGTTAAGTATTGTATCGATTTTGATAAAATAAATGCACAACCATTGTTATTTCAGATCTTTTATTATTCTCAATAGGTGATGTGAAAAGCAGTATGTGTCACATGGAAGCAAAATTATTTCCACCTTGGGCGTTAATTCTTGAATCCCTCACTACGCTCAGGATTCAATTTACGCCCACGCCGTAAATATGTCATTTTCCTCCCTTGTGACACAATCTACTATTTTCCCCTGCGCGACGTAACGAAGTTTCGGCGCGTAGATATCCAATGATTTGACATCTGTTGTTTGACAGGTATTGCTTATTTTTTTTATTTTTTTTTTATTTAGAATCTATGAAATCCGCGGCGTTTGAGGCACTGTGATACCAGCTCTCAAAGTTATTATACCACGGACTAAATAACGAATATAATTTCTTTACGGAGAAGAGACGTAACTGTCTTATATTGTACTTTTACACAACCTCGTATGAAACGAGATCTAGAAATGTACCAACATTATGAAACAAATTGCGCAGACTAAACAAACATACTGTCACGTTGACGGATAGTGCTGCTCCTTATCGATAGTATTTAATATCGATAAAACATGCATTAGGGATGTGCATGCTTTATCGATATTCAATAAAAGTAGCTTTTAGTTTTTTTTTCTTCAACTTGTTTAACTGTTGTTGTAAATAAATAGACAAGTTTGCTTTCAAATATTTTTTTATTTATAAATCAATGTAAACGATTAACCTAGGACATCAGTTATTATCTTTATTTTTTTGAAGAGTTAGATTAGTGTTAAGTATTACAATATTTTCAGAAAAATATAAATATAAAATGATAGTTATTTACAACTCCAGGAGTACCGCCTTCTGTATCTGACCCTTGACCCAGCCATCTAGCGAGTCTCTTGAGGTGTTAGTCGAGACTCTTCGCTATTAGACTAGCGAGCGAGATAGACGACTATCAGGACAAATATCGTTGAATCAACATCCCACATGGCGGTTACCTCGTGTGTTAAGTCTAGGTATAGTACTTTTATCTCACGAGCGCGGTTTTGCTATAGTTGTAGTGCGACACATACGAACACATAGACAACGTGAACTCAAAGGTCCTACGCTGCCGCACACACGCTATCTATTCTCTACGAAGCATCCTAACATAAAGTTACTTACTAGCAAGTTAAAGAACAAAGCAAGATATAGATATCGTTAACCTTGTACTAGTATACTAGTAATATAAGTAGCTAAAAAAACAAATTGGAAAAAATAACTAACTAAATTCATACTCAATATTTAGCCATTTCACAACTGTTTTGTAATGTTGAAATTCTCTTTGTTGAACGTATTTGTATTAAAATGTTATTGCATTTTGAACTTTATTGTTTGAACGGTAAAGTAGCTTTTTCAAGGAATTGTTTAACTGAAATGATTTTATGATTACCTAAATTGTGAATTCAATACATTAAGAGGATATCGATCCAACATTTAGAAAATAACGATACCTACCGTCTAACACTTTTGTCATAATATGTAGTTTTTTAGCATATTTATATAATGTACTTTTGTCGCTGAGACACTAGGAGCTACTGTGCCTCATCTTTATAGCTCCGAATGATCTTAATTGTTTAAATTAATTAGTGGTAAACGGTGTTGGTCACACATATTGTAAAAATTTACTGTCAACAAACTATACCTAAGCCTTTTTGTAGTGACTGTTTGTTTACCCAAATAAATTAAAAAAAAAAAAAAGAACATGAAATTCTGCGTCTAATGAGTATAATCATAATCACGTATGTATAAAAACAATTAATCTAGGCCCAGAACTAGAAAACGCGTCTTTAAACAGTGCAAGCGGCAAATCATAGTAACAGTTGAGGTGACAACGTTATCAGAGGGTTTAGACCCTGCAGATTACGGATCTGCCTGTCTCCATCCCCAAATTTGAGCCGGAAGTATGTTATACCGTAAAATGTGCAGCCCATACAAAATTTTTCATTGTACATTTCCAATTATCAACTTATTGTACTCATAAGACGCAGAATTGTATGTTCTCTAACTTGCTAGTAGGCTATTTTATGCTAAGATGTATCGTAATCAACAAGAAACCGAAATCGAAAACAATTTGATATTTACTAAGTAGCATCAATATACACAATTAAAAAAAAATTAAATCTTCTACACCACCTTCTGCAACAGTACCTACAGTGCGCGCCATCCACGACGACGCGCCCCTCCACAGCGAATCTCATAGTAATCTGTGCGCAGTTGTACGGCATGGGCTGTGGAGGGGCGCGCCTTTATGGATGGCGCGCACTATACAATGCAAACGCGACTTAATAATCCTGACAACTATAACTGGGTGAGGTCGCGGGCGTTTTAACCACTGATATTTCGGAATTGCTGCGATAACAAAAGCAAGTTTCAATTGCATTTAAGCTTAAGTTTAATTTGCATCCCTCAGATTTAAGTATATTTTTCATAAGTTGTAACACAAAAGCATCGGAGGTTGAAAGCCTGCTGCCTTACCAATATACCCTTGTAGGTACTTCCAAATAATATACAGTAAAGAGAGAGGGAGACATTTCAATACAATAAATTTGAATAGTATTGGAACAGTATAAAGAACAACCAGTATGCAAGCTTCATTCATCTTTCGATTTTACGCACCCGCGTGACGTAACTGATCTAGGGTCAGGGTTGTAAAAAAATAGAAGTTATTTATTTCAATTTTCTTAGATTTTTAGATGGAACTTTTTAGTTTATGATACGATTTAATTAAATATTTTATATAATTAAATACCTAGGGTCAGAGATGTTTTTTTACGAATGTCCGAATTAATGAAAATAGAGGCCACATTGATTTTGGTATTTATGGTTTGATAAAATCGAAATCTGAGTGTCCGAGAGGTCATTTAGGAGGAATGTGACGTCAGATTGGCTCTAAGTGGCCCATCGGACGCTCAGATTTCGATTTTGAACTGAATCGGGACCTTCCGGACCTAAAGATAGCAACTTTTGACGAAACTCAACAGATATTTAGAAAATATGAAAAAAAAGTACCTTCCTCGAAGGTTAATTTTTTTTTCAAACTTGATAACCCTTAAAAATATGGAGCTCCAACTCAATGAGTTAGCGCACCCTATCGATGGCCCAAAAAGAGCCGAGCTTGCAGACTGTATGTTTTAAGACTGGTATTAATGTGACCCACGTTTGTAGCCTTTTTTATTTACAATATTTGTTCGGATTTTTTTAAGACATCGGCAACACGTTCTTCTTCCAATGCAATTTTTTTATTAATTATGGCGCAATGTCTCCTTATCAGCAGTAACGCTAACTTGACCCTTATTAAATGTGTGATATCGCTGCGATGTTCATTGCACGTTATAAACGAATTATTTAACTGGGCCATGAACATTGTCACCGTCAGCTGGCGAATATTTAGCGTGTGTATTACTGGCACGACTTCATTTTCAAACACATTTTTGCACTGGTTAATACAATTGTATAAACCTTTAGAGGGATATGTGAGAGAACTCCTGTCTTTCCACCACTCGCGAAGTTTTACGTATTCATACGACAAATTCGTTTCTTCATCAGGTTTGGTCGTTAGGGACTCTTGGCAAGAATTACATTTTTTTATTTTTAGCACGCAATGTGCAATGTATCCGCTGACGTAAACGACGGGCTGAATCTCCAAGTCCAGGATATCAGATTCCAAGTCCTCCAGCAGTGTCAGTGTATCTTCATCCTCTGGTATGCTTAGCACAGGGACGTTCTCCATTATTATATTTTCATTATGTTGGTCCAGTTGTGTTGTGTTGGGTGTTAGTTGTGAAGTATCCGTGCTGGTTTTATTAAACACAATATCATGGAAATCAGTCAGAAGAGTATTCATATCTTTCTGGCAATTTGCTCCTCTGCTTTGGGGAGCAGTCATTTTTGACACTATTGCGGTCTTTATGGATGCAATAAATGATGCCACCGTTGGGTTTCTGTTTGTGGGACTGTGCTGCCGCAATACACCGAACAAATTCTCCAAGGCGTCTTGATTTAATTGTCGGAGATTCAAATATTTAAACCCAAGACGCTGCCAATCGGTCCATATATCTCTTAGCGAGCTGTTTTGTATCCTTTGATACACTTTACATGTTTTGATTTGGCACCCGTTCCCGGTTTTATGAAGCTTACTGTGTCCAGTAATTTCCTGTATTCAGCCCACACTTTTATGTGGTCCGTTTTTGCTGATACGCTGATCTCGCTTGCCTTTTTTTACATCATCTGGACCAGAAGGTCCATTAGTGTAATCAAACAATCGATCCAGTTGGAGTACGACTCGCGCAGTCTGCTTTACTTCTTCGCTTTTGGCCGGGTCTTGTTCCACAGGCGCAAGGAGCATCAGTACTGCATATACAGTAGTATTGCTCAGTATTTGAGCAGCGTATTTGACTTTCATTTTCGCCCGATACTTAGGGTGCACATGGGTTGGGCTTATTTTGCTTAAATATAAAAGGTTTCGATTCCTTTCCTCGACTTTTAATAAATTTTCCCACTTTGCTGTGTCTCCACCCATTTTCATTGCACTGTTGTTCATGAAGTTATTCCTTATTGATTTGAAAAGATGAGGAACGTCATAAACAATATATATTTTCTTATCGCCAACCGTAAAATAGTTTTTTATTTCAGCGTCATCGTCCTGTAGATGCGTCAAATTTTTTAAAATTTTAAGTGCACCTGTATTCGTCGGGCCTTGGTCACATATTGTGCTTACAACATTAAATCCAGTATCGTTAACTGACTCTATGATTTCCTTTATAAGTGTTGCAAGCTTTTGTGAAGACACAGTGCCTTTCACAAAATAGAATGCTATTGGTTGTTTATATTTTGTTCTCAAGCCCTGCAACATAAAAACCAAGGCATGGTTTGCTTGTGCAGGACTCCTCTCGCCATTACCCATGTCAGTGAATCCTTCGATTTTGTCCGTAGCGTTATTGTGGATGAGCCTTGGTTTTAGAGCAATCTCATCAAAAAGGAGGCAGCAATGTTTATCTTGCGCATTTTTAGGTAAATGAGTTTTCAAATGTTCTAATGCAGGTCTACATAGCCCTGGTTCCATTGGTATTTTCTTCAAAACACTAGTCAAAGTGCTTTCACTTGGCAGCGGCATTAAATGTCTCAAATATCTATACGCTTTTGGCGATCTCTTAAAAATCGCCAACAAAGAAATTTTCGACTGTGTCGTCCACCGACGGCCTCGCAGTTTCCGTTTTTGATTTTTTAATGCCATGCTTACAATTTCTTTCAATACCGTTGAATCTAATGACTCGATGAGGGTGGCACTTCTTTTTAAGGACTGCACAGTAGCTTTTGTTTTTCTCAATTGGTGAAGGAGTTCCTTTTCACGTGGATTTAAATCTGTAAACATTAAAACAAAATAAGCTAAAAACCGGCCAAGTGCGAGTCAGACTCGCGCACAAAGGGTTCCGTACCATTATCTATAAAAACGGTAAAAAAATCATGTTTGTTGTATGGGAGCCCCCTTAAATATTTACTCTATTCTGTTTTTTAGTATATGTTGTTATAGTGGCAACAGAAATACATCATCTGTGAAAATTTCAACTGTCTAACTATCACGGTTCTCGAGATATAGCCTGGTGACAGACGGACAGACAGACGGACAGACGGACAGCGGAGCCTTAGTAATAGGGTCCCGTTTTACCCTTTGGGTACGGAACCCTAAAAAACTGTAAACTTTCCACCTTAAGGATGATTCAAAATTCAAACAAACATTTGTTATTGGTCTAACCGACCAGTGCCATCAATAGACAGCTGTTCGACGTTTGGTAATTACAAAAATATAGAAATCGATACGTGGTGCTGATTTTTAAATTATATATTCCCTGTTATAACATACCTGCTTCTGATAATTTTATCTTCTTTACAACATTTTCTGAACTGATAAGTGCGCTCGTAGATGGTATCTCAGGGTCTAGAATAAATAAAATGTATATATGCTTAAAAACAGGAACATTAAGTGCACTAGATTGACTGAAGAAATAGTGTAGTTCTGCTTTTTCAACTCAATTCAATTATTTATTAATAAAATATTGCATTTTACATGTCATTTGTTTTTTTTAATAAGTATTGAATGGATCAGTTAGGAGGGGTAAAGTGAATGTAAATTTGCATCTTCGAAAAACTTGAGAACGCTGAGCAACACGCGAAAACTAAACTCATAAATTCGCTATTAGACTAAAAATGTTTTATGGTGCCATTCGAACCAGTTTTCATAGACGACTACAATAAGATCACAATAACTATACCTGTGAGTTCCTATAATTGGCTCTCTGTATCTACTTTCATATTTAATATATTAACATAGCTGTTGGTTCTCCAAATAAATAAAATAAAATAAAAAAAATAAAGGGCAAAAATTGGCGGCAAACCTAGCTCGTCGCTAGCGGCCCGCCTAAAGGCTCCTACAAATTGGCACGGGCAAATGACGTCACTGGCTCAGTATCGAACCAACCGTTGTATGAGAAAATAAGTAGTTTGCTGTTTTAGTCGTGAAATAATGCGTTTAGGTACATAGTTGCCGTACAATGTTTTATTTATTTTTACATAAGCATTATATTGATACCTTTTATTTGACTTTTAGGCGATAACAAAAAAAAACATAATTTTCCGAATTTTCGATGTTAAATAGCTTTTTTTATTACGGTAAAAGTTTATAATTTTCAATTCATTGTGATATTTTGATGGCTTACGGACCAGAAAGCGCCACAATGTTATAAATTTTGTGTGTCAAATACCCAATTGTGCACCTTTCGACAACAACATGTAGTACGTTTTTAAAGTTAATTTAATAATAATAAATAAATAAATAATAATAAATATTTGTGGACAATCACAAATTACACAAATCAACCTAGTCCCAAACTAAGCAAAGCTTGTACTATGGGTACTAAGTGACGATATACATAGTTATATAGATAAATAGATACTTAAATACATAGAAAACATCCAAGACCCAAGAACAAATATTCGTGCTCATCACACAAATAAATGCCCTGACCGGGATTCGAACCTGGGACCTCCAGGTTCTTAGCTTTGGCCAGGGAAAGGTCATTCGAAGATAGTCCATTTCATGTCCCTTTCGGAGCCATTATCTCCGAATGCATTCACTATATATCAAAATTGTTTTTGAGATTTTATAGATTGGCGTGTCACAAAAATACAAATATAAATACAAATGCGTTTATTTTTCCTTTAAATTACAATGGTGTATCGGTTAGTAATATCTTATATCTAATTGACATGGAAAAATCGGTGTGAGCACAGCGATAAGGATGGATCACATAGTTACTCAATAAAAAAAAACAACGGGTTGCACTCCGGGAGTGCCGGCAGAAGTGAAAACTCAATAAAAAAAGTAAATAACAAAGATATTCATATCCGTATCGGTATCCGTATCCGTATTCGCATAATCCATTTACATATATACATAATATGCCCCGAGTATCATTGTGTCTTACGCATCTAAGACCAGCTGAGTTTGAGCCCTCCTAACAACGCAATCACGATACTAGGAGGGGTCAACTAGCTGGTCTTAGAATCTGTCGCGAGTTTAACAATTTTTCCCCAGTACTAAAGTGCTCAGCGCCGCTAAAGAAGTTTTCACCAGGGCTCGGAACTGGTTTTTTTTAGGGTTCCGTAGTAAACAAGGAACCCTTATAGTTTCGCCATGTCCGTCCGTCCGTCCGTCCGTCCGTCCGTCCGTCCGACCCCCGTTTTTCTCAGTAACCGTTAGTGCTAGAAAGCTGTAATTTGGCATGATTATACATATCAATGACGCCGACAAAACGATAGAATAAAATATTTAAAAAAAATTTTTTTTAGGGTACCTCTCCTACATGTAAAGTGGTGGTGCAATTTTTTTTCTGCCAAACCCCATCGTGTGGGGTATCGTTGGATAGCTCTTTTAAAAATATTATAAGGTTTCTAAAAGCATTTTTTGATTAAAGAATTGCTTAGCGTGATATTAAGCTTTGAAGTGATAATTTTTGCTATGGTCAAGTGTCCCCCCCCCTGCCAGCTAAACGGTGGCTACTAGGCATGTGAAAAAAATCATGGTAGTAGTATATGATGAATTTAAAAGGAAAACTATCACAGCTAAGTAGACATTACTAGTTAACGAGTAATAGTCGAACTTCAGAAATGTACTTTTCAAAAGCAAACTTTCGTACAATTTCCATTGATACCTTAGATAATATTGTTAATTCATTCAAAAACATAGTAAATATAAGTTTTCGAACTTTTTGGTCCATATAATGTAACGGGTGGACGACTACGGAACCCTACCTTGCGCGTGGCCCGACACGCACTTGGCCGGTTTTTTAACCGGTTAAATTGAGTTTAGCTCCGAACTTTATTGAGAACGCGAAAGTTTTAAGAACTTTATATTAACCGGTTCATTCGACGAGAGGTCCGGCGGGGGTCACTGTCTGTAGGTATTACGATAGGTATAGGTATAATTAAAATTATTATCGTTGACCGAATTTCTATAAACATATTATTGGATTTTGAACCTTATTATTTGATCAGTAAGATAGCTTCTTAAACAAATGAAGTTGATGCAACTCGGCCAACTCCAATTGTTTCAATCAGAATCGTGCGCCCGCATTAACCGGTTTTTATCGTTCTAAACCGGTTAACCCGACAAAACCGTTATATAAACTCTTCCGTAAACCGGTTTAATTAAAACTGTTTTTGTATCTAAACCGAAATAAAAAGATTTTGCCGCAAGTACATGATAACGGTTTGAAAAATTAACCGGTTTCCGAGCTCTGGTTTTCACTTCAAAAAATGTCTTTCACTTACCTACGTATGGAGTGCCCCAAGTTTGTTTTAGTAATTTGATTACATAACTAAGTAGCGGCCTACACTATACATCTACATCTCAAATTTGTTTCTAATGTGTCTTATAGTTTTTGAGTGAAATGCCTGTGACATACGCACCGGACAGAAACGTAACGGTTTCCGTTTTCCGTGTGTTGCTCAGCAAGCACAGGTTTTGCAACATATTAAAATTGATAATAGGTACTTAATAATAAAGTTTTAAAATTTTGATCACACGTACGGCCAATTTTTAATTTAATTAGGTTTCTGGGCCACTTCATACCTTGTCAAGTGAAAATCTATATAAAAGCCGCTAGAGATCTCATATTAAATGTCAACTGTCACAAGATACCAAGTGGTCCAGAAATTGAATTTGAAATTTACTTAAATATAATATTAATAATGCAGAACTACATCATGCTTTGCAATTTTGATGTCACAAGCAGGGACCCGACCACCCCTTCCCAGAAAAAAGCCTTTGAACGGCTTAGTCGTTCAATGAATAGCCCTAACGTCTTGCTAACCCAATCGAAGGGGTAACCCCTTCATTTTGCTTAGAACTAGGAAAGAGGCTACCACCGCTTTTATAAGGGTATCCCTTTCCGACAATTTTAAGCGCTGGTTGCCCATTCAATGAATAGTTTCGGGAAAGGCTAACCATAACGAGTTTAGCGCTTACCCTTTGGAAGATCTTCAGTTTTCTGTGCTGCGTAAGTACTTGCAACTCGCGTAGAGCGGCGTGAATTAATAGTTTCACTTTAGTTTTTAATATTTGGGTAGCCGACGCCGAAGTTTTGTTTTGTTTCGTGTTCGGGCGATTTTTCTACCGTTGTATAGCGGCATTTTTGGTATGTCCTACCATTATTTTTATCACTTTAGACATGTTTTTAAAGTAGTTGCGTATCTTTTGTGCTATTAAATACGTTAATAGATAATTTTGCATCAATAATGCGTAGGAACTTTTTTTAATAATATATATTTTTTCCATGTCCCAGCATTTTATTGCAGATGCAGATTTTTGTATGGTAAGAGTATATGATTTGACTAGCAATAAAGTTTATAGATACATCGATATTTACATCATTGTAATGGTTTTATTTTAAATGTTTAGTGTATAATATTGCTCAAAAAAGTAGCGCTGTAGAGATTCCTATTGAATAACGAATGTTATTCGATGATATTTTGATTAATTCTTCCAAAAAGACAATTTTATTTTGGTAAGGCTACATTCTTTTATCCATGCCGTGTTGGTTTTGTTGGTTAGTCAGTATACTAAAAGCTTTCGTTGCAAAAGGAGTTATATTGCAGAGTTTTTGGTTGACTATTTTTAGTTCCATTTAGTGACGGAGTTTTAGAAGGTTATTATCGTATTTTATCGTATTTCTTATATGTGGTGTTATTAATAACATCATTCATTGATATAGAAATAACGTTACTTTTCATAATAAAATAACTTAAATTTTGTATCTCAAGGTACAAGCGTGAAGTTCCACTGAGAAATTTTGTTTCTCATTGGATCGAAAAGTTACTCAGTGTAACGGTAAAGCCGCGTTATAAGTGCATAAAGAAGGATAATAATTAAAATATGAATTCTGTACTAGTTTATTGCAGTGCCATTACAGATGTCTCGCTCTAACACGCGTGAGTTTGCAATTAACCATCCCGCTCTTTAAGGAACTCTGTGCGTAGTTTTCGTAAATATTTATTTTGATCGTTTTTTGGAATACTGGATCACTTATCAACAATCTATCCGGTTACCAATTGTGTTAGAACAATAAAAAAGCTATCCTTGCTTGTCATGTTTTCGTAATAAACAAGGAACCCTTATAGTTTCGCCATGTCCGTCGAACCGTCCGTCCGGTTCCAGCTTACTAAAACCGTTAGTACTATAAAGCTGTAATTTGGCACGGGTACTAAATATAAACGGACGAATATAGAACAACATCTTGAAAAACATGTTTTTTTAGGGTACCTTTCCTAGACATCAAGTGTTGGTGAATTTATTTTTGTTTCATTCAAACCGCATCATGTTGGTGCTGTCTAAATATTGTGAGGTTACTCAAACCGTTTTTTGATTCAAGAATCTGTTGGCGTGATATTAAGCTACCAAGTGTTGGTTATTGAAATTTCCTGTTACTGACTGATTACTTTTTTCATGGCGACGTAAGTAGAATTTTCAATGAGCACACGTATTGATACTAGACGTGTGCGCCGATTTAAAAATGATCGGCGGCGGCGTTTGCCAAAAAATCGGCGGCGGCGGCGTACTTTCGGCGTGAAATCGGCGTGAAGGTCACGTAAATAAAAATGCGAAGTAATTCGTATTCTTTTTTTAAATCGAGATCAATGCAATAAATCTGTATTCATACAAGTAAACCACATCCCTATATAACAAAAATGCGGTAGAAACATTGACAATACTGGTTAGGGAGCGACAAAGAATAGACGCATTCAATATGCGGTACTGGAGGCGAATGCTCAGGATACCCTGGACAGCCAAACGGACCAATGACCCAGCTCGGTATCAAGACACGGTTATCCACTGTTTGTCGGCAGTGGCTGCTGTCATACTTTGGACAAGTAATGCGCAGTGGTGTTGACTGCTGATAGTCTGGAGAAACTGGTCGTGGTTGGTGGAATGGAAGGCAAGAGGGCTAGGGGACGCTCATCAACTACACATTATTATTGGAAAACGGGACTTAATCGCGTACTCTTATGATTTATTTCATCAACTACATGGATAGATCAGGTTAAGGAAGCCACACCCTCAAGCAAATTTCACCAAGCGATGAGGGCTACGTTGGATCGAGACCGATGGAGACATTGGAGATAAGTCCTCAGGGCGGCGAAATGTAGAAGTGATCACGATCCTCAGGAATGAGGGACCGACTCAAGAGAGACAGATATAGCTAACAAAAATATCCAGTCTAAAATCTCCGCCCGGGGCATGGTCCCCATAACGCTAGCCGCGTTATCCCTCTGTATTGCCACAGAAATTCTCTGTGAAAGGAAAGTGTCAGGTCCCCCGAGGCATCGACCAGTCGCCACAACAAAGCTCCCATGAATGTCTTCATGTCAGCCGGCCAGGGTCCAGAGTCCACTGCAAGCATTGCAAACTCGTAGAGTTACACAATAAAGACGAGTGTTTGTGGTGCTTGAGAGCTTCGTCAGCTCCAGCACTGGCCTGGGAGCGAGTTGCGTGGAAGTGGGATTGCGCACATGCGGTGTTTCACACCAGAGCCCTCCCTAGTTTCCACGGCTCCAACGTGACTCCATCAGGATGCTTGCCATCGTCTTATGCCATACCCACCAGTTCTGTTGTCCCAGCACGAAACACACGCTCACAGGCACGCCATATCGTTGTCAGGAATTTTCCGAATGAGACAACTACTAGAGGTGGGGGAGGGGGACATTATATTAGATTTATGAATCGATTATTCCCAAAGTAAAAAAATGTCTTTGAAAAATTCTTAATCGTTTCTGAATGAAAGTTTTTCAAAATGAAAAGGATTGTGACATTACAGGACATACGTACAGACAGACGGATATGACAAAGCTATAAGAGTATATTTTTGCTATTTTTATTTGGCTATATAGATGCCTACCAATACGATTTTCTCATTCGGATTTCCATACTCAGGCGCTCAATGTAGTTCAGACTGCTCTGATAGTATATATAAACTAAGAAAAATATTTATTGTCACACAACAAATTTAATATAACAAGTGTACCACTGTATATACATTAAAACAATAACAAAGCAATAAACAACTTAAACAAAAATGTTAATTATACTCTTTTATCTAATAAAAAGACTCTTTGGCATTCAGTCAAGGTTACGCCGATTTCACGCCGATCATTTTGTCGGCGGCGGCGGCGTGGCAAAAAGGCCGGCGGCGGCGGCGCGCCGGCGCGGCGCACACGTCTAATTGATACAGTGCGTTACCGGGAAGCAGGTATTAATTTTAAACTGATATTAATATGTTCCATTAGCCATTCTACGTCGACTAGAATTTATACTACGATGGTGGCAAACAAGCGTGCGGTCCACCTGATGGTAAGCCGACACCGTAGCCTATAAACGCTCGCGACTCTAAAGGAGAAACGTGCGCATTGCCGACCCTTTATAAAATTTGAGGATTCACTAAGCTTAGGAGTAGCAAAAACCCAAAAACTGCGAAATTAAATTTCCTAATTCCGCACCTTCAATGTACTACGTAACGCACTGCCTAAGAGAACGTCATAGTAAACAGAACACTAAGGGCTGTCATTTGTACTGAGTTGTCAATTTACTTTGCAATACATTGCTGGCAATTAAAATTTTAATTTAATCGATATCAAATCCCTAGAACTTGTTCCAAGTTAGCACAGGTATGGACATAACTTCATAAGTAAATGTTACTATGATGCTATCTAAAATGAATAAAATGCATCATAAATTCATAACATAACCCTTCATTAAGTTGATGTTTGAAATGGCAACCATGGTTTTCAATGCAATATTAAACTCGTTTAGGTGATGATTTTACTATTGCGTTTTTCTTGTTACTGAAATCTATGACATCGTTCCTAAGAACAGATCTTCGTATGTCTTATAGTTTCAGACTTCCCATACTGACCGATTTAAATGTTACACCCTATATAATGAAATTATAAGTAAAATGATCACAGCTGAGTAGACATTACTAGTTAACGACTAAAAGCCGAACTTTCATACAATTTCTATTGAGGTAGGTACCTCAGATAATGTTTTTAATGAAGTATTTCAAAAACATAGTAGGTAAATATAAGTTTGCAAACTTTTTAGTCCACATAATGTAACGGGTGACCAACTACGGAACTCTACATTGTGCGTGGCCCGACACGCACTTTACCGGTTTCGTAAAAAAAAGAACATAATTATAACTGACGTTGAAAATTACGAAATAATCAGCACTAAAGTTGATTTTTACGATGATATTAGGATTTATGACAGAGTTATCTAAGGCATTTTTCAATGTTTTCTTCGATTATTTTACTGTGTTCTTTTTCAGTCTAAATAGTTTTTTGTGTAGTATAATTGTACCTTATTTCTTCACACTGGAAGCTCAAACTTCAATTTCACTACGTTAACTCTTCCATGAAAATGAGCTGTCAAACAAATATAAATATCTGGGTGACCGAGCTTTGCTCGACCTTTTCCCGGAGATGAGACCTACTAGACCTAGCTAGATCGATTGCTCGTCCCCGAAAACCCCCACTTACCAAATTTCATCAAAATCGATAGAGCCGTTTCCGAGATCCCCGAAATAAAGATATATACAAGAATTGCTCGTATAAAGTTATAAAATATCTGGGCGGCCGAGCTTTGCTCGGCGTTTTCCTGGGCATGAGACCTAGCTAGATCAATTGCTCGTCCTCGAAAACTCCCACATACCACATTTCATCAAAATCGTTAGAGCCGTTTCAGAGATCCCCAAAATAAATAAATATATATACAAGAATTGCTCGTTTAAAGACATAAGATTTGGCAACATTGTGCATTATACGTCATATTGGTATTACTAACATCTCACAAAAAATAATTTTGTGGAATATAATGTTTTTCTTCGTTTATAATGCATGCAAATAGAACCGGTCTATTACATGGCACTTTACTAAAAAAAATATGTACCTTTTTCTCGTTTTTTAGGTAAATTATGTTACTTAAATAATAGTGTACGTATACGTACACCTTGTACAAAATGTAACTCAGTGGAAATTAAAATGTCTTTATTTTAAAAGGTTTTGCTATATATGCAATGTTTTTTGTATTTTGAATATTGTTGTAGTCTATATTCATAATTTAGGGAAAAATATATTCATTATCGTATTTTAAACAACCATTTTATTAATTTCAATTTCGTCACTCAGGGGAACATCGGTATCGGTAGATCGGTACCGAGATTAACACTAACACAGCATTCATCCGATTTTTTTTTTGCTAAATCCAAGCATTAATCCGTGAGTATATCTATATTTTTTAGGTACCTTAATAATTAATTAACATAATAAACCCAGCTAAGTGCTTGTTGCACTCGCACATTTAGGGTTCCGAACCATCCGCAAAATTTCAAAGGAAAAAACCTCATTTATCAATATATATATTAGTATTTGTTGGTAAAATAATAAACATTATCACCAAATTTCAAGTTCATAGGTGAACGGGAAGTTAAAAAATTGTTAGGAACAAAATTTTGTGACAATCGACGGACGGACGGATGCGTGAGTGACAGCAATAGGGCTCCGATTAGAGCCTTCGGTTTCGGAACCCTAAAAAGTATTTGCATTAACAGAATCAGCATTTGTTTTTTGAACACTACTTTTTAAATATGTTACAACTGCAGAAAAGTCGGCCCGTTCGATAAATTGCACGCTTCAACTTGTTCCGGCCCTTCGCCATGCCAAAGGAAACCGTATTGCAATGTGATAAGGTATTTTTAAATCGCAACTTAGCGGTATTTCAAAGGCGCCGGCGTTTTATGGCACCTGTGCCGACGGCGCCGGCAGTCATCCAGTCGACAAACGTAAATTTGCAATTACTGCTCTTATTGTCATCAGTAAAAGGATGAAAATTGCATAAGCGTGGAAAGGGAAACCCCTTCAAACTGTTGCCTTTTCGAAAGGCTTTTTAAGCGCTTAGTAAAAATATCTGATATTCGTTAACTGAACGGCTTACCCATATTTAAAGCGCTTAAAAAGCCGAATGAATGGGTTTTTTTAGAGCAACGACTTCGGTAAGCGAAGTCTTACTAAAAACCCTTTCAAAAACCCCTTGAAGGGGATACCGTATTAAAAGCGCTTTAAAAGCCAAATGAATGGGTTTGAAGCGCAACGGATTGGGTAAGCAAAGCCTTACTAAAAACCCGTTCAAAAACCCTCGAAGGGGATACCGGGCGGGTCCCTGGTCACAAGTCACAATCACCTACAGGCCTAAGATTTACAACTGCTTATCGCTTCGAAACACAGGATTAAGTTACCTTTTATATTCAGAATGTGGGAAGTCGCCAGTAGCCGTTTTCTTGATTTCTGTACAACTGGTACATGAACATGGTCCACTGTGACCGTAGCTGGAAATAAAAGTACAACTTGTTATAGGGCAATTTGACTATCGTGGGTGCAACGTAGAAACCCGTATTCATAATCAATACCTAAAGTAAATTGCTATAATTTATGCGAAATGTCAGATTTTAGTATTAATAGACTCTGTGCGCTCCTGAGCACCCTGCGTCCGCATTGTAACGTTTGTGAATACACGAGACAGAACTAGGCACGTGATCTCTGTGAACTATAGACTTCACGAGCTTTTATTTAAAAATTCCAAAAACTGTAAGCAAAAAAACCAAATAAGTAATTCTAGAACCTGCTCACAAAATTTCATAAGTATCGTTGGAGAAATGCGACCTGTTGAGGAGAACAGCCCGAAATCCGGACATACGAAAACATTTTTGTTGAAGCTGAAGCAGAGAACTTCGTTTCACACGATCAATTATACATAGTATATGTACTTTGTAGAAACTACCGTAGCCTAGTGGTTCAAGCATACGAATATCAAGCGGCGGTTGCTTTTTCGAATTCCAGCTCGTAATATAATTTGATATTGATCGATAGCTTTTCTGTGAAGTACAAGAATCTTGTACTACACAGAAAAGCTATCAAGATCGTAGGGAAACCTGCACACATCCGCGAAGAAATTCAAAATTGTCTGCGAAGACCCCAGCCCACTTTTTATACCCGACTGCGGCTTTACATGCCGGGCCCAATAGGATAGGAGTGCGCGGTTGGAGTGTGGCCTGAGGAAAATCCAGGGAAACCTCCGAGAAGACCGTGCGGGCGGTTTAAACACTGCAATAATCTAAGTTTTACACTCCAGTGAGATTAGTTGAGCGGCTTCAACCGAATCTGAGGTGTCTGTGCAATCGAGCTACTGGGAGTTTTGTTGCTGGTTACTAAACCTAGTCTAGCTGAGAAGAGTCCAGCAAGAAACTCAGCTAGGGCCGACCTGGGTCGGACTAATTCCAAGTGGAGTATGCAGCGGTACCGGGATGAATAGGGACTAATAAGTACTAAGCAATAGGTACGTACTATCGAAGACACAGTTAACTGACCATCCGTGAGCCTTATTGTAAGGACGAGGCCTACTTATGGTACGTCGATAGTACAGTACGTACAGCTACGTTCACTGTTCCCATACAAAACGATCTCACAATTTCACAAGTATGGAACTTGATAGTTGGACTGTGCAATTAGCATGGACTCCTGAAAAACCGGCCAGGTGCGAGTCGGACTCTTGCAAAAAGGGTTCCGTACCATCACTACATAGTATAAAACAAAGTCGCTTCCTGCTGTCTGTCCCGTTGTATGCTTGAATCTTTAAAACTACGCAACGGATTTTCATGCGGTTTTTTTAATAGAGCGATTCAAGAGGAAGGTTTATATGTATAATTTGCACCCGTGCGAAGCCGGGCGGGTCGCTAGTTATCTATAAAAACCGACCAAGTGCGAGTCGGACTCGTGCACGGAGGGTTCCGTACCATTATCTATAAAAACGGCAAAAAAATCAAGTCTGTTGTATGGGAGCCCCCTTAAATTTTTATTTTATTCTGTTTTTTAGTATTTGTTGTTAAAGCGGCAACAGAAATACATCATCTGTGAAAATTTCAACTGTCCAACTATCACGGTTCATGAGATACAGCCTGGTGACAGACGGACGGACAACGGAGTCTTAGTAATAGGGTCCCGTTTTACCCTTTCGGTACGGAACCCTAAAAAGGTTCACATTGGAGGCACCTGGACAGGGAAAATGTTAAAGTACACTTGTCGAGATTAGCTCACATTTCATTAGGTTAAGCTGAATAATGTGTTTAGTATAAGAATCTTTTTCTGTAATAAAGTTGCTGTAAATATCGTAAATGTGTAAATCTAGCCTAATCTAACCTAAGTTAATCGTATTGTAAACTAATAAATCGTAAAATACTTACCTTGTTTACTTACCTCCGCCGTATCATACACAGGTGACGTTCCTCTATGAAGCTGGTGCATTAGTACTCGATAGTCGAATGAATAATTAATAAAGTCAATATAAATACAAGTACCAGTTTTAGACAAACCTTAGGCAGGAAACGGCAATAACCGTCACAAAGGTTGGAATGGCACATCCATACCTCGAAATACTGTTGTAACTCAATAATATTATTTGAATAACTATATCATGTACAAATCTGTCGAATTACTGATTGGTTAAATAAACGGCATAGCCGCCTTGAGTTGCTACACGTTCATTGGCGGATAAGCGCGCCTATAAATAGAGCGCGCGCCTTAGAAAGTTACCTCAGCATCACTGGGAGCACGCGCCTACCACAACCACCAACGCTACTCGGGCAGCCCCTCGAATGGTCGCACACGGTGAAATACCTGGGTGTGACCATCGACAGGGGCCTCTCAATGAAGCAGCACATCGCCAACACCACGCAACGTGCCCTCGTTGCGCGCATGGCACTCCGGCCGGTGTTCTCCAGCAAGCTCCCCAGGAGGACCAAACTTGGTTTGTATAAGGCATACGTCCGGTCGCGGCTCACGTACGCCGCACCGGCCTGGTATGCCCTCGCCGCAGCAACCAACAGGAGGAGACTTCGGGTGCAGGAGACGCAGACTCTCCGCACCATCGTCGCAGCACCGCGCTATGTGCGTAACAGCACTATCGCGAACGATCTCAAGTGGACGGGCCTGGAGTCGTTCATCGGTCGGCTCGCAAGGGCCATGTACGACCGAGCGGACAACTCCAGTCACGTCCACTTACAGGGCATCGCCCCACAGCATGCCCGCCCGCCAGAGCGCAGATCTCGGGCGTTGCCCAGAGAGCTGCTCTCCATCGATGACTAAAGTAAGTAACACTACTACTGTCTTTCCAGATGGACACCAGCCGCACGAGACACACCAGCAGCAGACGCCGTAGCGGGCCCCCTACCCGGGGACTCGCACGGCAACCTCACCAGCAGCAGACGCCGTCCCCAAAGTGACGGCCAGAAGCCCGTCCCGCCGCAGCGGTGACGCGACCCGCTACAGTTCTCAATGCGCCCAGCGCAGGAAGAGCCACCTGCCACCCCTAGGAAGGGGTGCAGAAGATTCTACAACAACAACAAAGTTACCTCATTATACACTCGTCAGCCAACAGTGCAACAACTCTCTGCGACATGTGAAAGTTATCAAAGTGTTCTTTCTTCACCTCCCGCCTAAAGCTACATTCTACAATGGTCCTTCAGCAGCCGAATATCAGCGGGCCAGCAGTTATGAAGAAAGAATAAAGAAGAAAGAAGAACTGTCACAGACGTTCAATCGTAAACGAGACAGAGTAGTCCGCAAGGGCGAAAATCTTGTTGGGCTAGCCGCCGCTAGCTATTCTACGGTAGGAAGGCCTATGGCTATCCACGTAGACGGAAAAGTAACGCGGGTGACGCAGTCTTAGTGATAGCGAATCCTGGGCGACATTCCGACCCTCCCCGGGCATTACCCTAACGGTGCCAAGTAGTGTCGCGGGCTCGTTGGGCTCCGGGTCTCCGTGTGCATTCGAGCGTGTACACCGCGCCACGGTGGTGGTTCGTCTTGCTCGGCTGTGTGTGCTGGTACACGCTACAGGTGGTGAGGGACTCTATGCCGTCTAACGGACAGAGACCAGGCCGGTGCAGCCGTTTGGCAATTCCTAGCCAGCGGTGGGCGCTCACTCATCTGTAGTGTCACTGCCAGAGCAGCTCCCCCTAAACCTCCTAAATCCTAGCCGGCTCCCCGTGGTAGCAACCCGGCTAGGCCCTAGGGCACCAGTAGGCAGCGTCGTGCAGGCCTATACAGGGGGCAAGCGCGTGCGCATAGGGACGGAGGAACGTTACAGTGTTTTTGTGAAGTGTAAATTGCCGTGAAAGTGTTAATTAAGTGCCACGTATTCGTTCAAATGAGTGTTAGAATCACGGGATGTTTACAGTGTTAATTGCGAATGAATAGTTCAAGTATTAGTTGATTGATGTGTTTTAAATTACCGCGTTGTCGTTTTTGTGTTTTTCTTTTATGCTGAAGTGTTAATTTTGTTTTATATTTGTCGCTGTTTTGATCACTCATTTGTTTTATTGTGTTAGGTACGTCAATAGTTATTAGATAGGCTCCACGTGTGCAGTATGAGCGATAGCGATTACCGTGTGTTACGCAGTGGTAAATGGACGCCGTTATCCTCATCGGGAGGCCACACTAATAGCACCTCGACCGGTACTGACGTTGCGACCGGGACGAGTAATACTGACGGTACAACGACGAACACAAGTAGTGAAGTGACGCGGACGGACAACAGCGACATGTCAAATAACACGGAAAAACCGAACGACGCGGACGGGCGCGAGCAGGATAGGGCTTCCGTGCACAACTTAAACGAGACGGTCGTGCCAGTACCTAGTGTACCCCCCACCGTTGTTCAGGGGGCTTCGACGCGACTTAGTATCTTACGTGCGGAAGTAGCTTTGCGTAACGCGGAATTAGCACGGGCTAATGCGGAGGCCGCAGCCGCCCATTGCCGACTTGAACTAGCCAGGGCTGAGGCCGCCCAATCCGAATGTGGTTCTGTAGCCAGGGAAGAACCGGCAGTAGCTGAGCCGGCTCACCCCGCGCCCCCTCCCGCCGCCGCGACAGAGGGGCGCCTCGAAGGTTGGATCGAGGAACAGAATCGCATCGAACATACAGTAGTGCGCACTAAATCGAAAGAGCGGCCGGCACCACGGCCGGCAAAACGTGTGCCCGTGGATGAGGTTAAGTTCGAAAATAAAGACGTAGAATTGCTATCGGCTCGTTTAGAAACTGCGATCACGCGCAGTAAGCCCGAGTACACGCCTCACAGGCATATCCCCGAGCTACCTAGCTTCGACGGATCGATTACAGAATGGATAGCATTTAAAGCGGAATTCTACGATACGGAATCTTCATTTTCGGACGTAGCCAACGTCGGGCGTATTAGGCGCGCATTACGAGGTGACGCGAGATATGCAGTAAAAGCGTTGTTATACACCTCACCCGACCCGTTCGAGATCATGGACATGTTAGAAATGCACTTTGGAAACTCCGAGGCTATAGTGTTAGCCGAGATAGAAGAAGTGAGGAGATTGCCTAAACTCGCTGAGGACAATTCTAACATCACCATGTTCGCGGGTCAAGTAGCAAACGTCGTGGCTACTATAAAATCGTTGAAGCAGGAGCAGTACTTACTAGCGCCGGAACTAGTAAGCCGACTCGTAGATAAATTGAATCCTATGATGCGCTACGAATGGAATAAATATCGGGTAGCTAACGCGAGCACGCCGGGATTAGTAGCAATTTCCAAATTCCTGTCGGATAGTAGTAAGGCCGCGGGACTGACGTACGCATCTGGGGCGCGGAGGCCAACCGCGAGGCCTCGACATAACGTGCACGCGACCGTACACAATGCGTATCGCTCGCAATCGCGTTCACCTAGTAGGGATAGGGATTCATACACGGAGAACTATCGGGAGAAAAAACCGCATCATTCGAAACCCAAGGCGGCATACGTAGGCAAGCCACCGAGGAAACCTACAGCGCAAAATAGGCCACGCCCCCCGGCGACAGTGCCGGGGGACCTGGAGCGCAAACGATGTCACATGTGTAATGGTGAACACGCGATCGCGAGCTGCGCCGACTTCGTTAAGCTTTCCGTGAACGAGCGATGGAGCAAAGCCAAAGAATTTAAACTTTGCTATCGATGTCTAGGTACGCGTCATGTTAAAACGTACAAGTGTTCGTACAACCCGTGCGGCAAGGGGGATTGCGAGGCTGCGCATCACACCCTGCTGCACGGATTTAAGCGCGAGGATAGTAATCGCGGGAATGTAGGATCGATTAATCACCTTAACGACGCGAAAACCTACCTGAAGGTGGTTCCCGTGGAACTAACCGGCACGCTAGGTACAGTAAGTACGTATGCATTAATGGACGAAGGTTCATCCCTCAGCCTCATAGAGAGGCACGTAGCTGACCAAATCTCGCCGCGTACGGACAGCGAGCAGCTGTCGCTAGGCGCGATAGGGGGAAACACGGTGTCCGATAATGATTCGTGTAGGGTAGACGTATCGATAAGGGGACAGCTATCCCGCGATTTAGGAAAGTTGTCAGCGTACACGATTGACCGATTAAACCTAAGTCCGCAGACCGTATCTAGGGATGTTCTAGATAAGTGCCCGCACCTGAAGGATGTGCGGGACGAGTTATGTTACGAGAACGCGGTACCTACGGTTTTAATCGGCCAAGACAACTGGCACCTTATCGTAACGAGGCAGCTTATCAGCAATGGGAACAGCTTGCCGGTAGCCTCGCTAACGAAATTGGGGTGGGTTTTACACGGACAACTAGATAGGCCACGCAAGCCAAGCGGTTTAATTAATCATTTAACGTTGCGTAACGACCAAGAGGCTTACGACTTAATTAAACAGCATTTTAGCATCGAATCTCTAGGCGTGGAACCTAAAACCCCTAAGGCCGACCCCGACAGACGCGCGCTCGAAATCCTAGAGCGTACGTGTGAACCTATACCCGGTCAAGATAGGTATAGGGCCGGATTATTGTGGAAATCGGACAACGAGTCTCTGCCGAATAATAGGGACCAGGCGCTCAAGCGGCTTCACACGCTCGAGCGTAAATTAGATAAAGATGAATCCATAAAGGCAGAATACTCGAAGCAAATAAAAAATCTGCTAGACAAGGGATACGCGGAAAAAATAGACGCGCCCATACATCCGTCCAGAGGCTTCTATTTGCCCCATTTCCACACGATCCACAAAGCTAAACAAAAAGTAAGATTAGTTTTCGACGGAAAATGCCGAACCGCCGGCAAAAGCTTGAACGACGCGCTTCTGTCGGGACCGGACTTACTACAGTCTCTATTCGGCGTTCTGATTCGATTTAGAGAAGGCAAAATAGGCATAATAGCGGACGTAAAAGAGATGTTTTTACAGATTAAAATTATAGAGCAAGATCGCGACGCCCTACGTTTTTTATGGAGGGGGGAGAGGCGGTCGGGCCCCGTAGAGGAATACAGAATGACAAGTCTCATTTTCGGGTCCAGCTCTTCACCCACGACCGCGATTTACGTTAAGAATAAAAACGCAGAGCGCTACGCTGAGCAATATCCGCTAGTATACGATACGACCTTACGAAACTTTTACGTAGACGATCTGATAGCTAGTTTCGACGACCCGGTACAGACGACGCAGCTGGTAAACGATATGATGAAGGTATTCGATAAAGCCTCATTTACCCTGCGCGGCTGGGCCTCGAACGCGCCGGAGGTGTTACACGGCGTAACAGACGTACTAAAGAGCGATGTTTCTGAGATAGGCCGCGACGAATGTGAGCGCACGCTAGGCTTGCTGTGGAATAACAGAGCGGACACGTTAGGCTTCAACGTGAATTTCAGGAACACGCCGAGCGATATTTTAGACGGCAGCGTAGTGCCTACGAAACGCCAAGTGACCGCGGGCGTGATGAGTCTCTTCGATCCTACCGGGCTAATATCTCCTATTACCGTGACGGGTAAAGTATTGATTCAAAGGATATGGAGAACCGGGATCGACTGGGACACGCAGATCACGCGCGACGATCACGCGGCATGGTTAACGTTCGTAAACGGTATGAGAAGTTTGCATGATATACACGTACAACGGTACGTACCCGCGCGGGGTAGAACAGTCGTAACACATACCTTCTCGGATGCGAGCGAGAACGCGTATGCCTGCGCCGTGTACATGGTAGGAACAGACGATACAGGCAAACGGTGTTCCACATTGGTCGCGGCAAAGGCACGCGTGTGTCCGCTGAAGAATGTCAGTATCCCGCGGCTCGAACTACAGGCGGCTACTATGGCGAGCCGTCTCACGCAATCGGTAAAATTAGAGTCGAGCTATACGATAGAAAAATCGTTTTATTGGACGGACTCTAAAACGGTACTCGCGTGGATAAGGTCGGACCCGCGAACTTTTAAATGTTTCGTAGCGCATCGGTTATCGGAAATTGAGGACACCACATCCCCGAGCGACTGGAGGTGGGTCCCTAGTGCGTCTAACGTCGCGGACGACGCGACGCGCGATATTCCCGCCGATTTTAACGCAGATCACCGATGGTTTCGCGGCCCCGATTTTATCCTATTGGACCCCGAGCACTGGCCAGTAGAAAAACAGAGCAATGCGCCCCTCGCGCCGACGGGCGAGGAGCGCACGGCTAAGCCAGTGAACGTGGTAGTAAAACGCGACGAATTTCCATACCTACCAGATGTGAGTAGGTTTTCGAAGTACTCTCGCCTGCTGCGCGCGTCCGCCCGCGTCCTAGTCGCCGCGGAAGCTTTCAAGGCCGCCGCACACGGTCAAGCGTCAAACCCACTCGTAACAAACGATAAGCTCAAAATCGCCGAACTTTTGTTAATTAAACGAAGTCAGAGGGAATCGTTTAGGGATGAAATTGTAACAATTGAGGCTGGGCGGCGTAATCCGAAGAAATCGTCACTGAACAAACTAGCGGTGAAGATCAGCAAACACGGTATCCTGCAATTAGATGGAAGATTAGACAGAGACCAGTGCACGCCAGTCCTACACGCTAAAGAAGCACTGACAAGATTAATCATTGCACACTACCACGCGATGTTTAATCATGCAAATCACGCTATTGTCATGAACGAGATCAATCAAAGATATCACATAATAGGACTGCGCGGGGCCGTACGGTACCTTAGTAACAAATGTCAATGGTGCCGCGTGTACAGGGGGGTACCCACTAAGATTCCCCTGGGCGACCTACCTAGAGAAAGGCAGCTAGCTAATCAACCCGCCTTCACAGCTACGGCCTGCGACTATATGGGACCAGTACAAGTGACTGTTGGAAGAAGACATGAAAAGAGATGGGTAGCACTCTACACCTGTCTTACCACTCGTGCTGTACACCTAGAACTCGTGCCCTCGTTATCCGCATCATCGATGATACTCTCGCTCCGACGGATGATGGCCCGCCGCGGCCAGCCGACTGTACTCTACACAGACAACGCAACTTGTTTCTATGGGGCTGAAAGAGAAATAGCCGAAGCAGTAGAGGCCGCCGATAACGAGATAAAAGAATTCGTCACAGCGAAACTTATAGTGTGGAAAAAGATCCCCCCAGGCAACCCATCGGCCGGAGGCGCCTGGGAGAGGCTAGTTGGGGCGGTCAAATCCGCTTTACGCGTCACACTCAAGGAGAGGCATCCACCGGACGAAGTCCTGCATACACTGCTACTAGAGGCCGAGCATGTGGTTAACTCCAGGCCGCTAATTCCCGTGCGGCTGGACGACAGACAGGAAGCCCTGACCCCTAACCACTTTCTATTAGGGCGGTCGAACGCGATGTCACCCTTCGGAACATTCAGCGATAACAAAATAGACGAAAAATCATGGAAAACGGCGCAGGCACTGGCCGACAGATTCTGGTCTAGATGGACCAACGAATATCGGCAGACGCTGCGACCCCGTAACAGTCACGATCCCACGCACCAAAACGTCAAGATAGGAGATGTGGTACTCATAGTGGACGGTACGATGCCACGCAGCACATGGCCGCGAGGCGAGATAACCCGTGTCTACCCAGGCCCAGACGGCAAAGTCAGAGTCACCGAAGTCCGCACAGCAGCGGGCCTCATACGCCGTCCAGCCTCCCGTCTCATAGTCTTAAGTTAATCAATGTATATAATCTCTCCTATTTTTATGGTGTTTGCACACGTGGGGCGGAATGTCGAGATTAGCTCACATTTCATTAGGTTAAGCTGAATAATGTGTTTAGTATAAGAATCTTTTTCTGTAATAAAGTTGCTGTAAATATCGTAAATGTGTAAATCTAGCCTAATCTAACCTAAGTTAATCGTATTGTAAACTAATAAATCGTAAAATACTTACCTTGTTTACTTACCTCCGCCGTATCATACACAGGTGACGTTCCTCTATGAAGCTGGTGCATTAGTACTCGATAGTCGAATGAATAATTAATAAAGTCAATATAAATACAAGTACCAGTTTTAGACAAACCTTAGGCAGGAAACGGCAATAACCGTCACAAAGGTTGGAATGGCACATCCATACCTCGAAATACTGTTGTAACTCAATAATATTATTTGAATAACTATATCATGTACAAATCTGTCGAATTACTGATTGGTTAAATAAACGGCATAGCCGCCTTGAGTTGCTACACGTTCATTGGCGGATAAGCGCGCCTATAAATAGAGCGCGCGCCTTAGAAAGTTACCTCATTATACACTCGTCAGCCAACAGTGCAACAACTCTCTGCGACATGTGAAAGTTATCAAAGTGTTCTTTCTTCATCTCCCGCAAGCTACATTCTACAACACTACACCTTTGTACTTTGGTTTGCAGAACCTATTATAACTAACTAATTATGTCTAGTGGAAAACATGTGTACTTAACAGTTAACATGACATCAACATTACTTACTTGTGCTACGGACAGCTTCACCTTGCATGCTTGTTGAAGGTTTATCCAAATAAATCTGTCTATCCAGCTCCATTGAAACAGGGTCTAAAAATAATTATTAAAAAGTTTGAGAACCAAAAAAATCGTATCTCATGTATGGTTAGGTTAGGAGTTTAACTCGCAATTGTAAGAAAGTCAGAAAGTCCTTTCATTTGATACCCATGTAGTAGGAAAACATACGACGTTTCTATCAAAAAAATATTTTTGATACAACTTTTTATTGCCTACTGTACCTATTTTTTTACACAGTTATCAACTAAGCGTGGAAACAGTTCCATGGAGTGAAAACACGATGGGTTTATCTTGTATAGTTTAGGAATTTGTATGGCCACCTTCTGTCTCATCAGACAGTCAGTGTCTGTCAGTTTGTCTGTCTGTTCTGTGTCATCAGATCAGCTCGAAGGTACCGTTATATTGCATTGTCACCGAACTTACATAAGTATGCCAAATTTCAGCTCAATCTCATACCGGCAAGTGCTTGAAAATTGACTCACATACAATCAAGAGCATCAATATGTATACATATGTTCACCTTATTCCATTGTAATAAAGTCCAGAAATGTATATATATTTATGCCCTCGACTGTACATTGCAAAACTTTAGTACCTAATGTAAACTGTTAATAATTATATTACGGGTTTAACGGGATATTAATGTATTTACCTTTTTTACCGAGGTTAAAAATACATACATATACCTAGCGTTCGACCCGTTTAAACACATATTTTAAGTACGAGTATATTTACAAAGCACGAGCGGTTAAAATGTTAATAATTAGTTGGGAAGTAGTACAACTTACTGTTGGTAACGATGTCGTTTCGTTGTTGTTGTTGTTGTTGTTGTTGCTGCTCTGCGGTAATCTCCCGAGGATGCATATCTATAAAATATTTGTCAATTATTCACAATGGCGTCAGTTACTTGGCCGAGAGAGAGAGACATGGTATGCCATGGCATGGATTGGCAATAGAAACTAATACCCACTGTATTCTTTCACTGTGTTCTTTTTGAGGTGTGCAATAAAGAGTATTTGTATTGTTGTATATGTATGTATATGATTCAGATTCAGATTCAGATAATTTTATTGATAAAAGTATAAATACATTTTACAAGTCAAATTGGCATAAGTAAATTATTTACATTACATTAATTCAATATATTATGATCTTAGTATTCTTATTAACTAAAGGAGTTAATATCTTTTTCTTAGAATAAATTCGTCTAAGCTGTAACATGCTAGGTCAACTAGTAAGGTTTTTAGCCTATTTATAAATGCTGCGTTACTTGGGGAGTTAACTATTTCAATCGGAAGGGTGTTATATAGCTTGGCACCAATGACACCGAGTGACTTACGTGTTTTTGCGAGTCGCCGTCGTGGGACCAGAAGGAGGTTCTGCCCGCGTGTGTTTCGTCCGTGATTTTGCCCACGGGTAATATACTGGTCGATGTTTAACCTCACATATTTACAGGCTTCCAATATGAAAACGCACGGAAGTGTGAGTATTTTTAGTTTGCGGAACAAGTCCTTTGCTGGGTGATCATGTGGTTGGTTCGACATTATGCGTACGGCACGTTTTTGAATTTTAAAAGGCCTATCACGCTCTGCTGCTGCTCCCCAAAGATCAATTCCCTGAGTTAGTGTGGAGTGAAAGTAGCCGTAATAATATGCTGCTCTCATATTTTGACTGTTCAGGCTAGGTGCTAGTCTTGACAGGGCAAAACAGGCTGAGGACAACTTTTCGCACGTCGATTCGATGTGAGGCGACCATGTTAGGGCCGAGTCAATAATAAAACCCAGATACCTAACATTTTCAACCTGTGGGAGGCTGGTGTTGTCAATTTTAATGTTAAATTCATACGATGTCGTTTTTCGTAGTTGGAAATGGATTATGCCTGTTGTTCGCGCCTGAACGGTGCGACGGTCCATTCATTCATTCACGCATTCGCCCGGCTCATTCCGCTCACTCAACGACGCCAGCGCGGCGTCAGTCTGCGAGCGACACGCATTCGAAGCGGATACGTACCACCTCAAATCAGCTCCCGCGCACGCGATACCATACAAAACTGCAATTCATATTGGCCAATATATAGTTTCGCGAGTGATTCTTACTTTGTGACAATTGGTGAACTATTCTGCCCATATAACGCGAGTGAACATTATCAGCTCTTAAACCCAGTGCTTCACGAAGAAATCATCAGCTCACAGCCGTCGGAGTCGACAGCATCATCCATCAGCTCACACCACCAGCACCCAGACGCAATTTATACCATCTCACCGCTTCACCTTCCATCAAGTAAGCCAGCCCATATATAGTTCGCCCACGTTCAATTCTCGTCTCACCCATATCTCTTCTCATCTCAATCTCCCACTCATCGTTATATGTAATTGCGCCCAGCGATTACATACTTTTGGTCCTTCGAAACCTCCTGAACCCCCTTTGGAAAAAGCCCCCTGCTCAAATTTTCTTGCCCCAAAAGCTCATCTCAATCTCCCACTCATCGTTATATGTAATTGCGCCCAGCGATTACATACTTTTGGTCCTTCGAAACCTCCTGAACCCCCTTTGGAAAAAGCCCCCTGCTCAAATTTTCTTGCCCCAAAAGTGCAAATCATCAGCTCACAGCCGTCGGAGTCGACAGCATCATCCATCAGCTCACACCACCAGCACCCAGACGCAATTTATACCATCTCACCGCTTCAACTTCCATCAAGTAAGCCAGCCCATATATAGTTCGCCCACGTTCAATTCTCGTCTCACCCATATCTCTTCTCATCTCAATCTCCCACTCATCGTTATATGTAATTGCGCCCAGCGATTACATACTTTTGGTCCTTCGAAACCTCCTGAACCCCCTTTGGAAAAAGCCCCCTGCTCAAATTTTCTTGCCCCAAAAGCTCATCTCAATCTCCCACTCATCGTTATATGTAATTGCGCCCAGCGATTACACCTGTCTTTTCTATGTTTAGTGCCATGCCATTTGTCGAAAATCATTTGTGAATGTTTTTCATTACAAGGTTTGCCTTCATTCTTAGTTTTTCGAAGTTCTCTTCGTTCACTATGATTGCCGTGTCGTCGGCGAACATCACGAACTCGGCGTCAGAGCTGGCAGCTGTTATGTCATTTACTAAGATTAAAAACAAGTAATTTCCTATCACGGATCCCTGGGGCACTCCGCAGTTACCCGTGGGTTCCAGATTTGACTTGACGCCGAGCACATAGGTACTCTGTCGGCGGTTTTCTAAGAATGAAGCGATTGTCTTGTACAGATTACTATCATAACCGTACCGTGCCAACTTTTTTAACAGTAGCTCGTGGTCAATCATTTCGAAGGCGCGCGACAGGTCGCAGAATATTGCTGCGACCTGTCGCCCGCCCTCTATATGCGTCATCACTCGCGCGACAACGTCTCGCGCCGCGTCTGTTGTGGAACGGCCGGATTGATAGGCATACTGTTTCTCATTTAGCACTTTATTCAGAGTTAAATGCTGTATTATTCTCTCACCTAGTAGACGTTCATAAACTTTCGAGATTATAGGTATAAGCGATACCGGTCTATAAGATTTCAGAGCATTCATTTCTCCTTTACCTTTATATATCGGTTGTACTTTAATTAACTTTAATTGGTCGGGATACGTGCCGGCAAGGATGCATTCATTTAGTAGAACAAGCAGTATTGATATTACATTCGGTGGTAAAAAATCTAATATTTGAGTTGACATGTCGTTTATGTCCTTAGATTTTTTACGTTTAATCTTTTTGCACGCGTTTATTATTTCTTTAAGAGTGAATGGGCTGAAGTTGCAAACTGGTTCAATTGAGGCAAGGTATTGTTCGAGATATGCAAGCGCATCCTTTTCGCACGGTCGCACACAGCTATCTGTTTGTGTGTAGTATCCATTGAGTTGTTCGGCGGCGGCGGCCGCGCGCGCTGCCTCGCAGTCGCCTGGAGCGCTTCGGACGAGAATGTTTATCGGGCCGTTACTATTGTTACGCTTACATGTCTCGGATGAAATAATACTCCAAATATTTCGACTCATATGGGCGTTTTTCAAAAAAAGTGTACACGTGACGAACCGGAGAACGACTTTTTTTCGTAACACCAATTTTGAAATTTCTTTGCTTATTCGATTCCACATAAGTTATAGTGTATTATTTGCGAAAATGGCATGAAAATATTAATAAATATAGAAAATATCGGCATTTTAACTTCAGATTACGGTGGAACTAGTTCCGGATAGTCACAATTATAAAATTAATTATAAATTGATTGTAGTGTTTTTTGGACCAGTTTCAGTTTACACATTTGAAATAAAGACAATAAACCATTTAAAACGGGCTTAATTTATAGAATTAACGGAAAAAATAAGCTTGGAGGATAAAATGAATGTCCAGTTCGTCACAATCGCATGTAAATGACTGCTAAAACATGTATTTATTGGTGTTAAAATAGTACTAATCAATAAAAAGAAAAATTTAATACATTAAGGAATATTCATTTAGTAATGTAAACGCTTCAAAATGCGAATTGTTGCACTACAGCAGCCAGAAATAATTATTTTAAACACTCCAAATCTTGTGACAGTGACTAAGCGGAATCTCATGTGACTAACTGGAAATTGTAAGGAATAGTGTACACATATTGAATATATTGAAAGAAAATACCAAAAAGAACGTATTGTGTGACTAAAATCGTTTATCATGTATTAAATCAATGTATAATAGTAGTTTAATTAGACATTAAAACACTCGTGTGACCTTATTATGAAACTCGCCTACGGCTCGTTTCAAAACACACACTTTTGTTTTAATGCCCCTCATTATGTACCAGTTGCATACATTACTTTATCTACACACATATTATAAGTACTCTAAGATGGGTTCAGAAACCGAAGTAAATAAATACAATAATTGTATTAATTTAAATACAACCTTTTTTACACGGTTGCGGAAATGTCGAAATTAGAACTGGCAACCGATACCTGAATATAATATTATTAGGATAGGATATTAGGATTATATAACCGAAATACCTTGAATTAAATGCAGCCCTAATAATATAAATAATATTTGTAAATGCTAGGTATAATGTTGTACCTATTATAATTAAAAATTATATTCCCTTAAGTAGGTACCATAACCGTTTTGTACTTCTGTATTCTGTACTCTGTGTCTGTGGTGTTAAAGTGGCGTACGCATAATAATAATAAAATAAGTAAAAAAGAACCGCCTCGTGTCCAGATTACATTAGAATTTTCAGTATATTATTAATGGTGGTTATTTTTTATAAAATTGTAATTATTATTTACTTTTTAGTTATTGAAATATGATTGTCGTTTACCGAGACCTTCTCCAGTCTGTAGCAAATACTTTCCTGAAAACCGCATCAAAATCGGTTCAGCCAAATGCGAGATAATCGCTGACAAACATACATGTATACAAACATACGGGTCAAACTAATAACCTCCTTTTATTTAGTATTCGGTTTAAAACACCGGTCACATTTCGTTTGTGTATATTGTATATTGTATTCAATTCAATTTCAAAGAAAAAACAATGTACATTGTGTTGAATTTCACTTATTCTAAATATAGCTAAAAAAAATTACAATTATTCATTATTTAATATGTCCAAATTACTAATACAATAACTTAACAACTGATATAATAATATAATATTTGTCCACATTTAACAAAAACTTTAAAATATTTTATAGAACAATAAACGGATTAATAAAATGTCAAAAAATAAATCAATTAAATGTCAAAAAAAAAAAAAACACAATAAGAATAATATTCAATAGTTCTCATTACTAAATTAATCATTTATATATATTATGGTCAATGACGTTCATGTCCCTATCATTTACAAATTCATTTATAGAATAATAGGCTTTGTTCAAGAGCAACCTTTTGAGTCTCGCTTTGAAAACATTACTATTTACTATCTCCTTCAGATCGGTGGGCAACTTATTGAAGAGAAAAACTGACTGATAGCAGGCGGCATGCTTAACTATGTTAAGTTTGGGAACCACCCTGTTCGGCAAGTCTTTCCGTCTCGAAAGCAGTCGGATCTCTCTCTCGCTATTGCTTTCGTAGTGATTTAGGTGTTTAACGAGATCAGTCAGTACAACTAGTATATACAGACTCGGCAAAGTTAAAATTTTTAAAGCTTTAAAATGTTCTTTGCAAGACTCATACTGCGGAATGCGAACTATAATTCTGATCGCTCTTTTTTGCAATATGAAAGCTGCATCGACATTATATTTATGGCTGTTTCCCCATAGTTTGATACTATATCTAAACCTAGATTCAACAAGCGCATGGTAGACCATCTTCAACTGTGCCACTTGGACGTCATCTCTTAGACTACGAAGAGCATAGCACGCAGATCCTATGGAATTAGTGATCTCCTGAATTTCGTTCTTCCAACTAAAAACTGAGTCTATGTAGACGCCGAGGAATTTAACTGCGTCAGTTTGTTCTACACGTTCACCATTCAGAGAGATGTTCAGTGTTTCCTTGCTTTGAGCAGCCGAAAAAAGTACTGCACTTGTCTTACTTGTGTTTAGCTTCAAGTTATTATGGAAGAACCATTTGCTAAAAGCAAATAATGCGACGTTAACTCTATTGTTTAGATCTGTTATGTTGTCCGCTGAGATGATGGCATTGGTATCATCAGCATAGACAACTAGATTAATGTATGGACCTAATTTGTTCATGTAGTGCAGCAGATCATTTAAAAAGATTATAAAGAATATAGGCCCTAAAATTGAACCCTGGGGTACTCCACGGTTAATTGTCACCATTTTAGATTTGTATACCTTTAACATGCTGTTTTCTACAGATTTAATTTCAGTGTACTGCTTCCTGTTTGTAAGGTATGATTTAAAAAATTCCAAAACATTGTGTCTAAGTGTACTAAGCTTTCTGACTCCAGTTAGTCACAAAATCGTTCCGGTAGGTATGTCACGTTACTATCCGGATGTGACGGATTCTACCGCAACGATTTAAATCAAGATTTCAACTTGTTTTGAACCTATTCAATGTGGTTTTTGTTTCGTTTCGCATACTATGATAGTCTATTAAATGTCTGATTGCGTTTACAAAAGTTAATTATAATCTACTTACAGAAAATACTGTGACTGAGTCCGAATACTTTTTTTGTGCACCAACACTGCGGCCGCCTTTCGTCACCGTTTTGAAGGAGCTGACGTTAAATACGTATTGGCGGTCAATGTTTATAGCATTCTAATGTTGCCAGGATTGCAAAATAAATGCGTTTTGGGGAATATCAATTCCACAAGTATTGTTAAAATCGCTGTGACAATAACCGGAGGTTCCGGTATGGTCGATTTCTCCCAAGAAATCCCAACAGTGGAAAAAGTAGTTTTTTGGCATTAAATACCGTATTCTTTAATAAATAAAGCACATTTTAATATCTTGACTCATTACTTTACCTGTGTGACCAGCGTGACCAGTGACCACATTGAATATTCACTCGATTTTTTTTCGAGTTTCTGCAAGCCTCTAAACATGACTGAGTCGACGTGTGACATACACATTTTAGCACTTTTCGTATCTTTATTTTGTTATAAATCTAGCAATAAATATAATATTAATCGTTTTATAAATATAACATAATTGCTATAATCTACAAAATCAAAATATACCACTCATATACCCAAATACGAAAGGGAATATTTTTAAAATCACGTTTAAAGTTTGTGACACGCAAATTTTGCCATGTACACTTTTTTTGAAAAATGCCCATATTACTATCTGTGTTATATATTTTTTTGTTTATATACTCCTTACGTGCGTCTTTTAGTGTGTCCCAGTATGTAGATTCGAGCCGGGATAATTTCGATCTTAAGAACTCGGTGTCATTTGATTGTTGAGCTAGTTTAAGTTTAGTTAAACGGATATTGTTACGCAGCCGACGTATAGGGAAGTTGACCCAAGCATTAGCTTTATTTTTGATTAGTTGTTTTTTAATTGGAAAGTGGATTTCATAGTAGTGCTTTATCACATTAAATACAGAGTTCATTTTTGTGGTCGGGCATGCACTTTTTGACAACAGATATTCCCAATCATACATGTCAAGACTTAATATAATTTTTTTAATATTATTGTTAGAAAAAGTTCTTTTAAGAATGTGGGTAGCAATAATTGCACATTTCGATACATTTAGATTTACACTTACACTTAAGTGGTCGGACAGACTTAAGTCTAGGGTTAATACATTGTTTACATCCCGTTTAGGCATATTTGTGTACGCGTGATCAATACAAGTTTTTGTTGTTTCTGTTATTCGCGTTGGTGTACTTATAAGATGCCTAAATCCACATTGTTTTAATATGATGTTTAGGTATTTGGTGTTATTACATTTTGTGATTATGTCTATGTTTACATCGCCCATAAATATGGTTTTTCACATCACCTATTCGGATAAGGGCTTTTTCTTCCCTGCTAGGAGGGATCAAAATGGCACTTTTCTTCCCTGCTAGAAGGGATCAAAGTGGCACTTTTCTGTAACGAGTAATAGGTAACTTAATGAGTTATTGTATCGATTTTGATAAAATAAATGCACAACTATTGTTATTTCAGATCTTTCATTATCCTCAATAGGTGATGTGAAAAGCAGTATGTGTCACATGGAAGCAAAACTATTTCCACCTTGGGCGTTAATTCTTGAATCCCTCACTACACTCAGGATTCTATTTTAGAATCCCTCGCTACGCTCAGGATTCTATTATATAATCCTTCGCTTCGTTCAGGATTCAATTTACGCCCACGCCGTAAATATGTCATTTTGCTCCCTTGTGACACAATCTACTATTGTAGTTCTGTACGACATTCATATTAAGTAGCTCCGTTAACTTAGAGAAATATAAGGATACATCACCATTTGGAGGTCGATAGGTACAAATAACTACTAAGTCCAATCCTATGCACTCTATTCCACATGTTTCGAAGTGGTCTTCGATTGATAATGCAGCAATTTCTTTGCGTTCCATTGTCACGATATTCGAACTAGCGTAAATACAGACTCCACCTCCCGTCCTATTTTGTCTGGAATATTCAGCGCGAAGACTGTAGTTCATAATGTTTACTTTAGTTATGTGTGATGATTGCAGCCAATGTTCCGACAGACATATTATTTCGACTGATTGTCGTAATTGAAGTTCACTTTCTAGTTTGACTGTTTTGTTTTTTAGCCTGTTTATGTTCTGATGTAAGACGGTTATCTGAGTGTTTTGTTTAGCCTTACTTGGACTCGTGAATGGAAGTGGGAGACTTGGTCTCCCTGGGTCGGAGAAAGGGCTGCCACTGAGATATGCTTGTGTTTAGCGGCCATGCGGATGTTGTTAAGAAAGCCTCGTATACCGTGCTCGGTATTCCTATTTTGAACGAGTTATAAGTTTCTCGCTTCGATGGAATTTGTTCTACAGTATAGTCATACCCATTATGTATGTTCTTCAGGTGTTTTATTAGACTTTCCGGTGTTGTATCCCTTTTGAAGAAGCATCCATGTAGATATTTTATTTCCTCCACCCCACTAATTGCTGTGTCCGTTGCTGTCCCCTTGATGACGGTCGGCTTATGGCTTCGTCGCCGGTTGTTCCGGCTTGGTGGATGTCTCGAGGGTTTGTCCTCGGAATTGTTTACCTGGACCTGGCTACAAGCTTGATCAGCGTTGCTACCATCCATTTGTGGGCTTTCGCATTGCAGGGACCTTGTGAGGTCGCCTTTGTTTGTCACATCGATCTCTAATTCAATCGATTCATTTTGTAGATTAGTACCCATATTAGATGGTGTACTTGCCCCAGATCGATTTGATTCGGGGGTCGTACATTGCTTTGTGACAGACGTTTCGCGCAACTCATCCGAATGCCGCTTTATTGCAGCGCTGATGGGCTTATTTTTCGCTGCCGCCGCTGCATTTAGACGCGCTTGACGCATAGGGCGCTGCAGCGCTGCTGGGGCCGATGCAGAAGGCGCCGTTGAATCGCGGGTAGTCTTCTTTGTGTTCTTGGATTCATCTTTATTTGGTTGGTTAGTAGCTCCCATTTGCTCCTGGATAATTTGGTTTTGCTCCGTTATTTTAGCTTCCAGTTCACTCACTTTGTTCACAAGCACAGTCACGGTTTTTTGTAACTCGCGGATTGCATTTTCTAATGGTTTTAGCGACATTTTATCGCTTTTTAATAATAAATTAGTTACAGCGCACAGAGACGTGTGTTATCCGATCAGTTGCCAGAGGCTCCGCATGCACTTATGTATGTTTGCAAGGAGTTTTGCACGAGCGAAGCTCTCATTCGCCAATTTCTTTCCAGATGCCGTGGTCGAAATGGGCCAGGATGATAATGATGATGATGCCTAGGCGTTTTGTAAACAAATCTAGACGCACATCAGTGTGTAAGGCAAGTCAATAAAGTACCTAATAAAGTTTTTGTCATAAATTTCATTTTTGGCACAGTCACCAGCATTAATACGTATCTGCCAAAACAAAAGCGGCATCAATATCTGACACGACTCTATTTGTAGGGCCGTAAGGACGTGTCATATATTTATGCCGCCTTTGTTATGGCAGATATTAGTGCTGGTGACTGTACGAGCTTTTATTGCCGTCTGTACTTATTTTTTCACAATGATCACCTACTCGTGGAGACGGTTCCAACGAGTCCAAACATGACGTGTATATCTTGTGTAGATTAGGAGTTGCGATGGCCACCTTCTATCTACATCATCAGAAAAGTTCGATGGTACCATAATGTAACAAATGCTTTTCTCAAAAACGCATCAAAATCGGTTCAGCCAAACGCGAGATAATCGTAAACAATCATACAAACATTCGCTTTAATGGACTTTTAAAAAAAAAACACAATACAATACATAGTACAAACATTCAGGTCACACAATGACCATGACCGCTGTAACCTGTGTTGAAACGTCGGTAGGTAAATAAAAACATGACTGCACTAAAAAGGAAAAATCAAGTTTCATAATAAAGAATTCAAGGAAATCTATTTTGTTTGCAGTCGGGGGACCTAATATTTTGGTACTTGTATGTGTGTTGTGTAGTAGGGCCCCCGACTGCAAACAAAATAGATTTCCTTGAATTCTTTATTATGAAACTTGTTTTTTCCTTTTTAGTGCAGTCATGTTTTCAATTTTATAATTATTATTTTATTTCGCAATTTTTATTTTGAAGTACATAGGTACATTACCTATATATATCTATATATATTTTCAATATTAGTATATTTAAAAAAAAACTTTTATTCGGATCACACAAAATGGAGTCCACTGTCCGCCATATTATTTTTCTTGCAACGTCACATATCCTATATCACTCGGGACGACGCAACGATACCTCACACATCTAAATCGGTTAAGGCGTTGAGAAGTTCAGGGGGAACAAAGAAACTCACATACATACATACATATGTGAAACCTGAAAATATTACACTCCTCTTTTTGGGCAGTCACTAAATGAGTAATTGATCACCAATTGCGGTAAGGGTAACAGAGCACAAAATAAGTAAAATGCTCACCATTGATCGATAGCTAAGCCTAGAAATATCACAGACATTAAACCCAACACTTTTGCTGCCAAGCTTTTCGTAGCGCTAAACAATTTGTCAATTTCCTCTACATATATGAAACTCACACTATCAGTTATGCGTCTAAGAGCAGCACCTAGGGAAGTCCTTGGCCATGAAAGTGTTAATAAAGAGTACAGTATCAGAGTGTTGCTAGTAGTTGGTACCATTGAAACTTGTTACTTCACCTCGATGTCCACTTTCGCCCACAAACACCATGACTATGGCGCACCAACTTTCAATTCAGTAGAAATTGAAATTTTGTACACTTGATACCACCATACATATTATGATACCACCAAGCTGGTTTGATGATGGAGGCGAAAGTGGGCATAGTAACTATAAGGCGGTTGTCACACTGATGTGGTTTCCACACAATGGTGCAGTTGAATAAATAAAATGAACCTTATTCTGTAAGTAGGCCGCAAAGGCACTACTAGCGAAGTTGCTTGTGAGAATGCAAGTCAAGAGTGGTGTACCACTCGCACTGCGTAAACTGCCCCTAAACCGCATCAGTGTGACAACCGTCTACACATGATTAAACACTTTGCGTTTTATATTGTTACAATTGTCTCAGTGAGTAGTTGATAATTGTACAAAGAACAACTGTAGTCTGCAATAAAAGCTTGCCACAAAATGTCATTTTAAAGAATACTAGAAATAAGTAAACAAAGGTGTTTTACCTTGGATTTTTCCTGCCATGTGCAAAGGAAACCCTTCAAGAATTTCATCAGGAAGTGGAGGCATTGTCAACTGAAGCGTGGGTACTGCATTTTTCTTTAATCTTGTTTGTGTTTTTGTAAAATGTCGTTTTTCAAAATGCCTGCCACAAACATGTCGCAGGTCATGCAGTTTTTCAATTGGTAAATGGGCAAGGTCCTCCTTGCCCACTACTTTTACCCACTGCTTGCATCTGAAACGCAATCACTTAGTTAATAAAGGTTTACATCCATGCAAGGAACCCAAGTGTAGATTAGCAACACACATTAGCAATTCAACTTACATATGCTGGAGTAAGGGAAATCTTGCGAAAAACACTTTGCCACTACACCGTTTTTCTTGTATACCACAAATTTCACAGTTTCTGTCGCGGGATTCATTTTAATAACTTAACTAATAGAGTCCTGTCTCAAAACATTGTACCTAAATAACAATGTGAAGTAACTTAACTAATAGAGTCCTGTCTCAAAACACTGCACCTCAGTAAATATACACCTAAATAACAACTTAACTAATAGAGTCCTGTCTCGAAACACTTTACTATTTACAATAGAAAAGTGAGTAATTCGGAGGAAAAACAAACACTTTCAAACGTTACGGCAACGGACAAATTCACCACGGCTCTGACAATTCTGTCATTTTTCTTACAGGGTTGCCACATATAATTTACAGAAGTTTCCAATAACTATGCTTTGATACAAAAACATAACAATATATTTTTATTGTAATGTTCTTGTATCAATTATTTCGTTTTCTTCATTATTTACATCGATTTTTTATGTTTATGTGTTATAATCACAACATTTCTCAAAGTTATAAGTAGAACACAAATCTACCAGGTAAACACTTTTTTTACATAGGGTAACTTGGTATGTTAGTTTGGTGAAGTTGGCATAACACTTGATGCGATTTCAAACAAGTTTTTTTTCTATAGAGTCAAGAGCCACTGCTCAGTTTAATATAATCGTTCAAACCGTGCGTTTGAATTTCGGTTTAAAATGTATTTTATTATTATTAGTTAATAATACAGATGTAATTCTATTAAGTACCTGCAATAACGCGATAAAAAAAGGGTTTTTGTGAGTATGGGACTTGGTAAAAAACTTACGAGTTTAGAAATTGAAAAAAGAATTTTTATTTAACTTTAAAAGTATCCCATCGTGAGATAGCTAAAAAAATAGGTCGCAGCCCAAAAGTTATTTAATAATTATGTTAAAAATAAGGAAAACTACGGCCTCCAGTATAAAGGACGCACAAAATTTGCCACTACGGATCGTGAACGTCGCCTTATTTTGCGCTCTGCTTTAAATTCCACAAAGACCGCCAGGCAAATAGCTACTGAAATAAATACTAGAGCATCTCTCTTTACAGTTCGACGGATTATTAGAACATCATCTTACCTCAAACGAAAAATGATATGAGTAAACCTTTGTTGAGAGAACAATATGTGGCGGCTCGACTGTCTTTTGCTAAAAAGTACATGTGCTGGATCACTGAGTGGCGAAATGTGGTTTTTACTGACAAGACAAAGTTTAATCTAGATGGTCCAGATTGATTTAAATATTATTTTTACGACCTAAGGAAAGAACCGAAAGTACTATCACGTCATCACTCAACTCTCGGTTCGGTGATGGTTTGGGGGGCAATCTCTTACTATGGTACTGTTGATTTAATTGTGGTAGATGGAAGACTAAATGCTGAAAATTATTAAAATTTATTAAAAGAAACAAAAAGTAAGATCAGAAAAGTAATAGGTAGAAAAAAATATTTTTCCAGCATGATAATGCTCCCCATACACACATCAGCCATTAGTTACAAAGTGGTTTGAAGAAAATCAGATTGAAGTTTTAGACCGGCCATCCTTGTCCCCTGATCTCAACATCATAGAAAATGCCTGGGGTAGGCTGTCTCGTCAAGTTTATTACTACGGAAGACAGTTTAGTAATAAAGAAGAACTGATTCAAGCTATTTACACTGTTTGGGATTCTGTGGACGTTAATTACATACATTCTTTATATGAATCACTACCTAATCGTATTTTCAAATTAATAAGGTCTAATGGAAGGTATACAAAACACTAAACTAAAGAGTTTTAATAACTAAACAGTATCTTTTAGCATGTGAGGCTATTCAAGTGGAAGGGGTAATTATTTGTTTTCACGTTATTTCTGTAAATTTGATAAGCTAACAATAAATATTTTATTTATAATAAACAAGGCTTCCAGTTTTATTTCATATTTTATGTTTAATGTATATCTCCTTTTTATATTACTATGTGAAATATTAATTTAGGTGAGTGAGGCTATTCAAGTGGCGGGCACTGTATATTACGTACATCGTGCATTTTTAAAAACATTACCAGCGGGGTATCTAATCACATAACTTTTCAAACGTGGTTAGGCATATTTTAATATCATGATTAGTATGGGATTTGACATTTATGTAGATCTAAGTATCGTACTAACAGTAACATCTCTAGATTCTCTAGGATATGGTTTTTATTTCATGCCCCCGTCAGTCTGATTTCAAAGACAGACACATGAAAATGATGGCATGGTGGAAAGCAAAGATCTATCTTTTTTATTTCACATCAGCATCATTATTCTAAGATTTTTGCGACTGTCCTCGTTTACCGTTTAATTTTTGGTAAAATATAGTAGTCTAATCTCCTTACCATGCCCCTTGATGTTAAATGGTTACCGTAGCCGAGGGATCCCTTTGTAGGACACTGCATGGGAATCACACCTATATGTGCGTTAGGTACATGTCCTATCGTACGAGTTGCCTATTTATTAGAATTATTAGCAGATTATTGTTTCTATTAGCATTGCATTTAGTCGACGATGAACAAAAAATTATTATAAAATACACACACTTTTGTCATGTTTTTAGTTATCTCTTCTAGCTAACTTAGTACAATGGCTTACATTTTAGATTTCAGTGATCGACTGTCGCAAAGGTGTTATAGATTTCTGATGGTTGGATACCTGGTGACCTGGGCACCAGTCTCAACCGCCAAACTATGTACCTACTTATACATATCATTATTTAGTTACTTTCTGATGGAGTGAATAAATATATTAAATTATTATCATCTAAAATTAGTTTCTGTGATATTTTGTTTTATTCCGTAATTTTTTTTTTATTTTTATTTATTTATTACAATAAAGAGTAACATAATTACATTTTTACTGATCTGCCAAACTGTATGACAGTTTGTTGGCAGAAAACATTTATATACCCTCACACACTATTTATATTTATGTACTTATTTAAAAAGCAAGTTATTATTAAACATTCAAAGAAATACTTCAGACATCAATGGCCTTACAAATTTTAAAACACTGAATTTAAATTTAAGTAACTTATGACAAAACTATTGATAATACTAATAAAGTGAAAATTGAAACATGATTTCATTAAAGTTTTAGGTAGTGACACTATTATGTGATCTATCTATCTATCTATCTATGTACTTATTATATATTCGCCTATGACTGACGGTCGGCTGCCGCCGCACGATCGGGTTGGTAAGAAAAAAAAAGCGGGTATTTATATAGTTACTTTGTGATAGGCACGTACCTACCTACCAGCTCGGTCGTACGACGAGTCCGCTGTCCGCACCTGGGGCATTGTTACAACTAGATAACATTATCGTTATATAATTACTATTGGCTACTTGCACAGTCAACGACGTAAACATGTGTATAATTGGTATTTTTTGAAAACCTGACTGTGGCTGCCGGGTCCAATAAAGTCGGACCAAAATAGGAGTTGGCGGTTGCAAAGTAGCCTGAGGAAAATTCAAGGGAAACCAGGGCGCGACCACGCGGGCGGTTTAAACACTGGAATACTCTAAGACTTTGCGCTCCAGTGAGATTGGTTGAGCGGCTTCAACCAAATCTGGGGTGTGAGTGGAATGGAGTTATTGGGAGTTTTTCCTCTGGTTTAACTAAACCTTTCCTAGCTGAGAAGAGTCTAGCAATAAACTCAGGCCAGACCTGGGTTGGACTGACTCTACCTGGTATGCGGAGGCACCGGGACCAATCTTTAAGTATTGGCAGTAAATGAATAAACAGTGGACCGGAAGGCGCAGCGTGGGTAGACCCCCCACAAGGTGGACTGATGACCTGGTAAAGGTCGCGGGAGTCCGCTGGATGCGGGTGGCGCAAGACCGGTCATTGTGGCACTCTTTGGGGGAGGCCTATGTCCAGCAGTGGACGTCTTTCAGCTGATATGATGATGATGATGATGATGAATAAACAGTCTGATAAAAAGAAGATGCTCATACATTTTACAAAACCGGCAGTGATGTAATTCACAATCAGCAATACCACTACACTACCAACCACCAATGTAAATCAGCAAAATAGCAGGCTTGATCAAACTTAAATACTAATTAGTTAATTATGCATAGAGAGAACCATCCGGGACACGCTTGATAGCTAGCGAAATCTGCTCCACAAGATACAATCCCATATTTATTTCTAATCTTCGATGCAAATCCTTAACGAACTCCTAGACATTCGATTTCTGGGATTCAGCAATCTCAACCGCAAAAGTTCGTTCTTTACTTCCATAGCAAAAAAAAATGCCATGACTTGCTTATTACGCTGCATTGTCCCTAACTTTGACCCACCAGACGCACGTAGCATTCCAAGACGCCAACAGTTCAAATATACTTGTCGCAAGTAAACATAAAACAAATGCGATTCTAAAAAAAAACGTTAATCAACAGTATGTCTCACTGGGGGAAAGTAGTGCATGCAGCCATAATTATAAATAGACGCATACGATTTCAATTCGGCCCGGTTCCTATCCACAATGCCATGACGTCTGAGTACAGTCGAAGTCAAAGTATGTTTACACTTTTGTTCCTTATTCCTTTGTAATAACACGATAACTGTACAGTCAGCGTCATATAGTATGTAGCAGCCAAAGTGGCCAAATAGTTCGGTACATCATATATTTTGTAAGGTGTACCGAACTATTTGGCCAGTTTGGCTGCTACATACTATATGACGCTGACTGTACCTATGCATATCTTTGTCGTCGACTGTAAAGATGCAATTTATCACTTTTTAATTTGTTCACAGTGATATGTCGATCAAACTTGTCATCCTGCCTACATTAATCTTGGCGGACGACCTCCAGATCCACTTAATGTCAACATACTTGGTAGTTTGTTGCCACAAGTTAAACAAACGAAATTTCTCGGCATTACGTTAGATTCCAGTCTGAAATGGGACGAACATATTAACAACTTATGCGATCGGCTGTCCAGCGCTTGCTTTGCTCTAAGTAGATTGGCTCACGTTCTGCCTCGGAAACAATTAATATCTTGTTATTATTCACTGTTCCATACAGTAATGAGCTACGGGCTTGAAGTGTGGGGGACAGCTGCAGAGTGGCATCGTGTTTTCATTCTCCAAAAGCGCGCCGTGCGTATTATCTCGTTTGTCCCAGCATACACACCCGCTCAAAATCTCTTTAGAGACAATAAAATCCTTACCCTGCCCTCGCAGTACATTTATGATGTCGCTAAATTTGTAATCGAGAACATTGACACCTTCCCTCAGAAGAAAATAACTCGCACACGGAAAGGGTCCACAAACCAGCTCCTCACACACACCTGTCGACTGACCAAGTCAACCAAAACCATGCACCACGTAGGGCCTAAAGTGTTTAACAAACTTCCCGTAGAAGTAAAATATGCGGGTAGTACCTCTTTATGTTTAAAAAAATTAAAATCATGGCTCCTCGCCCACTCTTTTTATGACATTAAGGAATTCTACGATATATCTAATAATTAATAATACCTAACTTACATTACTTGAAATGATTATGAATGATTTCTCTAATTTGAATTAATACTGTACAATCTCATTAATAAGTAACAATAATGACATGTAATATTTATAATATTATTAATAAATGACTATGATTATGTATGACTATGACATTCCTACATGGTCTACCATACCTACCGTGCTAACAGTTCGACACTCTTACCATTGTGCTATTTTGTCAACATGCCGTTTTATTTTCATAAATACATGTCTTTTTAACGTTTTTATCGAGCAAACTAGTTTTTATCATTGACGCAATAGAATAGTACATTACTTACCAAGGGCGATAAAACAAAGAATGTCTCAGATCGCAGGTATTTTACGCCCGAGCCGAAGGCAAGGGCGATAAATATGCGATCTGAGGCTTTCTTTATTATCGCCCGTGGTAAGTACAAAATTTTATGTCACCCCCTGGCCAGGAAGTGGGTTTTTTCGCGCGCGGAGCGTGCGATAATGGCCACTTTATGGCCAGGTGTGACATAAATATAGATATAGTACCAGTGGGGATAGTTGACGATTAAACGATTCAGTTGATTAAGGCGACGAGTGGATAAGATGGAAGTCAGCCTGAGCCTCTTTGTCAGACGTTATTCTGATAACGCTACCCATCATAAGAATCCGTTAGTTAGGAATGCTGTCAACTACGTTCCCATCCCTGCCCTGCTACCCACGTAACTCGGCGATTACCTACTGATTAGGAAAGATGGAACGCTGCACTTATACACGAGCCGTGCACGTGGCCATTCCCGCTGACAGGGACGTCCACCGCACGATCGTGACAACCCGGCATTCATTTGTAGTCCCTATTCCGTCCCTATATCGCCGCATACCGGGTAGAGTCAGTCCGACCCAACTCGGGCCTAGCTTAGCATCTTTCTGAACTTTTTTCAGCTAGACTAGGTTTAGTGAACCAGCGACAAAACTCGATTCCACTCACTCTCGGATTCGGTTGAAGCTAATCTACAACCGCGCACGTATATCGCTTTATTGGGCCTGGCCTATAAAGCCAGAAAAAATATGTTTGTACGTTGGTACCTACGTATGTATGTACCTACTTACGTACAAATAGGTACTTTAAGTATTTATCTACATCACCTACAATACATAGATCAAAAAGCGCATAAGGTGGTATTTAATGCAATGTGGTGGTGGTATGCAACTGACTGGACCACGTTATCTGTCGACAATCAGACCGTTATTCAGCACTGTTGCCGTGTAGAAAGATATACCTATTTTTTACAGATCTGTATTTACAAAATGAAATCAGGAGGGTTAACCAGCAACTTTCATATGAGTAAACATTCAGGTTTAGTTATTAAAAATTATAGTTTTAGTTCTGAATGGACACCATGTAAAATATTTGTTGTTAAGTGATATACATAATCAGATTAGGTAGGTAGATAAAATTACCTATCACCGTATCTGTGTGTTCAATTCTAAGAAAATAATGAATGAATGAAATAATTTATTCCAGAACATGTCCATATTGTATTACATACAAGATCAAATTAAATTAAAAAATTAAAATTTAAATAATTACATAAAATCAAAATACAATAAATAATAATTAGGGCGAGCGAAGCGAGCCCTATATATTGCCCACTCGCCATACATTTTGTGGTACATTTTACGAAAAAACTATCAAGCTTTTGAATGTGAATTTTCGCATAGTAGTTCAGAATTATGTCTAGATGTGTTATCTAACACGAAAAAGTCAATTTACAAATTATAATTTGAAAAATAAATATTACGATACCAACGCCATCTGTTGAGCCAAGTTATGAAACCAATAGCTTCATGTCATGAACTAACGGTAACTACTAACGCCATCTGTTAGAAAACTTAAGAGTTCATGCGACGTTACATTTTTTGGTTAGGCGGTTGACACACTGATGCGGTTTTCGGACGGTTTCCGCAGTGCGAGCCAGGTATATATCGCTTTTTTCTTAAAAATTACTAGCTTTTGCACCGCGGCTTCGCCCGCGCAATAAGTGTAAGTTTCGCAATAATTGTTGAATTGTTACACCGGTTTACTACTACTTACGGCAGCAATCGAAATTTCTAGCTTTATACCCACCGAGTAGGTACCTGCATAGGTACCGAACGATCTAGAATTTTCGCGATCGAAGTTTCTAGAACCTTCGGAAATAGTTTAAAGCCTGTATGGAGTAGTCACCCTTCGAGAATGTTCTAGAAGGATATCGATCGCCCCGGAAAGTTCTGGAAAATAAAGCTGTCTCGCTCTAACAATTATCCTGACGTGCGTTAACTCTCGATTATAAATATACTGTAAGCAATCGAAATTTCTAATTTTATACCCGCCGTGTTGGTACTTGCATAGGTACCGAACGATCTAGAATGTTTGCGATCGAAGTTTCTAGAAACTTCGGAAATAGTCCAGAAAGCCGGTATGGAGTCTTCACCCTTTGATAATGTTCTTTCTTCTCGAATGTTCCGAGTATAGTTATTTCTTTCTACTACTGCTATCTCCGTCACTCCTGTTGGAAATTTCGCTTTTATATACTGATATGTACAATCAAAGGCCCATAACGGGTCCTGAAAATGGCTGAAAACGGGTTTTCAGATTTTAGCGTCAACCGATAGAGGGTGGCCTGAAATGCACTGAAAACATGTTTCAGGCGCCTGAAAATGACGGCAACTTGGGTGAAATTTTGATAATCTGATATGTGATAGAGCTACTTCTGAAACGGACTGAAAACATGTTTAAGGCGCCTGAAAGCGACGGCAACTTAGGTGAAATTTTGATCATCTGGTATCTGATAGAGCTACTCCTGAAACGGACTGAAAACATGTTTCAGGCGCCTGATTATGACGGCAACTTGGGTGAAATTTTGATCATCTGGTATGTGATAGAGCTACTCCTGAAACGGACTGAAAACATGTTTCAGGCGCCTGAAAACGACGGCAACTTGGGTGAAATTTTGATCATCTGATATGTGATAAAGCTACTACTGAAACGGCCTGAACTGACGTTTCAGCCTGGTGAAAACGCTTCCAATGCAATGAAATTTACGTCTGAAGTTTTTGTTTCTCTCCAATGGTGCTTATCTCTGTCACTCTCTTACTTCTCGAATGTTCCGAGTATAGCTATCTCTTTCTACTACTGCTATCTCTGTCACTTACGCCTCGAATGTTCCGAGTATAGCTATCTCTTTCTAAATACTACTGCTATCTCTGTCACTCCTGCTATCTCTGCTGGAAATTTCGCCATATACTGATATACTTCAGAGGCCCATAAGGGCTCCTGAATTCGCCTGAAAACGGGTTTTCAAGTTATAGGCATAGGTACCGAAGGTTGTAGAATGTTCGCGATCTTAGTTTCTACAAACTTCGGGAAGTCTAGAAAGTCTGTATGGAGTCTTCACCCTTCAAGCATGTTCTGGGAGGATTTCGAACGCCCCGGACATGTTCTGGAAAATATGGCTGTCTCGCTCTAACAATGCTGTCCTAAACTTTTGTGTAATATCGATAGGCCTTATTGGCGCTGTAGACAAGGCTCGGAACCGGTTTTTTTAATCGGTTCAAACCGGTTTATTTGGGTTTAGCTCCGAACTTTATTGAGAATGCGAATGTTTTTATGAACTTTATATTAAGAGGGCTTAGATAGCATTGCAAAAGTCCCGCTCTAACACGCGTGAGTTTTCAATTAACAATCCCGCTCTCTAGCGCGTGTTTTTCGTAAATATTGTTTATTCCAAACGTGTATATTTATAAGGATAATCTTTTTTATCAGATTTGAGAACTTATCATTTTACAACTATTAAACCAAAAATCATTTTTAAAGATGCCATCTTTAAAGATCCAACCAAAAACATCGAAAAAAGGGTTATGTTTGAAAAACAAAAGTATCTAGATAATTTTTGCAAAACGTGTTTTCACCTTTGACAGGCTGGAGGAAAATAGTTCAAGATTAATATACTGAAAGGACAGATATTTAATTACTATACATGTTGAGATCTAGGTCGATAAACATTTGCAAAAGTGCATATGTGAACTCTTAACCGGTTTATTCGACGAGAGGCCCGGCGGGGGTCACTGTTTATAGGTATTACGATACGTATAGTGCGTTCCATCCACGACGACGCGCCCCTCCACGGCGCATCTCATACTAATCTATGCGCAATTGTACGGAACGGGCGGTGGAGGGGCGCGTCGTAGTGGATGGCGCGCACTATAAGTATAGTAGAAATTATTTTAGTTGACCGAATTTCGATAAATATGTTATTGGATTTTGTACCTTATTGTTTGAATAGTAAAATAGCTTTTTAAAGAAATAAAGTTGATGCAACTCGGTTCTAACTCGTTTTTCCGAACAAAACCATTATATTTATAAAGCTCTTCCGTAAACCGGTTTAATAAACCGGTTTTTGTATCTAAACCTAAATAAAAAGGTTTTGCCGCAAGTATAGTTCGGACATAACCCTAAGGCTAAATTCTGTCAAACAAACGCAAGCAAAACTAGACTTAGAGCTCGGACTGTAAGGTAGATTTTTGCTTGCGTTAATTTGATAGCACTTGGCCTTACAGTTTTGTACGAACTATACATGATAATGATAACGGTTTGAAAAATGAACCAGTTTCCGAGCCTTGGCTGTAGGCATGACACCTTCACGCGTTTTTGGCGTTCAATTCTATTTATAAACTGTCTACATAAACATCATTACTATAAAAAAAAACGCGAGCCCTCGTAAAGCTCTGCTTTTTGCTAGTATAATAAATAAGTAGGCCTTTGGCTTCTCCGTATAGCGGATAGCGGGTTACCCCGGTCCCCCGACGATAGGCCTATGGTATTCCCTCCAACGCTCATGTAGCGGGCTGGCGTCCCACTCTCTCACCGCCGAGAGCATAATGTTCGAGGAGGCGTAAATTGCCTTCCTGGCGGTGGCGGTCCTTTTCAATAATAAATTATTGAAAAGAGACTAGATTATATCCATGTTAATGCAACGAACAAACATATTTTCTCAAACATGCAATGAAATATTGTCTTTACGCTCCTTATAATAGGCTCGGAAGTATCGCTTTTTGGGCGCAACAACTCGAGAGGCCTGTAAAGGGATTTCATACTGCTTGTCAGGCCTAGGCCTGTAAAGTAATTTTTTTTTTGTTTCGACAACAGCCTACGAAAATACAGCTGGCTGGTTTGACAAAAAATTGTTTTTTTAAAATGTATTTGACACTTGTGGCCTGGATACTTATCACAATTGACATTTCAGTGTGTTCCAATAGTATCGTTCAGAAACAATGCATTGTAAATAAAAAAAAATCGTTACCGTTTGCACGTGAAATTCGCTTATTTACTTGTATTTATGTGTCTATTTGTTTTTTTGTGTGTTACTTGTTTTTTGTCATTTGTGATTAATAAAATCTTATTCTTTGGAGCATTTTTTTATTTCATTGTATGTTTGAGAAAAGCACTATACATGCCTCGTCGTGAAAACGGATTCCCGGCCTCGTATCACTATCCGGCGTATATACCCACTTGGCCGGAAATCCTCATTTTCCCGGCCTCTGATGTAATGTACTATTAATGGGAAAGAATGGGAATGAGGTAGCGTTTACTTAGATATATAAGGTAGTTTGCGTAAAGGATGATTCACAGTAGACCGTTCCGAGTCCGGGCCGGCCCGTTTTCTAATACAAGACGCGCGATGGTCGTCGATTTCTTGTGCTAGAAAACGGGCCAGCCTGGACACGGAACGGTCTAGCGTGAATCATCCTTAAATCGACTCGTTAACGATGTCTGGAGTTCGTTATTAACACCTTACCCTTAATTAGGATTTGCGCAAGCACTGTATTTTGCGGAAGTGACTGCCGTTTAACCTTCTAACCCAAAGAGATCACTGGACCTTATGGTGTTAGGTGTCTTTAATTGTTTCCCGTGAAGAAGGCCTCTAAGTCGGTTGTCCATGTATGAACACCGAGACACAAAGTAAATAGCCGCGGCGCGCCGGAGCAGAGAGTCCGCTCAGTACAAAGTGCCATTTTCGCCGCACGCACACAGACGTAACATTTACAGGCATTCTCGGTTGATCTCGGCAATGCTTAGTCGCGACTGTCGCTAGTGCTAGTTGTGCGCGCGTTGATCACTTGACGTCCCCGCCGCTATACAGCAGTGAAATCGTACATTAAAATCGCAAAATGAAGTGTTTGTTCGACGGAAACCCATAACAACACGCATTATAAGGCAAAACTCAATAAAGCAGTATTTTTGAAACATCATGTCTCAAAAACTATAAGACATATGGAGCTGTATGTAAGCTTAAATTGTTGCAAATTTAATCTACTTTAAAAATGCCATAGACAAGTAATGTCAAAAACCCATAGTTTTTGAATTAAACTACAATACCTGAAAAAAGTCCGAAAAATTTGCAAACTTTTTTTTGCTTGCAAAACGTAGTTTCAGATACTCCTAAGGGGTGCGAATAACATACCAAAAATGCAGCTTTACATCTCGCTTTGCGATTTTAGCTTTTTTATTTGTAAGATTTCACTGGCCTACTACGTAGGTACTTTGCCTGTACTTTGTGTCACGTAGGTACGTCAAAATGAATAACCGATATTATTACAGTTGGAATGTATTTTATTGTTTAAATACAACAAAAAACTGTGCCTATACTTTCTTCAAATTTTCAAACGATATTGAAAGGTAAATAAAACGGTTTTCTCGTTTTGGTAGTTACAATACCCAGGTAGGTAGGTAATTTTTTGAAACTAGCCGCTTTGATAACGACGATCAACCATTACACATTCATCTTATCGTTCGCTGGTAAAACGCCAGTATTTAAGTACTATGGTTTAGTTAAGTAGGTACCTAATTTTAATTAATTAGGTATATTCTTTGTTGGCGCTCTCGGCCGCCGCCGGTCATAAGTCACAACTCGCAGCGGGTCATGCATCAATTTATTAGGGTTCCGTACCCGAAGGGTCAAAACGGAACCCTATTGGTGTCGCCCAGACGTCCGTCCGTCGTCTGTCACAAAATTTTCTTCCGAAGAATTTTTAGACTTCTCATTGACCTATGAACTGAAAATTTGGTGACAATGTTCAATATTACGTATATTTTAACAACAAATACGAATATATTGATAAATCATATTTTTGAGGTTGATTCGGAACCTTAAATGTGCGAAGTCCGACTCGCACTTAGCCGGTTTTTTACCAAAATACGCTGGTTCATATTTAAATGTCATGTTGAAGAATTTTTAATATACCTACTCCTTTTTAAAATTCAGAATCAATACAGAAGCAACCCTGTGAGTCGGGCAAGTTTAGGTATGTATTTTCAAGAACGGCGGGAACGGACCTTCTGTATATTTTTTATTTTGTGACCGAGATCAATGGTGATCCATGCTTTTCTTATCACGAGCGCTCTCTGTTAGTACTAAGTAACTCCAATTTTATTGTTGCACCCGCACCATTACTATGATCGTATATAAGGCTTCATATAAAAAAATACCTATCGGTATTTCGTATACCTAGCGGTATTGAGAGTCACATCTCCTTCGTTATGAATGAAGTTTGAAAATGGGAACTAAACTTATGAGGTTATGAGCAGTCATCGGAATTCTCGTAGCATTTTTGAGCTCTCATAGGGACTTCTCGTTTATCTTCTTCCGATTATACATATATGAGACGGTCCATAACAAAAGGGCCCTTATGGCACTTTCTAGTTTCGTAGATATCAGCGTTTTAGTAAAATACGGTAAAATCACATATTTTTTGTTTCTTGCGTATTGATAAAGTATAAGACTAGATGTGTATTTCTAGCTTGGTTTCACACGTATAAGTTAGGTATTTCTACCTTAAAATTAGTTGTAAAGTTTAGTAAAAAAGGGCCCTTATGGCAGAGCGCAGATAATAATGATATAAAATAGGTTAATAACTTATTCTAATTACTTCTAACCATTTTCTGTATTATTTATTTGCCTTTTCTGTTTACTGGATTAGGTGGTACACGTTACAAATACCTATTTCTAGTGTCAAGTTTGTAGGGCCATAAGGACGGGTCAGATATAAATTCCGCTTTTGTTATAGCAGATATTGATGCTGGTGACTTTACATTAATAAATACTTACGACGATTTTTGGTTTGATAAAAATACGGCTACTGGTTTTTGAGTAATTGCTAAAAAACTGTTTTGCTCAAACAAAAGGACGTAAGTGCCGTGCGTTTACTATGAAGATACGACCTTTTTCGATTCCATGTATCGGATAGTGCCGATACTGGGTTTATTATGTGGACTAGTAGGTGTCGGTACGGAACCCTTTATTGTGCGTGGTCCGACACGTACTTGGTCGGATTTTTTTAAACAGAGTTAAAAAATAATTATTACTATGCGAAATCGCTTTTTCGTATAATTTAAAAATTACGCAAAATTCAAAAAACTTGTAATGAAAAGATTTGTTCAGAATTACGTTCTAATACAAGATTGCTACTTAGATAATGTAAATTATTATTATTTACTTACATTTTTATTACATTCGTCCATAAGGGCCCTTTTCTCAAATATATGGAAGTAAACCTTGATTTTCATGTAACTTTAATCGGTCATAAAACGGTCATTCTCCAGACGTACATTTTTGGTTGTCTTCACTCTTTAAAAATATTAAATTATAGATTATATTACATCTTATATTTTTTTATCGTTGAAGGTATTCGTATTGAGCTGTACATGAATTTTCAAGAACATATTTAAAACCCTTCGGGTAGAAAAAAATACTTAAAGTCCTATTCTCCTAATTGACACGTCGCGTCCCACTACCTAAATTACTTACAAACCAATTTCTCCTGGTGATATACATGAAGAAAAACCAATGTAACCAAGTTTATTAAACAAAAGAATACATGTCTTCATTGCAAAAAAAAACAACGTAGTTAATGCAGTAATATATCACTAAAATATCAATTATAATAACTTTGTCTCGAAACGTATAATAATTGACGCGGCGCGTTGGGTTGTGATCACACAAGTCCTCTGAATGTAGGTACGGATCTCGCTATCGCATTTCGCTCAAGCGGCCAGTCGTGCCCAGAGCCCCGTGTGGGATGGTTGTGTCAGTTGTGTCCGGGAGGCGAACTACGAATGTAAATATCTAATTCACGCGTTTTGGCTCACGAGATTTCTAATTAACACGTTCATGAATTAAAAATCAACTAGTAACTCTATTGCTCTGAGAATTATAGTATACATCAAAGGCTGAATTATTTAATAGATACTAGATTTTGTAGCTTATTACATGTACCTATAAAAAGTTATTTTGTGTTTTTCAAGAATCCCTAATTCACAGGTCTAATTCACGCAACAAAAATGAACGCGTTAATTAGAATTTTACCATCCATGCGGTTCTAAAAATCAGTTAGGTCATTTTATCTGGCATATTTTAATATAATAATAAAAACTGCCTACAAAACGATTTTTTTTAATAAAAAAAAGTCACCCATTTTGTATAATTAAAGCGTCGTTTTTCTAATTCACGCGTCATACAAAAGTAAAATATTCTAATTAACACGTCGTTTTTCTAATTCGCACGTCACATAAATTTTAATTTGTTTCTAAATAATTAACCTTTAACAATTATAAAGTGTCATATACACATTTAAGTTTCAATGATCGATATGTTACTATATTTGAGATTAAAATAATTGAAAAGTAAGTGGGAAAAAAGCGACGCGTTAATTAGAATTTGATCACAAATCTGGAGAATGACCGAAAACTGAAACTAATTGACATAGAAAAAAAATAAAACCTGTGTAATGCTTGTCTAGACTTATTACAGGTAACGAAACGGTGAACTACACGGAAATTGTTACATTTATTCGTGACGAGATAGAAAAAATATCATTTTCTATATTTATTAAAAGAAATATATCACGTTGGGATTTTGTTTTTATTTTCCATTCGAGGTGTTACGTAAACTATTTTCTAGCATACACTATGACAAAGATCACAAAATACGAAATAATAATTCACCTATTACAAATTTCCTAATTTTTTTACGATCGGCGCCTTGCACAGATCACAGGCCATTTTTTCTCAACGGGGTAGTGAAATTGAAAAATCTTTGATTGTTTTCTATAGAAGAGAACCTCAGGATTCAGAATCTACCATCATCTATGTAACTTCCCACGGGAACATATTTTAAATGAGTTTTAAACTTCTCTTAGTTATTTCTCAAAAATGCATTTTTGGGTTGCGTAACTTTGACGATTTTTTAAAAAAAAAGTATGGCACTTAGGGACATGGTTTTTATTGTTTTTGGTAGCCTATGTATTGTAGATTATAGATCCGTGCGTAACTCAATACCGACCATAAGGGCCCCAATGAGCTGGACCAGCACATATATATCGATAAATACAGAATACAATATGTAAAATAATTATGATTACGAGTAGAAGTAAACAACATGCAGTCTTATCGCGAATGAGCGATCTCTTCGAGAAAACCTTTGTATACCAACTTTTAAGAAATTATAAATACAAATTAAAATAATAATATTTTATTATTTCTTATAAATAATTTGTGGATTTCTTATGGCTATTAAACATTTTTCGAAAGAAATTGCAACTATTAATTTTTCATTGCTTTCATTGCAAATCTCTATTTAACATTTTCAGCCACTTAAAAGTTATCTAAAAGAGATACTTTTAATCTTCTTTGATATGTTGTGTTGTGCTTAGGGCTGCCATCTCGAATTTCGCCAAACCCGGAAAAAGATTCAAAAAACCCGGACATTTGGCGTAAATCGCATTTTTTCCCCGGACGAGTCCGAAAATAATATTTTAAAAAAACAATAGTTTTAAATTCAATGAGGTGCTTCCTTACATGAAAAGTGTCCGGGTTTTCTCCGGACACTTCTTGACACCCCGCCCGGACGGCCCCCGGACGGCCTCCAAACTAGGACAAATCCGGGAAAACCCGGACGGATGGCAGCCCTAGTTGTGCTCTATTATGTATCGACAAAATATGTATATCGGAAGTCGATAAATGAGAAGTCCCTATGACAGCTCAAAAATGCTACGAAAATTCCGATGACTGATTATGAGTCAATGTCAAGCACAGGAACGTTACTCTTACTTCACTACTTTATGACAGTATGTATAAACTATACCGAAAAAAAATCGATGTCCCTAAATGCAACCCCAAAGGTTCCAAAATCCACCAATCCAATTCCAATGGACCCAACTTTCGAAGAGATCGCTTTTTATAAGTTTTACTTAAGTCTTCTTAGTCTTTTTGTATTATTTTCAGTGAACAGAAAATAACAAGTATTTTGTATTCAAACGATTAATACATGAATTAACAAAAACTAAATTAAACTATTACAAATATACAATAAAACGAATAAAAGTCTAAAAAAGGCCCTTGTGGCATGGTGCCAAGAACGCTGGCAGCGTTTCCTCGCTGTATGGCGATACTAAGGGGTTGTCTCTGGTTCACTAAACCTAGTCTAGCTGAGAACCAGTTCACCAAGAAGCTAAGCTAGGCCCGACTTGGGTCGGACTGACTCTACCTGGTATGCGGCGATAAAGGGACGGAATAGGGACTATAAATGAATGCTGGCACGATTTTGAATTTGTATCGATATAATGATTTATACTCTTATGTAGGTATGGCTCTTGATTGACTCGGTCGGTACATATTAAATGAAAATTGCTTCACTTTGATTAGTTTAGATATGTACCTACAGCTGGCACGTAAAATGTATGAAACTTTCATTCATTTCATATAAATTCCACACCGATTTGATTTCAATATATAACATTAATATGTTCAAATCAAATAAATAAAATGGCTACAATTAATGGTCCCCCTGTATCTTCGGAAGTGTCAACAACTCTATATTACTTACGCACGTATAAATAACTGTGCCTATTCCGAATAATGTTAAATTATTCTACTAAGGCTGGGTTGCACCAAACCGTCTGTAATTGTAAGCGGTGTTCGTCAAATCTGATTGTATGGAAAGTTTGACAAGTTTCTATGGGATGACAGCTGCCGGCGCCATATTTGACGATGACCGGCCTGTGTTCGTATGTTGGTGCAACCGACCCTAAATATTCCAAATGCGAGAGTTTAGATGTTAGGATGTTGGTTAGGTACTCAATCACATAAAGCAGCTGAACGGATTATGATGAAAATTGCAAAAGAAAAAAATGCACCACCACTTTACGTGTAGGGAAATCACCTAAAAAAATATTTTTTTCAAGATATTATTCTACCGTTTTGTCATTGCCAAATTACATATTTCTGGTACTAGTGGTCACTGAGCTAAGTCTGGGATGGACGGGGACGGACATTGCAAAACTATAAGGGTTCCTTCCTTCCGGAATCCTACAAAGTTGGAATTTATTAAAGTGTGTCACGTTCTAATTACAAAATCAGCTTGAACTTCTAACAGTCAAGTTGCCCACTCACCTGACAAAACCTAATCCCAATAAGGTCTAGTTTCCCCTCGGGGTTGGAAGGTCAGATGGCAGTTGCTTCCGTAAAAACTAGTGCCTACGCTAAAATCTTGCGATTAGGTAGCGGACCCCAGGCATCCTTCAGGATGCAACTGTACTGGGATAACGCTAGGAGGATGATGATAATGATGATTGGAAAGTCATAGTAAGTTTAAATAAAGCTGGCCATACACACTAGGGTATGCTTGCGCAGTTTTGCCTGTACAGTTCAACTGATCAGGTATAAAGCCCGGCTAGGTTGAGCACAAACCCGGTAGCGGTAAACCTGTGCACACTCTCAGCTGTAACCATGGCACCGTTCGTCTGCTGTGCTTGATGCTGACGCAGCACTATTAGGGTAAAACATAGCAAGCAAGCAATGAAAGGGCTTTTCGTAATGTTACTGCTTTTTTGTTTCAATCCTGATGTTCTGTGCCTTTGGTACGCCAGAGGCAAGGCTCTGATTTATACAATACAATAAAATGTACTAATCTTTCATTGCGTATAAGAGGATTTTTTTTCTATGAGCAAGCGCAATCTACCCCTTCGCGATCACTGGACAACTGAGGCATGCAAACGCCACACATGCTCAGTTTGTCCTAGACGTGTATTATACAATACTAAACTTGGCATTGTATACTGTAATATACATTGATTATCAGGAAAATTGAAAACATTAGATTTTTTAAATATTTTTTTCTAACATATTTTTGAGCCTAAATCTCAGAACTGTTGTCATATTTTTAACAATTACACTATAATTATGTGTCCATGCCAAGTAAAGGATGATTCACGCTGGACTGTTCCGTGTCCGGGGCGGCCCGTTTTCTAGTACAAGAAATCGACGGCCGTCGCGCGTCAGTCGATTTATTGTATTACAAAACGAGCTGGCCCGGACACGGAACGGTCTAGCGTGAATCATTCTTAAAGGGTTAAAGTAGCCGCAGCAGTATCAATTAGCAAGTTTGAGATAGGTATTAGTTATAATTGTACGCGATTAAGTCCCGGATTGGGTAAATAAGCATTGGATTTACCGATCCCTGCTAATGTCAAATTTCTCCCATTTGTACCAGGTTTCTACCAGTAAGCCAAATAAACAGTGGCAATCGGAATTTTCAGGTTAATAAGGCAGTTAACCCGTCAGCGTTTTTTGAATGATGGAAAGTTTAGCAAGTTTTTTTTTTGTCATCATCTTCTTTATCATCCTTGCGTTATCCCAGTACACTTGCAACCTGAAGGATGCTGGGGGTCCGCTACCTAATCCCAAGATTTGTCGTAGGCACTAGTTTTTACTGAAGCGGCTGCCATCTGACCTTCCAATCCAAGGGCGAAACAAGTGAGTGGGCAACTTGACTATTAGAAGTTTTCAAGCCGCCCTAGGGCCTCTAACTTGACTTAAGAGGAATGCCTAGCTGCGATTTTCCCATACAAACGTTCTCGACTGTTTCCTCCCTGGTTTTTGAACCTAGAGCAATGATTTTTTTAAATAAGATCAATATCATCAATATCTATGCCGCTACGTTTTGTTTTTTTGGATATTTTTATTTTAAAGAAAGTTACAGCCCTCCAAAAATCGCAAAAACGGCTTAGTTGAATTGGCTCCATAAAAAGGCGCAGTATACAAATATGACAACAAATTTCCAAAAAATCAAAACGTAGCGGCATAAATTAGTTCTTGCTCTTGCAGTTTCCAAAATTTTATAATGATTGGTTGCGTTTTGGATGAGGAAACAGTCGAGAACGAAACCTCGATTTTTCAGTTTTTTGCAAGGGAATTTTAGTCCGAGCTGCAGTTGTCCTTATCGCACGAATTCGTGGCGGAGTCAGTTTCTAAATATACGTACACAGAAGGAATAGGGATGGGCAACAGTCGTTGACATATATTGTCGATACGCTAGTGGTGAAAAATTATCGATAAATCATTATTACCAGAAAAGTTATTAATCACAAGAAAAACCCTGAGTCACAATGGAAGAATATTGAATAGAAAGGTGACCTGGGAACCCTTGTCTTTGATATAGGAATAAATGCTACTTAGTTAGTGGTAAAGTTATTAACGAATCATATGTTTTTATAACCCACTAGCTTTTGCCCGCGACTTCGTCCGCGTAGAACTCGTGGCGATTAAGAGTAAGAAAAATGTCATGTAATAGAAATAAACCTAATTTTTTTTTATAGATCTACATATTATATAATAAAAAAAACTGACTTCAATGGGGGAGACCGGTGAAAGATGATTATACTTAGATGGTGCACTCTTAATCACGTTAACATTAAGATACGGAATGCTTTCTATCGTCTGAAAACGCTATACAGTTTCAGGAAATACATGTCAGAGAAAGTTAGGGAAATCCTAGTAGAGGCTCTGGTACTGTCACCATTCAACTACACCGACATTGTTTACGGTCGACGGTTACTGAAAAAAACAAAAAAGGGCGATACAACGGGTACAGAATGCTTGTACGCGATTCTGCTACAATATACCGAAACGAGCACACATTACACCCCACCTTATTAGCAGAAATATTCTAACAATGGAGAGTAGAAGAAACCTGCACCTAGCCTTTACGTTACGTAAAATTATTGAATTTGAAAAACCACCATATCTTTTTGAAAAACTTAAGTGGGCACAGGATGCAAGGAAAAAGATGGTTAGAAGCCATAGGAAAAACTTATTGCTAATCCCAAAACATAAAACTACATTTTTCAGGGGTGGGTTCAAATATGCTGCGACAAAAATATGGAATGATTTACCGCCACCTTTAAGAAGCCCAATGCCATTATTAAAATTCAAAAAAATGGTTAAAGATCACCTTCTAGATTTGCAAAAACGGAACCACCCCCAAACCAAATAAACCAATAAAATAAAATAAATGTGTAATCAATATATACGAGTATATATATGTATTCATACAATTTAGTTTTAAACATAGCACCCGAATACCCATATACACACACACACACACACACACACACGCACAAACACGCACATACACATATAAACACATCCGCGCCGCACACACAAGAGATAAATAGGCAGAGCGTACCCAACATGACCGACGTAGTTTAGTTTAGTTTAGTAGAAGTTTAGTTTAGGTATACATAAAAGGGATCAGTCTGAAAATCAGCGCTGGATGTGCGACACCTACCCAGCTGTGGCTGAGACTGGTACCCATTGCCCAAATATTTTATGGTAAAAACGTATTTTAATTTTAATTGAATGTTTAGTTTTTTTTTCTTAGAAAATATTTATGTTTAATTTTAAGTTTGTGGCAATAAAACATTTATTTTTTTTTAAATTCCATACAATGAAATAAAAATCTACATATTACCTATATAATAAAAAATAAATTCAATCGGGGAGACCGGTGAAAGATTATTATACTTAGATGGTGCACTCTTGGATTCCATACAATGAAATAAAAACCGGCCAAGTGCGAGTCGGACTTGCGCACGAAGGGTTCCGTACCATTATCTATAAAAACGGCAATAAAAAAATATGTTTGTTGTATGGGAGCCCCCTCAAATATTTATTCTATTCTGTTTTTTAGTATTTGTTGTTATAGCGGCAACAGAAATACATCATCTGTGAAAATTTCAACTGTCTAACTATCACAGTTCTCGAGATATAGCCTGGTGACAGACGGAGAGCGGAGCATTAGTAATAGGGTCCCGTTTTATCCTTTGGGTACGGAACCCTAAAAATGGCTATAAGTATGTTTATAATGGTAGAAGAGTAAGTATACGCTCAACTCATCATGGAATCCAACACCAGAACTCAAGTTTGACAAAAATGTAAAAAACAAAAATATACGTGGTTGAAGAGTTCCATTCTGATCATCATATACATACAGTTCTACTTCATCAAATGTCAATTTATTTAAATGTACATGCCTGATTTGTTTGTTAAAATACTAAAATGTGTAATGTAACTTATGTATGCCTTTAACATTTGAGAAGTTCCCTCGATTCCTCATGGATCCCATCATCAGAACTCGAGCTTGACAAATGATTGTCTTGTAAATCTAACTTGCTTAACAAACACAGCAAAGAGGACAATTCGCCAAACGTGAACTATGCGTCGTTGAAGAGTTCTGTTCTGAACATCATCAGCAGTCCCACTTCATCAAATGTCACATTCTTGTATGAAAATGCTTGATTTGTTGATAAAAACACAAAAATCACTGTATGTTTGCCTATAAGATTTGAGGAGTTCCATCAATTCCTCATGGATCCCATCATCAGATCTGCATTTTGATGAACCGAATTGAGAACATCCTCTTTTGAAATCTTGAAATGGGTTCAAAAGAAACCCATACTATAAAAGAATCACACATTGCGCACGTGAACTTTCAACCCTCGCTTAAACCCTTTAGGGGATGAATTAAAAAAAAAAGCCATAATCAATGTTTTTCACTATACATAAGAAGCTTGTGACCGAAGTTTTAAACTTCTTACTTGTTTGAAAAACAACATTTTTCTCATACAAACTTTCATCCCTTTTTTGAACCCCTTAGGGGATGAATTTTTATATCAACCCTATATAATTTATCTTGTTTTTTAATAAGTAACCTTTGTACAACGTTTCAAGTCTAAGACTTTCCAAATGAACGATTTCCATACAACGGTTCAACCCCTGTTTCACCCCCTTAGGGGTTGAATTTCGAAAAATCCTTTCTTAGTACACGTCTACGTATCCTAAAGAATATATGTTCCAAATTTCATGGTTATATCTTCAGTGGTTTAGGCTGTGCACTGTCTGTCAATAGTTGTCTAAGTAACGCAAGTTTTATAATATGTATAGATAATATTATGGCAGGGCAGTCAAATAAATATACCACAATTTTAGCTAACCAAAAAAAAAACAATATTGTTATTTGTTCTTATTTCTGTTTATTATTTTGTTTAGATGTGTAAAATAAAGAGAGATATACATATTTTTATGCCAAGATAAAACGCTATTATTTTCAATATGATATTGCTAAGTATTTCAAGTTAATAAAGTAAAAAAAAGTTTAGGCGTTATTTTATTTCATTTTCCTATTAATATATTGACGTAAATAAACATTTATTATAAAAGCATTACATTAATTTACTTGGTAAGAAAAATAAAAAGCAAAAAGTTCTGTCAATCTCTGGATTTGAACCATGAACCTCTTGATTGCGTGTCAACCATGTTAACGTCTGAGCTAAAGTGGATTCATTTAGTTGACAAAATTATTGTACAGTTTTCATAAAGTGCTCAAGGGGGGACTTTTTCTGTGGTGCGATCTGTACCTACAGCCTAATTTATCGTATGCTGGGTAAGTAAGTAAATTCGCGGGCTCGCGTCTCGCGCCTGTGTGTGTGCGTGCGCTCACACATAGACAGCGCCCGTTCCCGCTCCCAGCAGCGCGACAGAAACATTATGTCAAAAATTCAAGATTTGAAAAGTTGGTCAGCTAGGCATTCCTCTTAAGGCCCGGGGTACTGTGAATGACCTTGACCACTTAACGACTGCCGATGGCCGACCCAAGCGACATCTGTTCAACAATGATCGCGTTAGCTCGATTCGCTTGTAAACGGGCTGCCTTGATAATCGACCTGTTCCGCTGTTGCGTCAGTAGATGGCGCTCGGATTGCCCGGTGAACTACGCAGAGTAGTGTTTGTATCAGATGAAACAATATGAAGACTGAAGAAACATTCATATTTGGCTCGTTGTTTTTTGTTGTATAGTTGACGAAATATAAGCTGCCCCGATTCCTCGAACAACTTGTATGGCGAATCGGTGCAGCTTATATTTCGTCAACCATACCTACTACGTACTACGTAGTAGCAGTGGCGTGCACAGAGTTTTTAGACAGGGTAGGCAGATTTAAAAAAAGCCACGAATATTTATTATTCGCAGGTAGTACCACCTATTAGTTAGTGTCAAATTTACGATTCATATTCCTTTACTAATGCACTAATTCCAAATCAACGGTAGTGGGATCAAATTGAGAAAGGGTAGTGTACCTACTATCCGTTCTCAATGGAGAATGTCAATAGGTCTGCAAAATCACTTGAAAGTTTGTTACGATAAAGCTTTCATTCATACAAATACATTAGTTTTTAGGGTTCCGTAGTAAACAAGGAACCCTTATAGTTTCGCCATGTCCGTCCGTCCGTCCGTCCGTCCGTCCGTCCGACCCCCGTTTTTCTCAGTAACCGTTAGTGCTAGAAAGCTGTAATTTGGCATGATTATACATATCAATGACGCCGACAAAACGATAGAATAAAATATTTTAAAAAAATTTTTTTTAGGGTACCTCCCCTACATGTAAAGTGGTGGTGCAATTTTTTTTTCTGCCAAACCCCATCGTGTGGGGTATCGTTGGATAGCTCTTTTAAAAATATTATAAGGTTTCTAAAAGCATTTTTTGATTAAAGAATTGGTTAGCGTGATATTAAGCTTTGAAGTGATAATTTTTGCTATGGTCAAGTGTCCCCCCCCCCCTGCCAGCTAAACGGTGGCTACTAGGCATTAGGGTGGGCCGTTGTTGTATGGGAAAAAATAAAAGTTCCAAATTCGAAGTGTAATAGGAATAAAAAGTTGCAGTTTAATAAGTAGATTATGGTGATAATATCAAATTTAAAAATATATACTACTTTCAGCCCTCTACCAGGTGCCAAAAATTTGAAATTAGGGTAATATTTGATAATTATTTAAAGGTATAATATTACTAGTATTTAGCCCGTTTATTTTTGTAAATTAAAGACGAATGTTAATATAATAGAAATCATCACTATTATTTATTTATGTTTTAATATAATCAATATTAAAAATATCCCAAATTTTTTGTAATAAAAAAAAATACCATTGAACGACCGATGTACTGTATTATAAAAAAATCGTACTACGTATTTTTCAAATATAATCTCAAACAAAAGTAAGAATGTTAATATTAAAATAAAGCAGGGTTTTATTGAAAATATATAACTTTTTAATGGTTTAAATAGACGCTCAAAGGTCCTATTTCGCACTTTTCCGGGCATGTTGCCATGTAATTTTGGCCATATTTTTGCTTTAATCATTATCATTTTTATGCTTTATGTAACGTGTTTAATCCACGACAGCTCTGAGGAATGCTTTAAGCACCAATTTTTATATGTTTAATAGATCAAAAAGCCTTTTTTGAAAAACCCCATTTACGTCGTCTAAGTGGGTCACAAAAAAAAATGTTCTGATAATAAATATTAACCAAAAACAAGTATAATTGATACCAAAAGATATTATTTAATAAATAATAAAGTTTAAATAAATGTAAAATATAAGATATATATTTTTAAAATTTTTGAATTTTCTGACATTTCATCGTCGGTAGAGGGCTAAAAGTATATGGCAATTTTTTTTTTATTATTTTTCCCCTAATCTACAAAAAATCATACAGCGTATGTATACTATTACATTACGAAATTCCAAAATTTTGAAAATCGGCCCACCCTACTAGGCATGTGAAAAAAATCATGGTAGTAGTATATATGATGAATTTAAAAGGAAAACTATCACAGCTAAGTAGACATTACTAGTTAACGAGTAATAGTCGAACTTCAGAAATGTACTTTGCAAAAGCAAACTTTCGTACAATTTCCATTGATACCTTAGATAATGTTGTTAATTCATTCAAAAACAAAGTAAATATAAGTTTTCGAACTTTTTGGTCCATATAATGTAACGGGTGGACGACTACGGAACCCTACCTTGCGCGTGGCCCGACACGCACTTGGCCGGTTTTTGTTTCATTCAAAAATACCAAGTAGTTTTGATTTTACATGCATTTAAAGTGAGTCCCGCTAACCGCGTGTGACGTCATTTTGCAACGCTAGTCTAGTACGTACGGAAGCGCGCGAACGGAGTGAGCGCGTGTATAGCGAGTGTTGCACTATGACGTCACGAAGGCGGGTCGTCGCGCGTCACTTTAAAATTCAATATCTTGGAAAGTAAAGGACGTATCGAAATAATTCCTTCACATATATTTTTTTATTTTCAACAAAGAATACAGAAAAATGGAATTCTAAATAAGTTAGGTACCATTAGGTACTGTACGAATATCGTTAGTTATTGAATAAAAATTTCCTGTGATGATGATTATAAAAAAAAGGTACTTACTGGCTTTACTTCGCCAAATAAAGTTTCCAGAAGAACACACGTAGTAGGTACGGTGAACCAATTTGATTTCTAGGCCACTTGGTACCTTGTCACAGTGATATTAATATGATAGCTCTAGCGGCTATAATATTGATTCTAACTGCGACAAGGTACGAAGTGCCCCAGAAATCAAATTGGTTGACTGTACGTACCTATTTATGATCTAAACAGAATTTGATATTTATTATTGCGATAATAAAAAAAGCCAATAAATGCTTTTACTGGAATATAACTTTTTTTTAACCAATCAGATCACACACAAACTCATAACTCCCACGGGAGTTATAAAATTCCATAATTCCCGCGGGAGGTAAATCTGCTATAATTGCTTTATACGCACGCGTGCAATAACACACTTTACGAGCAAGTGTGTGTGTTCAGATAAAATATTGCTCTTACGAGTATATGAAGAATTTACTTAGATATTTTACAATAATTAAGGGATATGCAAAACCGTACAATTATTAAGAGTGTACAATCGAGGTCATAAATATGTTTTCACACCACCTGGTGGACAATGCCCAGTTATATATCAATGCAAACCTTACCGAAAGCAAATCATGCTTACCGAAAGCAAACCATATTAACCCTAGTTTGCCGGGTTGTAATATTACTTATATACTGAATCTCATTACAACCCTCGGGTAATAATGTGATATCACTTTTCATAGTTGCTATTGTTATTCCCTTAAAGTCTAATTTCGTGAACGGCACGGCGGCGAGCAGACGGCATACCGGCGCCGTGTTTTGTTCTGTTTGGAACGCCGCGTTCGAAATAAAACACGGTACCGGTGCGCTGATAAGTTGTTTTTTTTTTTCAAATGAGTTTATAACTAGTATTTACAAAAACGAACTGTTTTAAATACACTATTATTCTGTTTTTACTTACTTACGGTTCAGGTTCAATGGATAAATTGTCATTTGGTGGACCATTATCAGATTCAGATTCATTTATTTCATTAATGTAATTTACAATATAAGTTTGCATCGATGTCAAAAATATAAGAATTCACATCATGTTCGTCAAGTTAGATATAAATAAATAAAGAGAATAATGAGATAATGAAATGAAAGTATTCTCCTAATAAGGATCCTCTTAACATAATTGAATACGCGCGCGACGACCGCTTTAGCTTAGTTGGTAGTGACCCTGCCTACGAAGCCGGTAGCTCTAGTATAAGTTTTTTCGAAACATTAACTAATTCGAACGCGTTTGCGTTTTGTCTCAAAATGTATGAAAACGCTCTCACCGAGTTTGAAATACGCGCGTTCATCGGTTAGCAACAAATGTTAAAATACTCGCTGTTTTAGTTTCCACTAGTGACCAACTGACCACCAGAGGCGCTGTTCACGTTTTCATACCACTTTCATACATTTTGAGACAAAATGCAAACGCGTTCGAATTAGTACCCAAGTTCATTCATTACCAAATTATGAGATAGACTGTGAATAAATCACCAAAATAACGTCATCATACAATCCGAAAGATACCCTACCTGATATAATTATAAAATAACAAATTAAAATAAAACTAAAACTAACCTAAAAATAACCTAAATATACCTAATAAAAACCCTAATCTAAAAAACCGCCAGTGGGTAACGTTCCCAAAGTGCTGGGCGAATTAGTTAAGGGCCTATCGACTATCGTGCGGGGTAAATTCTCAGCGCCTGTCAAATTTCAATTTTTTTAATAATTTACCCAATTAACCCACACATGCATTATTCACGCACACTACCTCATTTTGCTGGGTCGGGTCATTGACCCATGTTTATGTCAACTTATGACAATATAGATTTTGAATATTTAAAGGTTTCTTGGTGCATAAGAGAAGTGTATCAAAAATCGTCAAGTTCTGATCTGTAACCAAAACTCAAGTATTAGTTGTATCTGAAAATGTCTTGAATTTGGAATTTGTGGTAGTAAAATACTCAGTTCCTTGTTTATAAAATAAAACTTGTCAAACCCCTGTTTTGTAAAATGTATTTTGTTTTGCCCTTTCCTCACAGACTCATTTTTATACAACTTAAAACAGAGAAAGAATTTTCCTAATCGGTTCGTGCATGTTATGACTGTTTTATGTTTATGACTTAGGTACTTATTTTGAGAGTTTACTTGGTGATTTTCATGATACGAGTATATGTTGTACCTTAAATAGGTTATTTTCATAAATTGATTATTTTCTGTTTATCAGTTGGTTAACTCTAAAATGGACACTGATTTAATGCAAGTTTTAAGAGAAGAAGCGGTAGTTTTATTACAATATATATAATAACTACTGAAACTATTTATACAGCACGGGATAACTGCAGCAATATTGTGAATCAACTTTGTATTTGAGGAACCAGTACCTAACCTTATAGGTAGTTCTTGGTATTCACGACCTCCCGTCGTAACCCAATCCGCAGAATTGCGCATAGAATAGTATGACATTCCCTGCGCATCGTCGTTATCGTGAATGACAAGCACTATAAAACCTAATGATATAACAAATATCATCAAGAAAGTCATTGTAACAGTCTGCAATTGTGGAACTTGGCCGGACCACTACTGTATCAGCTCTGACAAATTAACTTTTATACACTTCTTATAAGGTCCATAATTGAAAGGAATAATTAGCAGGTTGCCTTTACATATTCTTCTAGTGTGAGCAATCGTGCCGTCGATGACACTTAACTGAACATCCGTGAACCTTATTGCAACGACATAAGGTTCAATAATGGTTAACATTGCGTCTATTTTCATCAATAATAAATAGCAATTATTATTATTTGCTATTCGTTTACTATAACGTCGAGACAATTATTGCGATGCGACATAAGTACTTACTTGTACAAAATCAAAGCAACGGGATTTCCAACGCATGAAAGCTTTAGATAGAAACTAGCGCAGTTTAATATTATAAGTAATTACTGCATATTTGTTTGTTAGACATCGTCATTGTCACCACATCCCCAACAACTACTTGGTTTATTATTTATAAATGAAACATAGGTTTATTATTTTCATTCTAGGTATAATTATATTATGACCAGGCGGCTTAGACACTACACAATTTAAATCCACATCACTCAAACTGGCGAAGAAACTCCGATATTCTTTCTTCTGCTCCCGCTGCAAGAGAGCACTCTAGATCTGTTTCTTGGTATAACGCTGATATTTTATAAACTTCTGTTCAAAGCACCATAATAATTGTGCCTGTTTTTACAGATTCTGGGATATGTTTTGTTTATGCAGATTCTGCGATATATTTAGGTAATCATTGTTTGACGTGAAAGCGCCGTACATATACACATAAAATATAACATTAGATTCGTTAAATTATTGAAATATAAAAATACAATTTGTTTACAAATTTTAATTTGAAATATGATGAGTGACATAAATGTCATAACGTTCCGTTCTGGGTGGCCAATTTATAAAAAGTAAATTACTTTGAACTGAAATACATCGGTAACCTTTTTACGTTTAAAATGCCTTTTCGTAAAGGAAATCATTATAATTTAGTTGCATTAGTAAACATTGGGGACCAAAGATTGCATTTTTATGTTATAACGAATGGCTAATACTAAAAATTCCATGTTAAAAGAATCTTCAATAGCCACACGTCAATATTTATTTACCCTACTTCAATTAATGCAATCTTTGTGTGTGGTATACATTTTGTATTTGTATACGAGCAAGCTGTCAAAAAGCGTGTTTTTATGAGATGTCAAACTGAGAAAAGCAGCATACGTCTGCTCCCATTGAGGGCCGGAGCCCATCTGCCGGCAAGAAAACTACGGCGGCCGGTCAAATTTTCGGAATTTCCTTTGCATTGTTAAAAAAATCTCCACATTTTGCAAATGTTAAACACATACGACCTAGATAATATGTAGTTTTGTTACTATTCAAAAATTGAAGACCTTTCATAAAGTATTAACGTTGTAGTTTGCGTTTATTTCCTTTAGTAGAGCTAACTTTGGATTGAATTTTTATGAAGAAAACTATAAGTAATTGTGTTTCTGAAACACATGACGTGTAGAGTGTATCCTTAAATATCATATATAGGAATTACAGAATTCAAGCTTTAGTAATAATAATACAGCAAGTGATCCAACCATCGCAATTATTCAGAAATTTGCTCGGTGCAGTCTTAATGTTTCTAAAAAACTTATACTAGAGCTACAGGGCATTTATTTTTGTGATGAGCACGAATATTTGTTCTTGGGTCTTGGATGTTTTCTATGTATTTAAGTATCTATTTATCTATATAAGTATGTATATCGTCACTTAGTACCCATAGTACAAGCTTTGCTTAGTTTGGGACTAGGTTGATTTGTGTAAGATTGTCCACAAATATTGATATCGATATTGATATCGATATTGAATACAAAAATTATAGTATAGGTACAAATTGAATTAAGGACAACGATGGCAATACAAATAAATAGCGAAGTCAAATCAAATATCATTTTACAAACGTAAACAAATGTCAGGATCCTCATGATCATTTGCAAAATGAATCGGAGTAGTATTGAAACAACAAAATGTTATACGGCCTCTTAAAAGTCCAACTATAATAGATAAGTATAATTAAAACTGTCTTACAGGTTGTATGTCTCTATGTGTCCGCACTACTCTGTGCCACGGGAATCGGCTCAAGCTCGGTGCAAACTTCCAAACTAGATAAGTAAACAAATATCTGACAACAGCGCTATGCCTCGAGCGAAGCGAAGTCACAACGTCGCATTCACTTTCATATTTGTGGGTAGAAAAATTTGACGAGTGTTCACGGCTCACATATGTAGGTAATATGTGAGATTTGAAAAGCAACTTTTTGCTTTTTAAAAAAATACTACACATTTTTATATACATTTTACTTGCTTTTTCATAAAAATATTCACTGTCATGATCAAGACTGGCAGTAATTTACTAGCGCTAGAATAAGCGCCTACCATTTTATACGAAGCAAAGTTTTCAAGTTTGAAATTCATATTACAATACTTAGACGATTATTAACTACAACAGAAAATAGGTTAAATCCTCAAAAATAACTGAGCTTAATTTGGAAACTTAGAATTCTGTCGTAACCGAATAATGCTTGCACACATTTTGTTTTTAATGTTTCTTAAGCGTGGTTTTTTGTCGTAATTATAATGTATGTGAACAAACTAACTACAACAGCAAATACTCAAGGGTATGCGTGTCCTAAATATGTACTTTGCAGGTCATTACGTTCAATATATTCTTCAAATATTCTGCACAAAAACACCTCGATTTCAATACTTTGCCCACCTCTTCACCTTAACGACTGCCGTCCTAGACAGCAGCCGGTATTAACAGCTTAACGTGCCTTAATGTCTAGGTACAAACTCAGTGGCGCCACCTAGTGGCAAAGTTTGGCAGCCGCCAACCCCATTATTCTCTTTGGGCTGAGACCTTATGAACTTGATATTTGGTGATAATGTTTATTATTACGTATATTTTACGGAACACATACTAATACATTAATAATTAGATTTCTTTTTCAGAAATTTCCTCATTTTTCCCCATTACATCACCTTAATTTTGCGGTCCTTTTACTGATTGCTCGCGTTGCCGTAAAAGTGTTTTAGCTGTGTCAGAGTCAGATGTCCGTATTTTTCATTTGTGTCCATTTTATCGCGCTAAACGGACGAGTATACCTATGTTTACGAAAATATAACTTACACGCTCCTGTCTAAACAAAACCTTTTGTATTTATTAATGGCTTTGAAACATTAACCGACAGTGTCTCGCGGTGTAAGATACAAAGTTTAAAACTTATTATTATTTATAACGGTATTTTTAACGTACAATATTTTTTAAAGTTAAATGTGCATCAATCGAGATGTGACAAACTCTAGTGGCGCCATCTATGCAGAGCTTTGCGCCGCCTACCCCGTTAGACGAAATTTGACTTTATGGTGTTAGAAACAAGAGTTAAGAATTTCGCCTTCGTAAAAGGCAAGAACTGTACTATCCTCAAACATTAGGGCCAATTACAATAGTCTTTTTGGTAGTTAAAAAAGAATATTAACTAGGTTCCTAACACCAAATTTACTTAAATCAAGGTTACGGTAGGTAAAAATTGTAGTAATCTGCTAAATTAAAATGTCTATTATAAAAATACTGAATATAACATGTAAAATCAAATTCTTTTATGATTACTAATGCACAAAAAACAAGCCATTTATTATCATTCTTAATGTTAAGTGCAAAATTGCCGGACAGATATCGAAATCAACGAAGGGTTTTGAAAATAAACATTTCAGTTACATATCCATTGCCAAGGCTCGGACAGACAGCCGCGCACGCCCCGCTGGCATCACGCGGCTATCTGTCCGAGCCTCTACTTTGTAACTGTCATATTGAGTTTTTGATCTTGTTTGTTGGTAAAGTTATAATATTTTGGTAATCACGATATTACAATTAATTATGCAATTCAAGATATTCTTAACGAGTGGCCTACTCTGTCTGGGTACGCCGATATCCGGGCCGAATTAATCTTCACCAAGACCTTATTTACCATTACAAAAGTTGTCACAATTATGACACTCATTGATTGTGTGTTGTGATGGCATTAAATTATCATGAAGAATCAAAGCAAATAGTCAAAGTTTTTTAAGGTAAGTACTTATTAGTCAAATTATACGTAATTATTAGAAAACTACAATTAGTGGAGTCAATAAAGCTCTTCAGATGCAAGTCCTCAAGAACAGCACCGATTTTGATTATTTTAATTTTGTTATTTTTTTACACTTTTTGAAATTAGATACATTTTGAGTGAGGGAAACGTTATTCATACATTTTACGGCCATGTTGCTGATTTCAAAAAGTAAAAAAAGTACAAAAAAAATATCAAAATCGGTGCTGTTACTAATGACTTGCATGTTTTGCCGTTTTTATTTACCCGTAGACTGACTCCATTAAATTCATTGTATAAGAGAAACCGTTTTAACTTATACGTAGATACCTTTAAGTCGCCATCGTTTGGTCTAGCGGCTTATAACGGTTGTCGTTTATCGTACAGCCGCCATCAGATATTTCGGAGCGGCCAAGGTGTTCAAAAACATCTGAACACGCTCTTATGCTCCTACAATAAAAGCGTGTTCAGATTTTTATGAACACCTTGGCCGCTCCGACGACACGCAGGCAGGTAGTTTCATTATTCCAGCCATACATACCAGCACTCCTTGGTAAAACTTTGGTTTTACCGGTCGTCATTGGTAAATCGTAGAATTTTACCAGAGACTTGTGATAATTAAAAAAATATTATAACAATTGACATTATTCTAACCGTAAAATTTTCAAGAGACAATATTGCGTCCCCAGTAGAAAATATGGAGAAAAAGCATACATTCCGGCTATAGCAAAATTGCCGGACAGATATCGAAATCAACGAAGGGTTTTGAAAAAAAAAATAGTACATTATTGCCGTGGCCGGGAAGGGAGCAATTGCAGGCTGAGTATTTGTTTAAACGGACGAGCTTGCGAGTCCGTTTAATTATAATACGAAGCCTGCAATTGCCATTCCGGCCGAGGCTAATATAGTGCTTTTCTCAAAAATGGGGAAAATACGACAAAAATTTAATTAAGATTTGATAAACATAACCTTAAAACGTCAAAAACATCATGTTTTCCCGCCGTTTATTTTTTTTAACAGAATTGCAAGTGTATTTTTCCACCGAAAAACGCAAATTATTCGAGACACATATAAAAACGTCGCGTTTTCAACAGAAAAATACGAGCTGAATTGGCTGAATACGACCTGTGCCGCCTTTTATATGACAGTTTCTACATTTTAAAAAGTTTATAACTCGACAAATAATAGTACATTACTTACCAAGGGCGATAAAACAAAGAATGTCTCAGATCGCAGGTATTTTACGCCCGAGCCGAAGGCAAGGGCGATAAATATGCGATCTGAGGCTTTCTTTATTATCGCCCGTGGTAAGTGCAAAATTTTATGTCACCCCCTGGCCAGGAAGTGGGTTTTTTCGCGCGCGGAGCGTGCGATAATGGCCACTTTATGGCCAGGTGTGACATAAAGGAATTTATATGTGACATTGCAGGCCATGTATGTGGCCTGCAATGTTTTTTACTTTTTAATTTGGATCTGACCTTAAACTATACACTTTACCTTCCAATATGTAGCGACTAAAGTCCAGTTTGCGGGCCATTTTTGAGAAAAATTAGTTACATATCCATTGCCAAGCCTCGGACAGACAGCCGCGCACGCCCCGCTGGCATCACGCGGCTATCTGTTCGAGCCTCTGCTTTGTATGTAACTGTCATAATGAGTTGTTGATCTTGCTTGTTGGTAAAGTTATAATATTTTGGTAATCAGGATATTACAATTAATTATACAATTCAAGATATTCTTAACGAGTGGCCTACTCTGTCTGGGATATAAATACATAAATATTTATGACATTTAATTAGTTTTATTTTGAACATTGTAATATTTTTTGTTGATACAGATAGATTTTGATTTGTAAAAGTGCCCTTGAGGCCTATTTGCACAATAAATGTTTTAAATTTTGAATAAATTAGGAAGTTTTTTTTTATTAAGGTCGATCGAGATAAATGCGTCCATTTCTGCAATTGGTACTGCTAATATAGAATATATTTCGAATTGATCCATCCGGCCCATCGACAGCAAAATACGCATCTCGTCTCTACTCTGGCGCGAGATAGACTACCTGTCACTGTCTGATTAATGCTGTCATAAAGTGTCACGTAGCTTATATCTCGCGCGAGTAGACAAAATCGATTATTATTTCTTCAAAAATCAATTTTTTTTAATCGATTTTTAATTTGGAGCAGAATAATCGATTATTCGACACTGAATTGACATCCCTAGTCGGATTTGTTGTTTATGTTATAAAAATATATTTGTATGAATAACCAGACACTAATGCATTCAAGTGGATATTGGATGTTAAATACTTGAATTGCTTTGAAACATGTATCTACGGCGTTCAACAGTTTATCTACTTTGTACAAAACGGTATCGACCGCAACGTAAAAAAATAAAAATCCTGTAAGTCCTCAGTCGTTGGTCCGACAGCAATGACCAACGGTTGGAAGGTGGTTCCTCTGGTAAGAAAGATGCATCTTCTGATATTGTTCTAATTTATTTTTTATTTCACTCTGGTTCTGTAACAAATATAAGTATTAGTATGCTATCTGTCATCCTTTGCTAAGGTACTAGGGGCGGCTCAACCTATTGGGACCGTGCACGACGACAGCGCCACGGACAGGTGGCCATTATGGGCATTATGTCATAGCTGTCAAGCGAGAATTAAGTAAATATTGTGAAAAAAATTAATGAAATCTTGTGTTATTTTACTATATTAGACAATATTGGACGATGGTAGTCAGTAACATTATTGCCAATAACATTAAAATTGTTGTTTTCAGTTGTTGTTGTCAGGTTAGGTGACTTACTTTTTTTTCTTACAGCAATTATCCACTTATTTCTTTGGTCTCGTTTCCACCACGGTCTTGAAAATTGGTAAAATTTACAGTCGCTATTCTGTGGTGTTTTTACAATTCACAATAACACATTTTACTAGGGCCATATTAAATTTATCTAAAAAACGATTAGAAAATGTTTACTGCAATATGGATTTGACAGCTCAAGTCACCGACAAAATGTAAATTTTAGCCGTAGCGAGCGCTGTGATCGTTTAGGCTACCTCCTCCACCCGCTTTGGCAGGGTGCAAAGCAATAGTGCAGGGTGTGCGCGTGCGGTGTACACCGGGCGGGCGCCGGGCCTCAGGGGGCGCTGCACGCTGCTTGCGATACAGTGAAACATCTCTTAGGGCCGATTCACACTGGAATGGCAGTGGCCGGCAGCGGCGCGGCGAGCACTTTTCAGTGTCAAATCATTTTTAAACTTTATCTACATACTAAAGAGTCCAATGGCCAAAAAGGTCGCGTGTAAAATGATTTGACCCTGAAAAGTCCTCGCCGCGCCGCTACCGACCGCTGCCATTCCGGTGTGAATCGGCCCTTAAACGCCCTGCGCAGACGAATGCCGAGATTTTTTTTTTACTTAAGGCGTAGAAAGGGGGCATACTAGCGCCACTCGTGAATAATTGCGATTATTTGATTTTAACGATAGATAAAAAAAGAATAGTTTTTGCGTTGCTAGGCTAAATTCGACAAAAAAATCGGCTGTTTTTTATTTGTACACGTTTTTTGATGACTCCAGCAACGGAAAACTATTGTATTCAAACGGTGCTTAAGTATAAAATCTAGACCACTTTTTTTAATCTATCGTTAAAATTAAATAATCGCAATTATTCACGAGTGGCGCTAGTGTACCCCCCTCTCTTCGCCTTAAAAGAATTTACCGCGGGCTGGAAGTTTGTTAGTTGGCCCAAAACGTATTTCAATGGACTCACCGTCACGTGTAAGATGAATGCATTTTGCGACTCCACAATACTGGGTTTGATAAAAAAATTTTTTGCCACTTTCTTTTACAAGCACTTTCACCGTAGGAGGCTTTTGCAGGACATAAGTTTGAAAAAAAGGTAGTCCGTAGCATCTAAAACAAACAAAATAACGTTATAAATTTATTGAAACACATATGCATCATAGCAAATCTATAATCTATCAAATATTGTAATCAGATTCAGATTCAGATTATTTATTCATAAATGTACAACATCATTTACATGTCATTTTTTAAATTTATAATTACAATAATATACGCTCCCTTCACGCAATGTGGGCACTGTACTGGAGCCAAACTGTTTGAGAATAGCGATCTGCCTCAGACTTGGGACCAAAATATGTATACCCCACACCTGCGTTTGTGGTAAAGCTGTTGATCAGCTGGGTAGGCATGGCCTGTCTTGCTACAGGAGCGCCGGCCGCATTTACCGCCACAGCACAATAAATGACCTGGTACGTCGGTCGCTTGCCACCGCATCTGTGCCGTCTACCCTGGAACCCACCGGTATGACTAGAGATGATGGCAAGCGTCCGGACGGGGTCACATTGGTGCCGTGGCGGCTTGGCAGGGCTCTGGTGTGGGACGCCACGTGCGTGGACACGTTCTCTCAATCCCACATCCAGGGTACCCGCTCGCAGGCCGGCGCTGCGGCTGACCAGGCCCAAATCCTCAAGCGCCGCAAATACTCATCATTAATAAAAGATTATGAATTTGCGGCGCTTGCGGTAGAGACCTTGGGCCCATGGTCAGCCGATATGAAAAATTTTATCAAGGCTCTGTCGTCTCGGCTGATCCAGGCATCGGGGGATCCCAGGGCTGGCGGATACCTTTGCCAACGGATCGCCCTCGCGATCCAAAGAGGTAATGCCGCTATAGCGTCCTGGGGTCCATGCCACAAGGAGAAGAACTGGACGCCGTTTTCTCCTTATAGGACTGAAATCTTTTGTACTTATTACGTTTAATTTTAATTTAATTTATTTTTAAGTTAGTCTAGTTTATTATATATTAATCGTGTTTTTAGATATATTATTCTATTTATTACATCAGTTCTTATTATCGGTTTTGGTTTGATGTGTTAGGGTCAACGGGTTGTTATTTTGTAGAAATTCTTTGACACTATAACATGCCAAGTCAATGAGCAGCGCTTTAAGGGGAGGTATCCCCAACGCAACTGTCCCGCTCTAACATGCGTGAGTTTACAATTAACCATCTCGCTCTCTACGCAAGCTCTGCGCGCAGTTTTGTAAATATTTAGCTATAGTTATTAAGCCAATCATTTTATCAAAGCAAACCCTGCGAATTTGTCTATAACTATTTACGATCTTTAATTGAGTACAAAAATTAAATGTTAAATATCAGTAATATAGCCGTAGTATTGAAAATACATTCCAAAACCGGCCAAGTGCGTGTCGGGCCACGCGCAAGGTAGGGTTCCGTAGTCGTCTACCCGTTACATTATGAGGACTAAAAAGTTCGCAAACTTATATTTACTATGTTTTTGACAGAATTAACAACAATATCTAAGGTATCAATGGAAATTGTACGAAAGGTTGCTTTTGCAAAGTACATTTCTGAAGTTCGACTATTACTCGTTAACTAGTAATGTCTACTTAGCTGCGATAGTTTTCCTTTTAAATTCATCGTATTTACTATTACCATGATTTTTTTCACATACCTAGTAGCCACCGTTTAGCTGGCAGGGGGGGGGGGGGGGCACTTGACCATAACAAAAATTATCACTTCAAAGCTTAATATCACGCCAACCAATTCTTTAATCAAAAAATGCTTTTAGAAACTTTATAATATTTTTGAAAGAGCTATCCAACGATACCCCACACGATGGGGTTTGGAACAAAAAAAAATTTCACCACCACTTTACATGTAGGGGAGGTACCCTAAAAAAAAAATTTTTTTAAGATTTTATTCTACCGTTTTGTTGACGTCATTGATATGTATACTCATGCCAAATTACAGCTTTCTAGTACTAACGGTTACTGAGAAAAACGGGGGTCGGACGGACGGACGGACGGACGGACGGACGGACGGACGGACGGACGGACGGACGGACATGGCGAAACTATAAGGGTTCCTTGTTTACTACGGAACCCTAAAAGGGGTAACTTCGCGATTATTTTCTATCGAGTGAAATTCATCAAATCATGTAACTGACTGCGATTTTGACTAGACAAGATCCTCATGTAACACACATGTTTTTTTAAGATTTTAAGACACTATATTCTATGTCTCAGATGGTTTTTAAAAACTCAAAAGTGGTAATACACGGCCTTAAGTTTTTTGGAAAACACAGCATCACCTTTCCATACTTTTTAGGGTTCCGTACCCGAAGGGTCAAAACGGAACCCTATTGGTGACGCCCAGGCGTCCGTCCGTCCGTCCGTTCGTCCGTCCGTCCGTCGTCAGTCACAAAATGTTGTTCAAAGTGTGTAAGAATTTCTTAACTTCCCGTTGACCTATGAACTTGAAATTTGATGATAATGTTTATTATTACGTATATTTTACCAACAAATACATATTGATAAATCACATTTTTGAGCTTGTTTCGGAACCCTAAACCCTAACCTAACCCTATACCTACCTAAATATGAGTTTTACAGGTGCTGGTCGAGCAGGTTTCGACCAGAACCATTTGCAGATTAGTGGTCGAGCAGACGTGTTAACTATTCAAGCCACTTTTTTGCGTTTTTAGGGTTCCGTAGTAAACAAGGAACCCTTATAGTTTCGCCATGTCCGTCCGTCCGTCCGTCCGACCCCCGTTTTTCTCAGTAACCGTTAGTACTAGAAAGCTGTAATTTGGCATGAGTATAGATATTGATGACGCCGACAAAACGGTAGAATAAAATCTTGAAAAAAAATTTTTTTTAGGGTACCTCCCCTACATGTAAAGTGGTGGTGCATTTTTTTTTTCTTCCAAACCCCATCGTGTAGGGTATCGTTGGATAGCTCTTTAAAAAATATTATTATGTTTCTAAGAGTATTTTTTGATTCAAGAATCGGTTGGCGTGATATTAAGCTTTGAAGTGATAATTTTCGTTATGGTCAAGTGTCCCCCCCCCCCCCTGCCAGCTAAACGGTGGCACCTAGGCATGTGAAAAAAATCATGGTTGTAGGATATACGATGAATTTAAAAGGAAAACTATCACAGCTAAGTAGACATTACTAGTTAACGAGTAATAGTCGAACTTCAGAAATGTACTTTGCAAAAGCAAACTTTAGAACAATTTCCATTGATACCTTAGATAATGTTGTTAATTCTGTCAAAAACATAGTAAATATAAGTTTGCGAACTTTTTAGTCCACATAATGTAACGGGTGGATGACTACGGAACCCTACCTTGCGCGTGGCCCGACACGCACTTGGCCGGTTTTTTCTGTTTATCTTTACTTATTTAACTGAAAAACCGGCCAAGTGCGAGTCGGACTTCGCACATTCCGACCGCAAAGTTATGTTGGTTTTTAAAGGAAAAATAAGAAAATTTCAAAGAAAAAATCGATTTACCAATATATAACTAGTTGGTAAAATATACGTAATAAAAAAACATTATTACCAAATTTTAAGTTTATAGGTATTTGGGATTTGGGAAGTTAATAAAATTCTTATTTCGTAAAAAAGGCTGAATTTGGTGGCTTCGCATTCCTTTGTATTCCAATATTTTTTTAAATTAAAAATATAGTAACTATTTACTCAATGAGCTCTAAACAACAATACTCCACTCGATAGGGTAGGATAAAAAAAAATTTCGCGCCCCCCTTTAGCTGTATGGGAGGCCCCCTTAAAAACATAAAAAAAAACCGGCCAAGTGCGTGTCGGATCACGCACAACGAAGAGCTCCGTACCGACACCTAGCAGTCCACATTTAAAACACTATTTAATACCTTGAATCAAAAAAGGTCGTATCTTTATAGGGAAGTCACGGCACTTACGTCCTTTTGTTTGCGCAAGACTGTTTTTCAGTCAAAACCCAAAAACCCTTAATCCCATCTTGTTCAAACCAAAATTCGTTAAAAGTATTTATTATTGTACATCACCTCAATTTTTTTCAGAATTTTCATCTTCATAGTTTGGAAATTAGGGGGGGGACACACACATTTTTTATAATTTCGGCAGCTAATATCTCACCAACGATTGACATAAATGGAAAACTTTCTTAGTAACTGTTGTGAAACACGCAGATAGGAAACAACAACTGTTTTATTCAAGACCAGTGCGGGTACTACATGCATTTCTTAACTACCCACAACATCTCCCCCAAAAGGAAATAATAAGAATAACATGCAATACTCTTATATATAAATTTTTGTAAATACTATCATATAACAAATACATATAAGGCGTTTTAGCTATACATAAACAACAAGAGTAAGGCTTTGCAATAACAATAATAAACTCGTTCAGATACATAGGTGTTGTATAGATTACATAGGTATTGTTATCATTGACAATGTACTCCAATCCTATTCTTTCCCTTAAAAAGAAAAAATGATCACTTACATCGCCATTCTGAATGATCATTATGAATGCAAAGGAAAGATAATGGTAAGCGAATCATGTATAAACCTTATTATAATGCAATAAGATTCACAGACGCTTAACCTGAAGGAATCCTAGATAATAATGAATACATGTTTACTATTACTTATAAGACTACATTTTAAATGGGTACATGTTTTTATTAGAATTATAATTGAAATGACCATGTGAACTTAAAATTTTATTATAAATGTTTTTATGTTATTTTATAGTGAATACATAGATACAGTTAATGTACTGGGATATGTATGGTGTATGTACTGGGATAACGCTAGGAGGATGATGATGACATAGATACAGTTAATACGTTATATAGTTTTTGAATAATAAATCTATTTAGTTTCATTTTAAGACTTACATACTAGAAACACGTGCCCAGTGACATGTAGGTAAACTTGAGTTAAACAAAACGAATAAATAGTACGTATTGTAGTGAAAAATTTTATACTTTTTTTAAAATTGTTTTTAGCATCCTTTACTAGTTAATGTTATTGGTTTGTTTTTTATTCGTTTTGTTTGCTGTTTATCTTTTCACTGAGCAATTAAGCTCGACTGCGAGTTAAGATTTAACGATTGTGGGATCAAGCTATTAACAACCCTATTGTTAGAGGCATTAGGTTCCATTTTACATTCTTCAGCCTGACCTACTTCGTCGCACGCGTCCTTGAACTCATCATCCGCATGATGCGGACCGCATCAGCTGACGCGTAAGCCTGAGGATGCTGACGGTGCAGTGGGAGTGGGACTGATTTCGCACTGATGACAGGGGGCACCGATTTATTTACAACGATATGGTATTTACCTGGAAGACATCCTGAGCCCCTGAACAACTCTTGAGTACTTTTCTAATTTTACCATATTAATTCTCTTTATTAAACCTATATCTTCACATTACTGCCTTCCCAACACGCTTTGACATTTAATATCAGCTATCGCAAAGTACAGGTCGTAAAATTTGTCTTTATACTTCCATAATAAATTACAAACGCCTTTTACAGGAATGATATCACCCGTGTATGACTCGAGTGTTATGTTTGACATTTTTAACAACTTTACGTCAAACCCGAATTGCAAGAATCTTTCATAAGATATAGCATTAATATCTGCTCCCGTATCAAGCTTAAATTGTTCTGCACCCCGCTCATAAAACAAGGTTTCCGTCCACTGTCCTCTGTTACTCGAACAAGAAATCATGCCCATGTAGAATTGTTCGTTTTCTTTTCATCGGAATCACTATTAACTGAGCAACTTTTTCCTATTTCGTACACTCTTTTCACCTCATTATCATTAGTAACAAACCGAGCTTGACACATTCTAGCAAAACGTCCTCGATTTCCACAAGGAAAACACGTTATGTACTGTGCCGGACAATCCCGGTTGGCGCAGCGCATGCCGCTGCCGCCGCAGCCGCCGCACTGCTGCTGCGCCGGGCCCTCACGGCCGGGACCGGGAGCTGAGCGGGCGCCGCCTCGCGCGCGGCGCTCCACCGCGTGCACCTGTACACCACTACTCGAACACTCACCCGCGATACCCAATTGTTTACCACTTTCCCTTGACGCCTCTTCGGCTTGGCACAACTTAATTGCCTTGTCCAGGTCGAGGTCGTCGCACCTTAGCAACCTATCCCGTACTGTGACGTTCCGAACGCCACATACTATGCGATCTTTAATTAAGTCATCGCCCAAATTACCAAAATTGCAATTTTTACTTAACAGCCTCAGCGCTGTTACGTAATCCTGGACCGACTCGTCTTCCTCTTGATTACGCATAAAGAATTTGTATCTCACTAATGTCGTATTCACTTTGGCGCCGAAATGTGCATCGAACTTTTTTATAATGACTTTTACATCGTCTCTTTCGGTCTCAGCATCAAAGGAAAACGTTTGATATATATCGAACCCCTCTGGGCCGATGAGGTTAACGAGCAGGCTAGCCTGTACTGCTGCTGACTCGGTGCTCACACCGGACGCCTTCACAAACAGCAGGAATTGTTGTTTCCACCGCTTCCACGCCTCGGTCCGAGTAACGGGACCGCCCTCCATGTTTAACTCCGGCGGTGGTCTAGCGTGTTCCATCACACTTATTCTTTTACACCACACCTATTTTTTCACGCTTATTATTTTAATTTGGTTGTGTACGCGTATTTACTTCTGTAATTATCACTTATTTTCCAACTAAATATGATAAAAACTTAGCACCGCTGTCACCATGTTGTGAAACACGCAGATACTAGGAAACAACAACTGTTTTATTCAAGACCAGTGCGGGTACTACATGCATTTCTTAACTACCCACAACAGTAACTAAGGCCTATCCAAAAATACCCCTCACAACATCTTGCATTGAAAAAAAATTTTTCATCCCCCGGTTACATGTTATGGGGTGCCCTCCCTAAAATTGTTATTTTTCCTATTTTCACATCATTTTTATGTAGCGGTTTATAGAATACATCTTCCTACCAAATTTCATAATTGTAGTACTTATAGTCTCCGAGTAAATCGGCTGTGACATACAGAGAGACAGACAGACCGAAACTGTAAGGGTTCCGCTTTAGCCATTCAGGCTACGGAACCCTAAAAATGAATATTGACTATTTGTATGGCTACGTGCCAAAAAGATGCTTATACTGTGTAAATTTGAAGCCTGTAGCTCCAACCGTTTGGCTTTGGCTGTTTGGACCCTTCGGGTACGGAACCCTAAAAAGCAAATAAGTTACTATCCGGTATCCGGATAGTACGCCATTTTTCGGTATCCGGCCGGATAATAAAAAGATGACCGGATAGGCCGGATACCGGATACTAACCGGATATTCGGTGCATCTCTAAAAATTATCCCGTTACCCGAAAGAATTCAGTGTTAAAATCACAACTCCTTCCTTTGCCGTAGGAAAATAAATGTATTAAGCTTCAACATATGTATGCAGCACTTACCATCCGAAAGTGTTTCCTGTAGTAGATTTGTATCTACCGATTTGAGATTTGTGTATATAGCTTTTCCCTTTTCTAGGAATGATGGCCATTTCTTGTATAAATTAAGTTCGCATTGCGGATGAATATCAATAAAATCTGCTTCAATCTGAAAAAATCACATCGCAAATGTATTAGCCATCACCGAATTCCGGACACTGGTTGGTTCTTAGGTGTTTGGAATTAAATTATAATTTGATTATTAAATGAAATATTTACTAAAATATAAGGTAACCAGGGTAAACGTGTCGATGGGCCGAATGGATCAATTCGAAATATATTCTGTTACCAATAGCAGAAAATACAAAAATCTTACTAATTTATATCCCAGACTCATCTTTAGACTAGGCCACTCGTTAAGAATGTCTTGAATTGTATTTTTTTCTACGGTAATAAACTCCACTCTGTATTTCCGGGTCATTTTCCACTTAGACATAATTTCCGTCCATGGCTCTTTGTTAAACTTCAACCACAGTTTAAATTCTTCGGCCTCTTCTAATGTTATACCAGCACTGGACGATCCTGATTACCAAAATACTTTAACTTTACCAACAAGCAAGATCAACAACTCATCAATATGACAGTTACATTACTAAGTAGAGGCTCGGACAGATAGCCGCGTGACGCCAGCGGGGCGTACGCAAGAGGCGACCGCCGTGCGAAAATAAATTACATACAAACCGCCAGAGGGGTCAAACAGACAGAATCAGAATCATCTGGGGGCACGGCAGTGCCCCCGCAAGTCGAGCAAAAAGGTGCACGGCCGTACCATCCTTTTCTCGAAGCCATTCAGGCCATTTTCAACATCCTGTAATTTTGTCCCGGTTAAAGCTAGAACCCTGAATTTTCAGTAACATGTTGGGCATAATATGGGTTAGATATATTCTCAATAACATTCAATTTGAACTTTTATTTTGAGAACTATTGCCCCTCAAAATTCCTTATTAGTTTTGTCACTGACTCACTGACTGACTGACAGATCATCAATCGTTTAAGGTACTTCTAGCAGACCCACAAGCTCCAAATTTTAAACATAATTAGTTTTTAGCCTATTAATTGCTAGAAAATAAAAAATATTGCAATATCAGTCACGTATCTGAGATATACAAACTGCATAAGTAAGTTTGTAATCCTATACAAAATACATGCGATTACAAAGTTACTTTTACAGTTTGTACTTTTACAAAATTTCCACCGACTTGCATCTGCATAACTTTATTTTTTTTAATATATATAATGACATGATCAAAAACATAAAGTACCTAATGCTGATGCAAGTTGGTGGAAATTTTGTTCTGTGGGCACCCCTCCGGTACTATTGACTAAAATATAACAGACTTGGTTTAAGATTACATATCATTACTTTTTGTTGTAAAAGAACTGTGTTGAGAGACTTGCATCTTTTTACATGTAATGTTTTTGATGGGATTTATTTATTCGTGACAGCACAACTAACACGCGACACAGCTCGACACAGCGTGACAGCGCGGTGGTTTGTACCTATGTTAGCTTAGGCTCGCGCTGACGCCCCGCTAGCGTCACGCAGTTATCTGGCCGAGCCTCCTGTAAGCTTAGTACAAAATTTTCTCACTCTAACCAGTGACCAAGTTAACTTCAAATGGTATGACATTTCCAAACGAATCAAAAAAAAAATCTCATACAATTTGAAGTCGACTTTCTCGCTGGTGAGAGTGAGTAACATTAAATACTAGATGCACTGATACTAATACAACTTGAAAGTTCTTATGCAATATATAAAAACAAAAACAGTTGACCCACCTTCAGTGATACTAATATCATCTGTTGTGTCGGAACTGCAGGATGGCAATGGACATGTAACTTCATTTTTTTTTCAAAACCCTTCGTTGATTTCGATATCTGTCCGGCAATTTGGCTCTAGCCGGAATGTATGCTTTTTCTCCATATTTTCTACTGGGCACGTAATATGTCTCCTGAAAATTTTACGGTTAGAATAATGTCAATTGTTATAAATACTATTTTGTTAATTATCACAAGTCTCTGGTAAAATTCTACGATTTACCAATGACGACCGGTAAAACCAAAGTGTGCTGGTAAAAGTACGAAATTTACATTGCTTCTATCCTAACCTAAACTAATGAAACTACCTGCCTGCGTGTCGACGTCACATCGTATCGCCGTAGGAGTGCCTATTTCCGCTTTGAGGGTCGCAAGAGAAACCTAACCTACCAAATTACTTTGTTAAGTAACACTAAACCAAATATATATACCTCGTACTTAAGTAGACTAATAGGTTAGGGTTCTCATGTAACCCCCAGAGCGAAAGCAGGCATCCTACACAGCGGGGTGTCGTCGACACAGCACAGTGACTATTATTTAGTATTTAGTTACCTAGTTAGGTCAGGTTAGTCAAGGTCTCAATCTTTATTTTTTTATGAAGTTGAGACTTAGGCCCTATCCTGCCGTAAAATTGTATTCAACCAACTGTTTAAAATGGGGTTGGCCTCCGTATTTTTCATTTGGATCCATTCGCTGCTTGAGGCTTTGCTTGAAGTGTAGTCATCAGTTTCAGATGCAATATCCTGAAAAAATAAAAGGGAACAAATAAAATGATCACCTAAATAACTTTTGATATCATCAAATTTTCGAACCCTAAGATAAGGTTGAACACTCAAAAAATTTTATCGATCAGTAATTCCGAGTCACCAAAAAAATTCTACCTATTTTTGTAGCACTTGCACCTATTTTACTTATTGCGTTCCTATAAAGGACCCCGCAGCAAACTAGGGGAAAAAATGGTTTCAGTCAAATGTCACAAAATTTTTGTATGTTGTAGAGTCAAGTCTCCTGATCATTTTATTGTATGGATAAACCTCTCTCAGTATTATACTTTCAGAAATAATCAAGTTTAGAATTCCACTTTTTTTGGTCTTATAAGTTCTCAAAATTAAAAATAAAACACGGAGACACATAAAATCAATATCTGTGACGTCTGTTTGCTGCGTCTTTAATGAATTCTATTAATGCAGTGCTGGGGTATCTCAAATGTTCCTGATGTCGTGCATAGCCCAGGTACCATATTACACTGGCAATATGAGCACAACAGCCTATCGTTCTAGCTCCTGTTTTACATGTGCAGTAATATCCCAGAATTGCCTCTTCATTTCCTCAGGTTCTATAGCGTAAGAAAGCCACAGTTGATGTTTCATTGAGTTACGGAAACGAGAATAAATCCTGACTCGTATAAATCCTGGTTCCTGAAAGTGCTCGTCGATTTGAATTAAATCGTTCCCATCTAAATTCATTTTATCTTGAATATATGCTGGGGACAATCCAAACTGATACACTCCAACAAAAATTCGTTTAAGTTGCACTAGATCTAGTACGGGGAAATAGATTAGTACAGACAAAGCAAGGATTTCTATCTGCCATCATAGGAAATAAACATCTATCTCTTACATGAGTATTATTTTACTCATTTTTAAATCATGTGCTTACATACAATTACACGGTGCTTATAATTATGAGATAAAAAGATAAGGCATAATTTTAATGAAGTTTCTGTCACGTTGACACCGCACCGTAGAACAGAGCAAAGAGCGGCATTTACCGAAAAGAGGTCATATCCTACTCGTATAATATATTATGTTTTGTATGAAAAAACTTAATTGATTATTTCTGAAAGGAAAATACTGAGAGGGTTTTGCGCATACAATAAAATGATCAGGAGACTTGACTCTACAACATATACTAAAATTTTGTGACATTTGACTGAAACCATTTTTTCCCCTAGTTTGCTGCGGGGTCCTTTATAATCGCATCAAAAAAATTGTCAAGTACCACCAAAAACACTAAACTACCACCTAATCTCATGCACCTTTTTTCATTACAATTGCATCCAAATATTATACACATCGCATGCTACATTTTAGTAAACAGTTGCAAATTAATTGTTTTTAGCACTATAAATATTTTAGTCATTTCCAAAATGTTATAAATTAGAAAGTAAAATTCTAAATTAATTTAAAAAGCAACGCGCAATGTAGCTGTGTGAAATAATAACACGTATACTGCTATCTCACTCAATCAAATACAAAGAATTGTCTGAAACATAAAACCTATTGATATGTCGTTAGAGTGAAAGGTACCTATTGCTGTTTCATTCTAACTACCTATTGCTGATGGTTTACAAACTGCAAGAAGTTTTATTATTAATTTTTTAATGCGTTAACGTGAGCGCGTTTGATTGAAAACTTTTATTTGAAAATGAGTTTTGTTGATTTATTAAATTGTTAGTTTGTTATGAAAATGGATAAAGGTCCTCAAATGAGTTAACTTTATTAATTTAGATAGACTTTAATGGAAAAGTTAAAGGAAGTTAATAGGTAGAAATAGGTATAGGTAGGTTTAGGTTATGTTAGTTTTGCATCGGCCCGAAGGGGCAAAACAACTCAAAATAGGAGCTCCGCGCCAGCGGAGATCCGTCAATACTGTTCCAATGTCCACTAGTTTGAAATAAAAATAGATGTCATAGAATAGTACATTACTTACCAAGGGCGATAAAACAAAGAACGTCTCAGGTCGCAGGTATTTTACGCCCGAGCCGAAGGCAAGGGCGATAAATATGCGATCTGAGGCTTTCTTTATTATCGCCCGTGGTAAGTACAAAATTTTATGTCACCCCCTGGCCAGGAAGTGGGTTTTTACGCGCGCGGAGCGTGCGATAATGGCCACTTTATGGCTAGGTGTGACATAAAAATACTACTACCTAGGCAAATTGACGATTATCAGCGAATAGAGTAGAGGCAAAAACATCTGAGAACAAATAGCTGTATGCGACCAGTAAGGAAAGCACAGTTGAAAATATATTTAAATTAAATTATGTTATATTGTAACTAGACACTTACAATGAACACCTGTCCTTTACCGAATGCTAAACAAAGATCGGTAATTTTATCTTAAGTAGGTATTTCATTAAAAACTAATCAAAGTTATATACACAATTAAATAAACGCTTTACAAATTACGACGCAAAATCTATTAATAATCACAAAAATGGCCGGCGCCGGCGCGGCTACAACATATTTCAATAAGAGCCTATGTCGTGAGAGCGTAATAAATTGCGACCGTAAACGTAAGAGCGCGCGGAGTAGTTTCGTTTGGAGTGATGCATGCGATATAGGCAATGGTTGCGATGCGGAGGATTTTTGCGATATAGGTGATGCAGGCGATGTTATTTTTAGTTATAAATAGCCGGGCGCGCGGAGCGGACGGATCATTATTGTTCGACTGTTTGTGACTCTGGTTCTATAGATTATTTTTGGTGGGTTTCTCGTCATTTTTGTTTGAGATTCCGTTGTTATGTGGAAATGTTCCGCATAGTGAGGGAATCTTCTTTATTTTCAATTTCATTATTATTTTACGGATTAAAATTTATTGCTATTTATTTTAAGAGAGCCAGATCACATTCCAGACATACAGTTTAGTCTGATGGAATACGTTTAACCTAACGGTTTGTCAAACAAGCTTATTCCAGAGTCATTTAGATTACCAGACTGTTTAGGGGGTCTGGGCGTTCCTATTTATCAACATGGGACATATTTTACCCTTAGCGAGTTCCATTGTCCAACTGGTGTAGTCTAATCATGACCTCCGCGATTGAAGGAGGTATAGAAGGGTTCTTCGCTTGAGAGGGCTCACTGGTATTTGGAATTCGGTCTTTATTATGTATATTTATATATTTCATTATATGCTAGGGCGTTTCATATCACAGATCCCTTTAGACTTCGGTCAGTTGTGATATGACACAATACACAGGCTTTAGGTTGAATTTCTCAAGCTAGCCACTTGAACGTACTAGTAGGGAACTGTTTAGGTATATAGGTAAAAGTAGGGCCTCACTACATAACACTATGGTAAATACCTCACGGTTGAGGTTTGCATACACTAGAGTAGGAATTAGAGCTATATGGGGATGTAAGTAGATTAGGATTAAAGTCATGTGTAGGATTAGGACGTTAGGAAAGAGGGTTTAGGGATCTAGGTTTAGGTATTCACGCGATTATTGGTGTATTGTGTAATAAATAAGAGGTATCTAATAATTTCTTTAAATAGGTACTAAAAATATTGGGTTTCATAGATTTTTATAGGTATTATGTATTGTAAAGGTCCAATTCTTCCAATCATGATTAGGATAGCAGGGCTGGTTCAGAAAGATGGAACTAACTCTGTAAGTAGCAGGCGGAGCAGACTACTAGTATTATTTTCCAATATCATGAGTGAAAGAATACTCATTGCTGGGAAAGAGTAGAAATATACTTTTGTAAATGGTTAGGAAACATTGGGAAGTGTTTAGGGTAGAGGGAACTGGTAGTTAAAGATGCTTCTCATCTAAAGATTTATTAATGAATTTATTTTCATTAGTATGGATTTATATTCATTAATATGTCTAGTTCTGGCATAGAATAGGTTCAGTCTCCATCTTGGCGTGTTAACAGCATTGTATGAGTTATGAAAGACATACCGTACAACAGTCAAAATTATCCTTTTTAGCTGTAGCTTAAAATTGGGTATCAACGATTCTATTTTCTACTGCATATTTATGGTAGCAGGATGATTTTGACTTAGGGGAAAAAAGTAAGGCTTTCAAGGGTATTTGCCGCCCATTGGAAACCTCCAGCTGTTAATAACGTAACTGAACACGTAGATCTTGTTGGAGATAGATTACCAATAATAATATTATTATTATGTATTTAAAATCTAAATATTGAGTAGGTAAAATATGTTAGGAAAGCTATTGTAAATGTATGGAAATTTGGTAGAAATAATTCTACTTAGTAGAAAAATACGTGGTAGATTTGGTAGGAAAAATTAGTAGGTATTTTAGGGTCTTAGGACAAATAGTGAAGAGTTCAAGTCTGATTCGTTTCACATAAAAGAATCGAGGTTATTCGGTACACAACGTAGTTTATCACTAGACGATCTCATGGCCAAATCAAGTTATTTTCACGGGTCTTTTATTTAAACTATGGGGAATATAATGTTTAGAGGGGGTAGAGAGGGGGGGAGTTACATTTTGGCAAGCCGTGACAAGGATGGGAGCCCTAGGGCTCTGTATGTTTTAAAATAGGTTATGGTTGCCTTTTGGCAACATTTTGTTGTCGTGAAACGGTGTGTGATCGAATTTGGACTTGGACCTTTCGCTTATAAAATTGTACACGAAAAATATTATAGTTTATTATTACAAGCAAGTCAAATAACAAGTATGTCGTTAAAGTAAGTAGTAGTGGACGTCCGTAGGCGGCGGTAATCATTTATCGTTGGGTGGTTTATAAAATAACAAGTATTGTAAGTATGTGGAAGTTCGTAGTATCTTGCGTCTGTAGGCTGCGGAGGTCGCTGTCGGGTGGGCCGTGTGTTCTTTGCTGCTGACGCAGTGTAGGATCGATTTGGAGACTTTTGTATGTTATGAACAGCATCTGGAACAGAAAAGTAAATGCGTTAACATTAGTGACAGTTTTACATACTGCTAGATTACATTTTCATGGGTAAAAGACTGGTTAAAGCTATCACAGTTTACTGCATTAGGGGGCGATCATTCGATCGATTCTGTGTCATAATCTAGTGATACGGGTGGCGTTCTGTTATAATATGATCATCATCATTCGTGGCTTGTATCATGAGAGTGTTGACACAGGGGGCGTTCGCATATCGTACCGTATCTTATTATCATCATCGTCATAATTATCATAATAGAAGATCTGTAAGCTTAAGAGTTATCTAATGGTGCAAGTCATTTGCATATAGTAACAGTCATCATTGTAAACAAATAAATAAACATCATACCATACTTCAGTCATAAAGTAAAGACCGCTAGAGAAATCATCAAAGAAAGATTCATGTTTTCTTAAGTATATGGACATTATCAGCTAGGCTGGCTGTGCGTTTGTTTGCCACCGACGTAATATAAAAGAAATCATCATCATAATAATCATAGCGTAGTACTAATGCGTTTGCATACTTAGGAAGGCTGGGGTTTGCTATTTGATTCCGTGACTTGGCGTAGGCATTAGTTTTTAAGTAATATGGGCATCTCTATTATAAAAATATTAGTGCTACATACAGTATAGAAATAAATGAATTAATTACCTTAGGAAGTACTGCAGTGGTAGAAACTTATAATTTTGAATATTATTGTTTTTATTACAATTAAGTAGGTAGCGTTCATCTAAACAATATTATGCGTCTAAAATCTGCGGCAATCGTTAGTTAGTTAGGTTTGACGTGATAGCGATATTTTCAGTCTTCGGTGTTAATCCGCATCTGAAACAATACATACATGTTGTTGCTTGTTGATTGGAAAGTTCGTGGTTAAGAATTGATGTTGTTAGGGAATGATAATATGTTTTCCTATTAATCATTTAAGGTGCGGTTTAAACAATACTATACTATGAGTAGACCTGTGAGGACAAGAACGATGTCGGCTAAATTAAAGGAACAAAATATGCAGAAAACTACGGCTACGCATTCGCGTAAAAGTGTAACAGCGGAATCAAAAATAGTTAAACAACGATCTCCAAAAATAACCCCAAAAAAGACTGGACCTGCGCGGGGCTTATTTTTCAACATGTTAAAGCGCACGGAGAGGAGAGTGACTGAGGGTTTGGGGCAAATTAGAGAAGAGCTCCAATCTGCTATTAGTTCTACTCAAGAGGAACCTATAGCAACATACACAGAGGCAGAAAACGGACCTGCGGAGCAGGCAGGACTAGGGGGCGAGCTTACGTCGCAGCCTGAACTTGAGGGCGGGTCAGAATTGCAACCAGAATCAGCACCTGCGTCTACGCCACACACGGCACCAGCACACGGATTAACTGCGGAGGAGAAAAAGAGCGTCATTTACAACATTAAAAACATAAACTTTGAGCGACCTAAGTTCGGAAAGACACAGATGCACCCAGTCACTTTTCTAGAAGATTTAGACGTTTATCTACGAAAAACAGAGGCAGAAGGGCGAGAATTAGATTCGATTTTAGAATGCATGGAAGGCGATGCCCGAGATTGGGCCAGATTCTATAAGGACCGCTGGTCAACCATAGAGGATTTCGAGCAAAACGAATTGCGGCGAAACATTGTGCATGGGTTGTGGGAAAAAGCTAAAGAGCCCTCCATGCATACCTACTTTATTAAGATTGCGGGGCAGTCTAAAATGCTCAACTTCGCCATACCTGAAAAACAGTTAATAACTGACGTAATGAGGCATTTTCCACGTTACGTGCAGCAAGCGTTCATAACGTCAAAAGCCAATACCATTTTGGAAGCTGCAGAGCAGAGTTCTTAAGGTCCTTTGACGAGGTAAACAAGCAGGAGCCTCGTCCTACTACCAGCAACTCCGGGAAAACTGTGGAGAAAAAGAAAAATCAGATGTATCAAAATTGGCGGCGACCTGAAGCTTATGGACAAGGGAATGTGACAACGTTGATTCAAGATGAAGAGGCGGAAAACTAATTAGAGCTGTTCAAATGGACCCCGGATCAGCTTTAGACAATAGGGGCAAAATTTTGCGAATGATGAATTTAATGAATTGGGTACCGGGACAATTATTAGGTAAAAATAATAGGGGATTGCGGAATCCGTTAGAAATTAAAGTAGTTAGTGGGAAACCAGGTGAGGGATTTGGATATAGTAGTTTAGAAAAGGTAACTATGCTAGGACTTAGTGACGTGGTAGATTCATTAAAATTAAAAGCGGAGCAAGTTGATTTAATAGGAAATCGTGTAGTGACCTCGGTATTTGAAGAATTGAATGAGGAAATACCACAAAATTCGTTCAAATCGGAAATAATTGTTAAAGTAAGAGATTATGATATAGTAGCTTTGTTGGATACTGGGAGCGATATTACATGTGTTTCTCTCGAATTGTGGGAGGTATTAAAACAAAAATATCCAGAAACACCAATTATGCCGATAAAACCATTTCAAATCAAATCGGCTTCGGGTCATAAAAGTAAAGATATAAAATATATGATTTTATTACCTGTGTGCATAAAGGATATTAAGTTAGATGTTTGTTTTGTGGTGATTCCTGATTTAAGCTTTCCCTTAATAATCGGATTTGATTGGTTGAAGGAGCAAGAAGTGTCGATTAAATTAAATAAAGGTGATTGTAAAGTGGATATACATCATCAAGGAATTCATGTCACGGTACCGTTTCATAATCGTGAAGACGAGATAGGGTGGGAAGATCAACGTTCTGTTGAAAAAATACATGAACCTATGGCTTCATATAGAACTGGAATGAGTTTACAAGAAAATGAGAGAATCTTATTGGAATCATTATTATCCAAACATAACAAACTGTTTGAAGCAAGATTAGGACGCGCGAACTGTTACGAACATGTCATTAGAATGGACAATCATTCACCGATAGTGAAAAGATCATATCCAATACCGTACTCGTACAGGGGTAAAGTAGAACAAAAATTAATGGAACTAGAGGAACAGGGCATAATAAGCCGATCTCAAACCGAATATAGCAGCCCACTCACGTTCACTCTCAAAAAGGACGGATCCATTAGGGTATTATTGGACGCTAGAGAGATAAATAAATACATGGTAGCAGAAACTGAAAAGCCTTCTTTGCAGTTAGACGTTCTTAATTCGTTTCATGGGGCAAAGTTTATAAGTGTCATAGACCTAAATAACGCATATTTTCAAATTCCGATATCGGAACAGAGTAAAAAATACACTGGTTTCAATTTCAATGGCAAATCCTACGTATACAACGTCTTACCCCAAGGCCTGAAGACATCAGTAGGCAGTTTTAGCAGGGCCATGGACTCGATATTAGGACATGACGTGCGGGAGTTCTGTGTGAACTACCTTGATGACCTGGCAATAATAACCACAGGAACATTGGATCAGCACCTGGAACACATAAACATAGTGTTAGGAAAATTAGCTAATGCAGGGCTGACATGTAACCTAGAAAAGTGCAAATTTCTATGCAAAGAAGTAAATATGCTCGGGTATATTATATCCACAGAAGGCATAAGGACCGATCCAGATAAAGTAAAATCGATACAGGATTTCCCTGCTCCTAGAAAATTGAAACAGCTAAGGGCCTTTTTGGGTCTCTGTAATTTTTACAGACGATTCATTCCTGATTATAGTAAACTAACGCAACCCTTAAATAACTTATTAAAGAAAAATGTTACATGGCATTGGAGTAATACAGAACAACTGGCCTTTGAAACCATTAAGAAAAGTTTCATCCAAGTAATAGAGTTGCATCACCCAGATTTTACCAAACCTTACTACCTACAGACAGACAGTTCTGGCATAGGGTTGGCCGGAGCTTTATATCAATTAGACGACACAGGCCACATGAAAATATTAGGGTTCCATAGTAAAGCATTAAGAGGTGCTCAATTAAACTATACTGTTTCCGAGAAAGAATTTTACGCAGTTATTTCTTGTTTGGAGAAATTTGAGACTTACTTAAGGGGTTCAAAGGTCATCATACAGACCGACCATAAGGCACTTTTATTCGTGAAAAACTGGAAATTATATCATGCCCGTGTTGTCAGGTGGATAAATTACTTAGAACAGTTTCAATATGACATGCAGCATATAAAGGGGAGAGAAAACATAGGAGCTGACGTACTCTCTAGGTATCCACCGGAAACCGAGTTACTGCAAGAAGAAAAAATACAGTTGCCTGAAATTTTATACACCGAAACGTGTGTAAATAGAGAGTTGATTAAAAATTTAAAAAATATTAAAAGATTACAAAGAGAAGATTTGGAAATAGAAGATATAATTCAAAGATTAGAAAATAATGATTCAACTGAAAAAATTGGGCGAATCGCACAGAAATGTTCTATAGAAAATGGAGTACTGTATTTTACTCCCACTGACACCCAGAAGAAGGTTATGTATTTACCTAGAACATTAGTGAATGATGTAATAAATCAAGTGCATTTAGAAATGGGACACCAGGGGGCGTACAAAGTGATTAAATACATAAGAGATCGGTTTTATTGGCAAGCAATTACTCGAGAAGTAAGGAAATATGTTAGAGCGTGTCACATATGTCAAATGGTGAAAAGCGATAATGTTAAATATGTAGGGCCATGTCAATCAATAATAACCAATAATATTGGTGACTTAGTTATGGCGGATCTTTATGGGCCTTTACCTTCAGGGCGTTTTGGTATGACCTATATACTTGCAATTCAAGATTCGTTTAGCAAATTCATTAAAGTTTACGCTTTACGTAAAGCAACGGCATCATCTGTAGTAGCAAAAATGAGACAATTTTTCAGGATTATTCATCCAAAAGCAGTTTTAACAGATAACGGGTCGCAGTTTATTAGTATTCAGTGGAAGGAATATATGAAAGATAACCGTGTCAAGACAAAATATACTACCGTTCGCAATCCACGTCCAAATTCTGTCGAACGCTTTAATCGCACATTGGGAATTTTGTTCAGGACTTATTGTGAAAAACGACATGTAAGTTGGGTTGACGTACTTCCAAAAATAGAAAAATTATATAACAATACATTTCACGATAGTACTGGGTTTACCCCTTGTGAAATAATGTATGGCCAACCTACGCTACTATCTTTTGATAAGGAAGTGATACAACATATGACCAAAAACATAGCAGAAATTAGAGAAAAGGTAAGAGAAAATTTTAAGAAAGCGGCAGAAAATAGGCAAGCCAAGTTCAATCAACATTTTAGACTAATAAAGTACCAAATTGGGGACTGGGTTAAAATCAGGAAGTTAAACAAATCGAATGCTCAACAAAAAATTACAAAGAAATTTGAAGCTATTTATGAAGGCCCGTTTGTTATAGCTGCAATTCTTTATCAGAATGCGTATATACTGGTAGATCCTTATACCAACAAGGTTCGGGGAAAGTTTAACACTATCCATTTATCTAGATATTATAAAAATGACTAGCAGATGAAGCTGATTCGGGGAACATTTGATGATTACATAATAATAATTTAATTTGTAAAGTTACTTTGTAAAAATTGAGTAGATTTAAAGCGAATGTACATAATAATTATATAAGTTTTAAAGTGGTTTATTATCTTAGGATCGATAAAAGTAGTTAATCAAAAATTAATATAAAAAAAAAATAATAGGACCATTTGTATAATGAGTAATAATGACTGATTTAGATGTAAGATTTAAAATGTGTGTAATAATTATTATCAGATCAATATTAGTATTTTTGACCAAATTAAAATTATCTTTGTGTGCGTTAGTATAAAAGTTATGATATTGAAGTAATTGTAAATAATGATTGATGTGTAAAATGTTCATAAACAAAACCAAGAAAATATGTGTTCATTTAATACTTACGATTAATGGTAACGCTGGCGTAGCGCAATTTGTAGGCTTCGTAGTTTGTTGTTTACCTCGCATTTTGCTGGAATTGAGAAAAAATAATTGATTAATTTTGAGGTATTTAAGAATTATGATGTAAATAGAAACATTTGAGAGTATTAATTATGTTAAATATGTAAACTTAGACAAATACATGTATGTGGGCATGTAAATAAATAAGCTAATTTTGTGATCATTCACTAATTATTGTGATGAGTAGAAACTTTAATTTTTGTCATGTGGGATGTCACATAATCGATTGTGTTAACCTTTTGTCGTTTGTCAAGTTATATACTTATTTTAGGTCAGTAAAGTGGTTTGAGCACAGTCGACACTGTTGTCATCTACGCAGAATTGTAATTGTATTTTCCTAGTGAACTGACATGTTTAATTAAGTTATATGTTATGTAATTTTAAACCAAATAAATAGATAAAAAAAAAGAGATAAAAACGTAGCTAGGGAGGTTACCCCCATCCAGGAGCATGCAGTGGTGGTGTAAATATGTGTGTATTGAACAGAATAAATAATGTTTGAGCCAGCTAGGATTAGTAATAAGACAATGTGTTTTGTTTAATTCAATCCTTTTTATATATATACTTCTTTATGTAAAAGAAAAAAAAAGAATAGAGAGAAGAAAAAAAATATATATATAATTAAAATTATAAAAAAAATTAGACAGACAGATGGACGACCAAGTGATTCTATAAGAGTTTTCGCTTTTGTTCCATTTAGAGGTACGAAAAAATTTTTTATGCATTTATTCTGTTCATAGATAGGAATAGGTCCACCACTGGTGCGGGTTCGGACCTCGGTAGGTCCTGGTAGGGGACAAATATTTAAAAAAAAAAAAAATTATTAATTTATATTTGCACATGAAGGTGTTTTAATAATATTTTAATGGGAAAGAACATAATTACCTAAAATATTGAAGACTATGCGTGATGTCAATTATTCGGCTTATCAATTTCAAATTTGAAGATAACTGAGATGAAATAATAAGAAATTAATGTTACGGAAAGGTATTATCAAATATGAATCTGTAAGGAAAAGGATGTGATTTAACAGTAATTTTAGAGTAAATTTATTTATCGTATGGCATTTGTCTCGAACTGTGTGCAGAGAGATACAATGGTATGGTAAACAGACAGTAGAATAAATAATAAAGACAAGAAAACCCTAGTTTTATGGAAGTTGATGTGAAAGTAACAAGTTAATTATAATACTTACAATCATCAGCAGGAATAATTAGTTATTAGTCATAATGTTACAGTATAATCAACAATAAATGGGTGGGAGGTCTTGCCGTTCATCATCCGGCTGTTACTGACCCAAGTGGTTCATCGCTGCCTTCTGAAAATTGAAAAGTAGAGAAATTAACATCAAATGACAATAACAGTTACTGTTTGCATTTTTTTTTAATTTATACAAATATTCTAGATAGGAAAAATTAATAAAATAGCATTATTATTATTATTATTATTAAAGCTTTTTATATTTCCACAATATTTGCATATATAGTTTGTTATTTATATTGTTTGTAATTTATTCAGTTGTGGATCCCTTTCGGGTAAAAGCCTCCTCATCACAATTCCATTTATGTCTGTCTTGGGCTACTTGAATCCAGTTTGTTCCTGCTACTGAGTTGATGTCGTCTGTCCATTTCTTTTTTGGTCTACCTCTGTGTCTTTTTCCCACAGGACCATTCCATTTTGTAGATTCCAATGTCCACCTCTTGTCCTTATACCTAGATATATGTCCTGCCCATTTCCATTTCAAACGGAGAGCCTGCTGGAGAGCATCTGTCAGTTTAGTTTTCTTTCTAATGCTTTCACTCCTAATTTTTTGTATTTTCTTTATTTTTAATAGGCTTCTTTCCATTGCTCGCTGGCAGGTTGTGATTGCGTTTTTAACTTTGTCTGTGAAGATCCAAGTTTGACTTCCATATGTCAGGGTAGGTAGGATGCAGGTGTCCATTACAATTTTCTTTAGTGGTAAGGAATAATTGCCCTTAAGAATTTCTTTTTGTGACCAGAACTTCTTCCATGAGATGTTAACACGCCTGGCTACTTCATCTTCGTTACAAGAGGAGCTGAATGATACTTGTTTCCCTAGGTATATGTATTTTTCTACATATTTAACTTCGTTGCCTGCCACTAGTATTGTTCTTCTCCGGCTGTTTGTCATTGCCTTCGTTTTAGTTGTGTTCATGTGCAGTCCCACTTTTTTACTCTCCTCGTCAAGGGTTACCATCATACTTTCGAGGTCGGTGGCGGATTCGGCGAAGAGTACAATATCGTCCGCAAAACGTAAGTGGGTAAGGTGTTGACCAAGTATTCTTATTCCTTTGTCTTTCCAATTTATGTTCCTGAAGACCTCTTCTAGTAGGGCTATAAATAGTTTAGGCGATAAAGGGTCTCCTTGTCTGACACCTTTTCCTATAGGTATCTCTTCCCCTCTATTTTCCATCCTGACTCTGCTTGTACTCTGACTATATATGTTTTTTAGGATGTTTATATATGTATTATTTATTCTACATGTCTTGAGAGCTTGCCAAATTGAACTATGTGTTATGCTGTCGAATGCTTTGGAATAGTCTACAAAGGCTATATACAATGGTACATTAAATTCTATATACTTTGTTAAGACTTGGTCTAGAGTGTGAATGTGATCCACGGTCGAGTATCCGGATCGGAAGCCAGCTTGTTCGATGGGTTGATTGCTATCTATGTCTGGTGTTAATCGAGTTTGCAGTATGGATGTAAAGAGCTTGTATACGCTAGGTAGCAAACTGATTGGACGATAGTTGTTGATGTCTAATGGGTTTCCCTTCTTATACACTAGGACAATATCAGAGCAACACCATTGTTTAGGGACTTTTTGACACTCCAGGATCATATTAAACAGACGGACAAGATGGGGCACCAGAATGGGTGCTCCGATTTTCAAGGCCTCATTGCTTATACTGTCTGGGCCAGGACATTTTTCTGGTTTCAGTTTAGTAATATGTTTTAGTACTTCGAGTTCACTAATAGGTTCTAAGGTGTCCCGTTCATCATCACATAGTTCTGCATAGACTGTAGTGTTTTGTTCTTCTGATGATGGCCTTTTGTACAGTTCTTTATAAAACTCGGAGGCATGTTCAATGATGTCTTTCCTGGTCTTGGTTTCATGTTGTCCTTCCTGCAGTTTTAGTACCCATTCTTTATGGCTTCTAAGTTCTTGGTGGGCACGTTTAGAGCTTCTGTATTTATTTAAATTTTTTTCTATGACTTCTTGCCTATGTTTTTTATAATCTTGTTTTATTGCTTTATTCGTTATTTTAAATGTGTTCTGCAGCTCCATTTTTATATCTTTTGTTTTGTTTTTTATGTTTATAAGTTCAGTGCGTTTGTTTATCAGTTGTAATGTTTCTTTACTTAATATTTCGATTTTCTTTTCTGTATCTGCATTACTTTTAAGGCTGTTTGTGACGGCAATTTCTAGTTTGTCATAGTAGGTTTGTATGTCAACATGTTCTTTGTTCTCGAAGTTTTTAAGTATATTTTCGTTTAGATTGTTGATGTAAGTAAGCTTTTCATTCTCAGTTTTTGGTGGCTTCGGTAATGGCCTAAATGTCTTTCTACTCTTTTTGGGCTCTTTGATTAGGAAAGAAGATCTCAGTAGTCTATGGTCTGATGGATAGGACACATTGTTTAAAATTTCAATATTTGTTATTCGTTTTGGTTTATTACACATTATGTAATCGATTTCATTTTTTGATTTTTGATCTGGTGATATCCAAGTCCATCTGCGGTGAGGCTTTTTCTTAAAGAATGTGTTCATTATTGCTAGCTTCTGTTCACAGGCATATTGTATTAATCGCTCACCTCGTTCGTTGCGTTTTCCAAATCCATATCTTCCCATTATTAAATTTTCTGATAGTTGTGGTTGTCCTATTTTAGCGTTGAAATCTCCCATAAGTAGAACAGTTTTATCTTGCATGTCTTGCGCTTTTCTGAGATCATTGTAGAATTTTTGTATATCGTCTTCATTTGCTCTTTCGGTAGGGGCATAGGCTTGTATTATTGTTATAGTTTCTTTGTCGAATTTTAGTTTTAATAATGCCACCCTTTCGGATATTCCAATAAAGTTGACAATATTTTGTTTATATTTTTTCTTGATTATAAAGCCAACACCATGTAATCCAGTAGTTTCTCCTATATAGCAAAGTATAAAATAGCATAGTTTTGAAAATTTAAACTATTAAGGGAACGCTTACATTGAAATTTGTTTTCATCAAAAATATACTACTATACATCTGTATGTTATAAAATTTAGTCAGCATATAGGTTAATTGTATGTACTTACATTAGGAGTCACCCATGGTGATTGAAGGTAGAAAATGAGAAGTTTTGCTATTCTTCCGGCAGTCAACAATTTTTGTTCATCGTTCTCTACTGAAAATTGAAAAGTTTAAATATTAGTTTTATAAGAGGATATCAATATTATCTATATTTATAGGAACTAATAGAAACATTCTAGACTATGAAAATAAAGAAAATAGCATAAAAAGGTATATTTCGGAATTTAATTGAATGGACCCGACGGAGAACGGTCAATCTAAAATTGAAATTTCACTAAAATCGGAATTGGGTATAGTTGGTTTGATTTAACGTTTAATATTAAGACATCAGATTGGTTAGGTTATGTACTTACATTTGATGTCATCCATATAATATGACAGAAGGAGAATTTATCAATAATTTTTGAGTCAGCGGACAAAGTCAGGTTTCTCTTAGCATGTTGTTGGCAGGTTTTCATATTAACAGTAAATCATTATTATGTGAAAGCTTTATCACCAATGTCCTGAAACAGTGGGAGAGAGAGAATAATAAATAAATAATGATACTTAAATTACATAAAATAAAAATAAAGATTAATTGATAATACATACCTATTAAAGTAATAATCATGATTCTTCATTTTCAAGTAAATACTGGAAACAGAGGAAAAAAAGCATTATTTAAAAGAAATAATATATAGAAATGTAATTGTTCTTTTTAGAATTAATTACCAGGTAATCAATAGGAAACAAGTCATTATCGGGCATGTGTAATTGGATCTCAATCGCAGGTTGTACATTTTCATTCTCAACATTTTCATCTGGGGAAGCTAATGTAGGGGGTGGACATTCATTATTGGTAATGGGATTCTGAAAACAAATTTAAATTGTTAAGCTGAAAATAAAGAATTTTTACCGGAGGTCAGAGGAAAATAAATAAATAATATACATTAAGTTGTTGCTTACCGGATGTCAGAAAATTGTTTAGCTTGGTTTTTTTCTCTCTTTCTTACTGTCGCAGGAAGAGGATGGGTTAATTGTATATATAGTTTACTTACCAAAAGAGAGTTCAAGTCATCAAAATTAGTCACTGTCGGAGTTGTAATCCATTCATTTTCGTTGCTCTAGGAGGGAAGGAAATTAAAGTTTAGTAACTATTAGGCGATAAACGTGAATAAAGATAGAGCAAGTCAAATTACCAGATCTTGGAGTATATCATCCAAATTTGATAAATCTTGGTCTGGAATTGTTTGCGTTGCAATCGTATTAGATGTTTTATTGGTGGTTGAAGGTGTTATTGATTTCTGGTTGCGCTGAGGAGGTGGATTACAATTATTGAGTTATATCAAAACACTAAAATTTGTATGTTCATTGGCGCAAAGAAATTTACATATACAGGTTACTTAAACATATTTATTATAAACAGGAAAGTTAAAAGTTCTCTTACCAAGCGGCGATATAAGCGGCATCGATAGAGTTTTATTTTCTTGTTTAACCAAGTCATATCCACAGTAAAATCTGCATGAGATTGACACAAATTAAGCAATTCCTGTTTTGCCTTTGATGTAAGAACTCTGTTTCGAAAGTTGAAGTGGTTCTTTTTTTTTTTTTTTTTTTTTTTTTTTTTTCGTAGATGGCTTTCACTCCTTGCTGGATTTGGCAAGGGGTATTTCGCCAATGTCGCCGTATACAGACATATCACACGAGAAGAGAATGATCGTAATAAATTTTGATTTTTGTGGGAGGATATGTCTGGGAACCTAAAACAAATAACACATATTAAGGACGACACAGACAATACAGGACGATTGTACAGTTAGTAAAAGAGCGGGAAGTGGATGACAGAACGTTAAGCATGCCAACATAGAGGAAAAATGGAGAGAGAGAAATATAATATGAAAAAAGGGGAAAAAATTATACGAAATCGGTTATAATTTAATATTGTGGTCCTGAATATATTTGATAAGGAGAGCAATGAGGGGAGTGTCCATGGAAACAAGAAGTGATTGGAAATTAGCCGGCCGCGGAATACTTTCAGGAAGAACATCGTATAAAGAATAGCCAAATCTAGTGCAACTAAAAAAAATGTGGTCCAGGGTGCCATCGTCAAGGCCGCATTCGCACAGTGAATTATCCCGCACCCGAATCTTGGACAAGAACACCGGAGTACAGACGTGACCCAAACGTAGACGACAAATTGTGGAAGTGACCCATTTACTTGCAGACCGAAAACGAAAGAACCATGGCTTACGGGGGATGGTAGGTTGAATACATCCATAATGTCGACCTTTTTGTATCCTGGAGGAATCCCATAACCTCTGCCAACTGTCATTTAGGTTGGTCTTGGCAAAGACCATTAGGTCGGATGCCTGAATACAGTTCAAGGATAGAGAGCCAACCTCAATTGATTCCTTAGCCCACATGTCTGCCTGTTCATTGCCCTCAATGCCACAGTGACCAGGGATCCAGGCAAGCACTATTTGGAGTCCTTTCTTCTCACATGCAAATAAAATTTCCTTGATTTTTAAAATAATTGGAGACTTAGTTTTCATTTTAAAATGGTTACCTACAATTGCTTGCAGGCAACTTCTGGAGTCTGAAAAAATGATGGCTTTGGAGATGTTGTGGGACTCCACATATGTGGCAGCCTCCAGTATAGCCACCGACTCTCCAGTGAAGACCGATGACTGAGGAGGGCATTTGTGTGACAATAATATGTTGAATTTGGGTATCCATGCTGCAACTCCTACATGGCCATTAGCACTCATCTTTGAAGCATCGGTAAAGATTGGAAGGTAGTCCTGCCACTTATTTAATATGCTATTAAATTTGGAATTGGCTGCAGGGTCATCTTTAAAAATGCCAAGGTCTAGAATGACTTTGGGCTTGTGGACAATACAGTCATATTCTATTGCAAAAAGAGGGTTAGTGTTTGCTGAATAGATTGAGAAGGGGAGTTCTTTAATTTTGACAAAGCTGTTAACAGTCCTTGGTGTCTCTTTATGTAACCAATATGCATTTTCAGGAACCTCATGAGCTAATGACTCCAATCGAGGTAAAAGCAGGTGATTTGAAATGGAGCAAGCCTTAAAAACATACCTGTCTGCCAAATATTGCCTACGGAGAAAAAGAGGAGGATCAAGGGCTTCAACCTGCATGGCATTTTTGGGGGAAGATCGCATGGCACCAAGAATTATTCTTAGACACTTAGCCTGTATAAGGTCTAATTTTTTGAGTGCCACTTTACTGCAAGGCTCCCACACCATTGAGCCGTAGTCCATCTGGCTGCGAATTAATGCGTTGTATACTAGTTTTTGGCAGTATGGGTGAGCGCCCCACCAAACCCCAGAAAGGGCTCTAAGGACGTTAACACCCCTCTCACATTTCCCAATTATATATTCCAAATGTGGAATGCCAGACATCTTGGAATCCAAGATGACACCTAAGAATTTAACGGCATGTTTACTAGGGATAACCTCATTCTCGCAATAAATATCTGCTGGAGGGATGAATCTGCTACGAGTGAATGTAACTGTGCAGCTTTTAGGAGGAGATAATGTTAAGCCATGTTCATCCAGCCAGTCCTGGAGGTAGCTGAGGGCCTGAGAGACGCTAGAAGAAGCTTCATCCACTGATTGCGCAGAGGCATAAAGACACAAGTCATCCGCGTACTGAAGGACATTACAAAAGGGGGAGACAGATTGCTCAATGTCATAGGTATACAGATTGTAAAGTAATGGGCTGAGGACCGAGCCCTGTGGGAGTCCTTGCCAAAGCGTTAGAGGAGGAAGAAAGGAATTGCCAGAGCGGATCCTGATTGTACGTCCCATGAACAGTCTACATACTATTTGTACAATCCTCGCGGGAATACTCAGCTGCAGCAGTTTAGCTCTGAGCAGCGGAAGTTGTACATTATCGTACGCTGCTGAAACATCTAAAAAGCATCCGACCAGAACTTGCTTATTTGACAGAGCTAACCTAATGTCGGAGGTCAAAATGCTTAGACTGTCCATGGTACATCTGCCCTTTCGGAAGCCGAACTGTGAGTTAGCTAAAATATTCTTATTTTCCACAAACCATTCAAGTCTATTTTTAATTAGGTGTTCAAAAATTTTACTTATTGTTGCAGAGAGAGCGATTGGACGATAGGAAGCTGCTTCCTGTGGATTCTTGCCGGGTTTAAGAATCGGAATGACTATTTGTGACTTCCAGTCGTCAGGAACTTCTCCAGATTCGTAAAAAGAATTTAAGAGGCGCAAGAGGAGCTCCTTCGAAAATTGACTTAGTTTGATAACAAAGCAGTAAGGGATGCCATCCTCTCCTGGTGAGCTGTGATGAAGTGAGTCTAATACTAATTCTAATTCAGTATAGGAAAAGGGATGGTCCAGAGACGTGAGGGGGTTGGGGAGGGGGGGAGGATGAATGCAGATCTCTTCAGGAACTGATGATGGAGCCATTTTACTCGCAAAATCGGACAACCAGGAGGAGTCCGTGGATGATGAGCAATCTGACCTGAATGAGCCCCTAAATTTCTTTATGTTCTTCCATACGAGAGATGGCGGAGTCCTGGGGTTTAATCCCTCACAGAATCCCTTCCAGCCCTTCTTTTTAGTTTTATTGAGAAGACGCTTGGTATGAGCGGCGATCCTCTTGTATGCAGTGAAATCTTCAGAAACGCCAGACTCATTGTATTTACGTTCTGCATTCTCCCGTTCTGCTACTGCAGAAGTGCATTTGGGGTTCCACCAAGGGGGAGAGGGGATTTTACAGCTATGAGGTTTTTTCTTGGGAATGTGAAGGTCAGCTGCTTCCAGTAAAATGTTTTTAAATTGGGAATATATTTGGAGGGAGTTTAAAAGGTTGTGATCTAGTAATTTAAGTCTATCTTCTACATGAAGTGAAAAACTTGGCCAGTCAGCTTTTTCTAATTTGAATTTCAGGAGAGGTTCAGGAGCTGGAGAAGGAAGAACGGACGTTGGATTGGATATAATAATAGGGAAATGATCGCTACCATAAGACTGGTTTAGTACATGATGAGAGAGGAGACAGGAAAGATTGGGGGAACACGCGATCAAGTCTAAGACCGATCTTGGATCTTGCCCGGGGTACACCCGATGAGTGGGAGTACCGTCGTTGAGGACAGAAACGTTAACGTCGTCAAACAAATCAAGAAGGAAAGAAGAAAATACATCAGTGGATGATGAACCCCAAGAGACGTTGTGGCAATTAAAGTCTCCTAGAATAAGGAGAGGGGGAGGAACAGAGAATAAAATTGTGGAAAGGTCAGGTATTAGATTTAAATTAGGGTGAGGGATATATACCGATATGAAGTTTATTCCCATGACATTAGCCGCGACTGCGTTAATTTCATGGGAGTGAGGGGGAAGAGGAATTTCAGAAAACGAATATCGTCTGCTGATCAATAAAGCGCAGCCTGCACGGCCATCGTCACGGTCATCCCGGAGGCACGAGAAACCAGGGATCCTGAAACGGGAACCCGGTCTCAGCCATGTCTCCGAAATGGCCGCCACAGAAATAGAGTGGTTATTGATCAGACTGATCAAGTCAGATTTTTTAGGGTTAATGCTGCGACTATTCCATAGTAAAAATTTGGCCAGGGGAGCCATTGGAGAAAGAAAGTTTCTCAGCGAGTGTCGTCATTAGGGGGGCAACGTCGGGCGGTAAGCAATCGCTCCATTTGGCGATTATATTGGTCAGTAACTTGAATAAGAGTTCCATCATGTCGTCGTTGGGGGTCTCCCTTTCTAAGCGCTGAGACAGCGCGTATCCATTTGGGACCTGAGAGTTGGGCCTTGCGACAATATTTTGGTGAGCCTGTCGGTCGTAGCTAGGAGATAGGGGAGATCTAGCACGTGGTTTACGGGTCACTGTCTGTCGGTATGATGTAACAGAAGGCTGAGAGGGGGGTGAGGAAGGGGGGAGCGTTTGGGAAGCTTGCCATGGAGACTCTGGGACAGGGGCAAATACTATTTGGGCAACATCAGCATAGGGTCTTCGAACAGCAGGATGCCGAGTTAGTGCCTCTTGGTAGGAGATGTTGAGCTCAGACATGGTTTTCTTAATTGCTTTTTGTCTACAGAATTCAGGGCAGCGTTGGTCTGTGGCGAAGTGACGGCCAGTGCAATACAGGCATGTGACATGTTCTGGGGCTATGTTGCAGGTTTCACCGGGATGCTTGCGGGCACATTTGAAGCAGCGGGCATCGGATCTACATTGGGACTGAATATGGCCAAATCTCAGACACTTTCTGCATTGAATAGTGGGCATTATGTATACCTCAACATTGAGAGACGTGTAGAAAGCATACACCTTTGGAGGGAGCACTTGGCCTTCAAATGTGACCACCACGGACTGAGTCGGAACCCAAGAAGGAGGACTGTTTTCTTTCAAAACCTTCCGTTGAAGGCGGCGAGCTTTAAGAATTCTACCATTGCCAACTTTGAGTTCAGTCGCAGTAACAAACTCTTCCATTGACCAATCAACTGGAACTCCTCGGACCAGGCCCATGCGGGACACCTGATAGGAGGGGATCGAACCGACCAACTTGTTGCGAGCAAGACACGGATTATCTACAAAACAGTTTGCAGCGGAGGCCGACTTAAACTCTACCGAGACGCAGTTTCTACCCAGAGATCTAATACCGTCTTTCTTTATATAAGAAACACACTCTTTGTTCATAATCTGTCCAACTTTTATTGGTTGAAGTGAGATTCCTGAGTTGGGAGACTCTGCGGTTCGTGATACGTGTACAATAAACGGACCAATGTCATCATTTCCGTATTTGCGGGTCTTGTCCAAATCGGGGTGCTTGTATAGTGCATCATTGTTAGCCATAGCGTCCTGCATCACCCTTTTTTCTTTTGGCTCTAAAACCTTATCAGTCGGCGACAATTCCAATGATTTAAGGGAACGTTTTCTGTTTTTGTCCTGGGATTCCTGTGAACTATCAATGTTCATCTCATTCGAATTGTCGCCGCCCGGGTCAGGCGGTTTTTCCTTCTCATTCCCCTCCATATCTTTCGACTAACCGGGCTAGTACTAAGTATTACTAGCTAAAATGTCTAATTATATTGTTAATAAGATAAACCACCACCTAATACCTAAAGGAGTTGTTATTTAGGAAGGAGATAACCTAAAAATCGACCAGACTCACTCAACGCGCTTCTGTCAATCTCGAAGTGGTTCTTATCCCATAAAATGGGAAACTTGTTCATAAGACTGTCAAAACTAACCGACATTTTTTTTTTTCCTTCTTTGGGCAACGAACAAGGAACAAAGATCACACAGATGTCAGAAAATTAAGTTTGCGGTTGCGCATTTGACGTTTGACAATAAGATCAGTGTTGCCAGTAAAAAAAAAAAAACAGGAGGCAGGGTTCACATTATCGGATATTATTGTAGGTTTTTATGAGTTAACTGCCCGGCGGAAAACACTTATGTTTGTCAGTGTCGTTTAATATTTGATAATTTGTTTATTTTCATCTGCTAAAATTTATTACAATTCATTTCGTTATATTGAATAATATTTTCCTCACAAGAGAAAAAAATGTTATGTGACCGATAGTTGGTAACAAAATATACGTATATAAGTTTCTTTAACGATTTTAAATAAAATATTTTGTGCAGATAATATTAATAATTATGATATAATTCTTAAGAAATATGATTTGCTGTCACAAATATTTAAAACGTCGTGTGGAAACGGTTAAGTGAAATAGTAGATGACGTTTGACGTTTGTAGGAGGCTTAATAGTTTCGTAATGTAGGCAATAGAAAAAAATTCTGAACGCAGTATGCAAACAGTCGTTGGATTTTGACATTTGTTTTTGATTTAATTTGTTTTGCAATTTATCTTTTTACATTTATGGCGTTAAAAATAATTAAATATGATACGTTTTCCGAGTGGATTAATAATCGAACATTATAGTTTAGTTAAAGTGTGCGTTGACGCCAAAGATAGTGCATTCATTAGTAAAAGTCGGAAGCTAGATAAATACCATGTCTGAACTGAAAGTTAAAGTGTTGTTTGTTATAATTAATCAGGAAGTCTAGGTAATGAGTGATTTGAGATTAAGTGCAGTGTAAATGGAATGTGAGTGGTATTTTATATTGGAGTCAACATTAGGATTAGGATTAAAACAAGTAAGTGGGTTTGAACATAACTATAGTATACTGAACAGTGAATATCTTGGGAAGAAAATAGTATATATTTTCTCAGTTCTCTTGTAAGTGATATTTTGGTAATTTTCGGGTTGAGAGCACGGAGCCCTTATAAGGTCAAATTGTCTGTCTGCATGTTGGAATCATTTGTAGAGTTGTCATTTGTAGAATATTTTCCGTTGACCGGCGACTGTAAGACTGACATGTAATATTGTTATATACTACAAGCGCATAGAGGGCTATTGATGCTAAACATTTGAAAGTTAAGTCGTAGTAAGAATGTTATTTTTATTTAGAGTCATGTTTTGAAGTTTGTTAACCGAGTTGTGTATCAAGTTTTGTTGGCACAGGTTAGTTATTTATTTATTTTAAGCTTTATTGCATGACATGCGCAAGATTAACCTGATATTTAATTGAATTTATGCTTTATAGGATTCAATTTCTTTTGGGGTACAATCGATAGTAACTAAAATTTTGGACAAGTCTTCGGTCTGTCGGGTGGGATTCCGGACTCATTTGTAGTATTTGCTTGTAAAGTTGTGTGGAGCATTCAGTAGGTGGATCTACATTGTACTTGCCTGGGTTTAACAAAATATAGTGGTGGAAGTATTTAGAAGTGGTTGGGATTAGAAATTTAGAATTAGGTTTAGCGGTGAAAATTTAGCGGTGAAGAAATTTTTATGGCAGTATATATATTCAAAGGGTTATGTATTTTGCTAGAATAATTTATACTAAAGCTCCTATCAAATCAAATTATAATAGTAGAATGATTTTCAGTTTTCAATATAGAAAAAAATTAATGCATGATAATCCATCGCTCTACCCGGAATGGAAAAGTTTAAAATTTGGTTCTTTTATTGAAATAGGCCATGTATTTTTATATTTACATTGTATTTTAATTACAAATAGTAAGCTTCAACTTATATATTCTTTTTGGTATTATAGTGCATGCATTGTGAAGGGTTTTAATATAAGCGATGTATCGGTTCTTTAAATGGTTTTTCTTCAAAAAGAAAATAAATTTTGTAAAAGATAGTTAGATTCAGAATTATGATTTTAAAAATATTATCAACATTTTCAATAAATTTCATAGAATAAAAATAAAATATTTTTATATTACAAATAAATAAGGACTGATTGCTTATAGTAAATTTGTTTGCTGAAACTTTATAGCAAATAGAGAAGGGGTACATATGGCGTACTTGAAGTTTTTTAAGGCTCTCTATCTGTCAACCACTGGGCTAAAAAGAAATATTTAAAATAAATGTATAAATATGTGTATATAATTATGAAATTTTAATTTTGGTTGCATTGTTTGGTATTCATTTTTACAGAAAAAGGTAAAATTTATTAATACGTAGTTATTATTTTTATTAATATTTCAGCAATTAGAAGAATATTCTAATGATTACATATCAAAGACTTTGGCTATCTGTAATTTTAACCGTTTGAAAAAGCGAGTGTGGAATGATGCAAGTAGTTGAGTGACAGAGTTACAGAGGTTTATTGAAACTGATGGATGATGGTGATGTGTGGAAACAGGGGGGTGGGGGAAAATTTTGTGAAAATGGGTTATTGCAGGTAGACAAATGTTAAGATTGTGATCAGCCTGGATTTGTTGGTAGTTTGAGGGGTCTATACACACAACTAGTCAGCAAGGATTTATCAGTAGGTTAAAATCGTATAACGATTCGACCCATTTAATAAGGGTAATCCTTATTGTCTAGTACTAAACAGAAGCTAGGACTAAAAGTCTATTAGCTGAGGTTTTATCAAGGTTTTGTACACACACCACGATTTGATGAAGGATCATTCGAAAACAGAAATATCCGACTGCTTAGTAGGATATGATATACAAATGATATGGCGAAATGCAATCATTTTTGAATAATGTTTAAAAATTGTATTATGTAAACTTTTTATTATTTTTGGTAAATGATATTTGATAGTTTACGTGTCTGATAGAAAGACAATTTATTTATTGGTATTAAAGTAAGGCTCATTTCTCACGCTAGAGGTGAAATGTTTATTATATTAGTGGTATTTACATGATTAATTTTATAACAATGTAATTTAAAGGTTATTTTTTAAGTTGGGAATGGGGAATTGGTTATTTTGATAACAGGATGTTATGGATATTGACATATCCATATAGTTAAGCGCATTTCGAGTTTTAATGTTTTGTAGCCATTTAAATGACGAATGGGAATGCAGGAGCATTGAGGTTTCGAATGTCGTTTAACTAAGTTCATAAATGGACATTTCATAAATTGGTGTGAAAATGAGTCTGAAATCGAATATCTGATTCAAGTTTGTGACATGTTCCAAGAAAACTTGATTGAAAATGGTGACAAAGTATTGAGATTTGGTTAGAGTTTTGGTCTAATGGCGATTGAATTTCTTAGTACTTACATAGAGGGTCTTTCTTTTTGCGTGGGGAGCTTTTGGGATATCAGATCGGATCCGGGCAATGTGGATTTTGAATGGATGAGTGCCTGGACAGACTCTGAAATTCAGTTTGATATTGCAAATGCGGACTATTCGGGTCTTCTAGCCTCACAAACTAGAACCTTGGGCAAATGGGAAGATTTCGAGGAAAGGATAGTCATGGTTCATTATCAAAATTCATAAGACTAAGTTTTATGCCGAGTCACTAACAATCAATGAGTACTGGTTTAAATACTCATACACGTTTAAAAATATAGGGGTGGGGGGAAGGGGAGGGGAGAATAGGTTCACTAACAAATCTATGGTATGTTATATAACATTTTAGTAGTTCAAGGATCCGTCATGAATCGCTCATAACATTAGCAATTACATGGCACATCCTTGAGGGGGCGAATATGTAACTAGACACTTACAATGAACACCTGTCCTTTACCGAATGCTAAACAAAGATCGGTAATTTTATCTTAAGTAGGTATTTCATTAAAAACTAATCAAAGTTATATACACAATTAAATAAACGCTTTACAAATTACGACGCAAAATCTATTAATAATCACAAAAATGGCCGGCGCCGGCGCGGCTACAACATATTTCAATAAGAGCCTATGTCGTGAGAGCGTAATAAATTGCGACCGTAAACGTAAGAGCGCGCGGAGTAGTTTCGTTTGGAGTGATGCATGCGATATAGGCAATGGTTGCGATGCGGAGGATTTTTGCGATATAGGTGATGCAGGCGATGTTATTTTTAGTTATAAATAGCCGGGCGCGCGGAGCGGACGGATCATTATTGTTCGACTGTTTGTGACTCTGGTTCTATATAGGGTTTGCAATCCGGATATCCGGATATCCGAAATATCCGGATATCCGCCGTTTTTTGGATCCGGATCCTACGGCTCTCAGGATCCGGATATTTCGGATCTAACGGATCTTTAAAAATTTGATTAAAAATATGATAATGAACTAAAAGAAAGCTTTAATTATCTATTTTTAAATGGTGAATCTAAATAGAAACTATATTATTTAACAAAAATACAAAATAAATAAGTTTCTGGCTTAAACTTCATTTTTGGTACGAGTTTCGATATAACGAGCCCAAACACGACGTGTGTATCTTGTGTATAGTTTAGGAGTTGCTATGGCCTCCAGCATCAGATCAGCTTAGTCGCCCAGCCAAGACAGATTCGACGATTGATCTCCTACACCTGCCCAACTGGACCGTTTGTCCCAGATACACATATTCATCATAAACGAGTTAACGAGCGTAGTCTCACTAATTTCTTAACTGGAGTTAGTACTACATGGACGTTAAACATGATCTTCGGCGTTTTGTCCATGTTCGGCATGTTCATCTTAAGACCTCAGAGGACCTACACAACTCAGATCATCGAGTCCATCGAGCTTAGTACTTAAGTTCTCCATGGTCTCAGCCATAACCACTATATCGTCGGCAAACCGAAGGTGAGTGATATACTCGCCATTTATGTTGATGCCGAGCCCCCTTCAGTCCAGAACCTTGAACACATCTTCCAGTGCAGCAGAGAGTTTCGGAGGGATGATTATCTCCTCACCTAACTCCCCGATGCAATGGTATTGGTTTAGAGTTTTGTTCCTGGAGACAGACTGAAATAGTGGCGTTCTCGTATCTCGTACACTTTAGCACTTCGATATACCGGTAGGTAGCCTAATTGGTACCGCTGGAGAGCGAGTAACATAGCACAGCCCGTCACGATCGAATCAAAGGCTCTTTCGCAGTCCACATTATACGCTAAGCAGAGGGGCAGATTATACTCCTCAGTCTAATGTATAATCAATCTGACGAAGCGTATGTATGTGGTCTACGATACTGAAGCATTTCCTGAAACCGCCTTGTTCGGAAGGATGGAAATCGTCAAACCTGCCTGTGAGACTCGAGAACAACTTGTAGACATGGTTCAGAAGTGAGATGGGCCTATAATTCTTCAGCATGGTGTTATCTCTCTTTTTGAAGAACAACATCACCACACTCCTGTTCTATGCATTTGGCTTTCTGCCTAGTATGGCGGAATCGAAAAGCTTGCAGCGACCTAAGGATTAGCTTTTCGCCCGCCTTCAGGAGTCAGTGTTCCTGCGTGCGTGACTGATTGATTGATGATTGTTATTTCGATTGATATGATTATTTCATAAATATGACAATTATTAAAATTTTAACTACTAGTTTCACTTTCTAAGCAAGTATACAGCAGCTACTTACTTAAAAAAGCAGTTGTTAATCGATAAGGTGTTAATATTGAAATGGATCCGTTTTATCCGAAATATCCGGATATCCGGATCCTACGATTTTTAAGATCCGAATTATCCGGATCCTTAAAATCAACGGATCTTGCAAACCCTAGTTCTATAGATTATTTTTGGTGGGTTTCTCGTCATTTTTGTTTGAGATTCCGTTGTTATGTGGAAATGTTCCGCATAGTGAGGGAATCTTCTTTATTTTCAATTTCATTATTATTTTACGGATTAAAATTTATTGCTATTTATTTTAAGAGAGCCAGATCACATTCCAGACATACAGTTTAGTCTGATGGAATACGTTTAACCTAACGGTTTGTCAAACAAGCTTATTCCAGAGTCATTTAGATTACCAGACTGTTTAGGGGGTCTGGGCGTTCCTATTTATCAACATGGGACATATTTTACCCTTAGCGAGTTCCATTGTCCAACTGGTGTAGTCTAATCATGACCTCCGCGATTGAAGGAGGTATAGAAGGGTTCTTCGCTTGAGAGGGCTCACTGGTATTTGGAATTCGGTCTTTATTATGTATATTTATATATTTCATTATATGCTAGGGCGTTTCATATCACAGATCCCTTTAGACTTCGGTCAGTTGTGATATGACACAATACACAGGCTTTAGGTTGAATTTCTCAAGCTAGCCACTTGAACGTACTAGTAGGGAACTGTTTAGGTATATAGGTAAAAGTAGGGCCTCACTACATAACACTATGGTAAATACCTCACGGTTGAGGTTTGCATACACTAGAGTAGGAATTAGAGCTATATGGGGATGTAAGTAGATTAGGATTAAAGTCATGTGTAGGATTAGGACGTTAGGAAAGAGGGTTTAGGGATCTAGGTTTAGGTATTCACGCGATTATTGGTGTATTGTGTAATAAATAAGAGGTATCTAATAATTTCTTTAAATAGGTACTAAAAATATTGGGTTTCATAGATTTTTATAGGTATTATGTATTGTAAAGGTCCAATTCTTCCAAATATGATTAGGATAGCAGGGCTGGTTCAGAAAGATGGAACTAACTCTGTGAGTAGCAGGCGGAGCAGACTACTAGTATTATTTTCCAATATCATGAGTGAAAGAATACTCATTGCTGGGAAAGAGTAGAAATATACTTTTGTAAATGGTTAGGAAACATTGGGAAGTGTTTAGGGTAGAGGGAACTGGTAGTTAAAGATGCTTCTCATCTAAAGATTTATTAATGAATTTATTTTCATTAGTATGGATTTATATTCATTAATATGTATTGTCATTGTATTGTATTGTATTGTAATATGTCTAGTTCTGGTATAGAATAGGTTCAGTCTCCATCTTGGCGTGTTAACAGCATTGTATGAGTTATGAAAGACATACCGTACAACAGTCAAAATTATCCTTTTTAGCTGTAGCTTAAAATTGGGTATCAACGATTCTATTTTCTACTGCATATTTATGGTAGCAGGATGATTTTGACTTAGGGGAAAAAAGTAAGGCTTTCAAGGGTATTTGCCGCCCATTGGAAACCTCCAGCTGTTAATAACGTAACTGAACACGTAGATCTTGTTGGAGATAGATTACCAATAATAATATTATTATTATGTATTTAAAATCTAAATATTGAGTAGGTAAAATATGTTAGGAAAGCTATTGTAAATGTATGGAAATTTGGTAGAAATAATTCTACTTAGTAGAAAAATACGTGGTAGATTTGGTAGGAAAAATTAGTAGGTATTTTAGGGTCTTAGGACAAATAGTGAAGAGTTCAAGTCTGATTCGTTTCACATAAAAGAATCGAGGTTATTCGGTACACAACGTAGTTTATCATTAGACGATCTCATGGCCAAATCAAGTTATTTTCACGGGTCTTTTATTTAAACTATGGGGAATATAATGTTTAGAGGGGGTAGAGAGGGGGGGAGTTACAATATACGTGTCTCATTAAAGTTACAGAAATTTTGAAGCTTCTATAAAATAAAATCATTTAGCGCTGTCTTGCTCGCACGCGGTGCGACGTGCGAGCGAGACGGACCGTATGGAAAACCGCATTAGTGTGCTAGCAATGAGGTTAGACTAGATTGGAACTGCTTTGCGCGTCGGGCGTTAAAAAACAATTGCCGCGTGAAATTTGGTGATCATGTACTATTTCTGGGTATCGAAAGAATTATTTGGGTGTAAATAATTTTAATAGGATTACGAGCCCTGTAATATTTGGAGGTAAATTATATAAAATTTGGTGTTTGAAATTAGGTGATCATTAAGTATTTTTGGGTAGTGACTAATTTATTTGGTAACAATTTAATTTAATAGGTTATCGACATGTTACTTCTTTGAGTTGCACTTTATATTTAAAAGGAGTTGAAAATTTGGTGCGAATCTAGTATTTTTGGTAATCAATGTAATTTTTTAGTGCATCATTCGGCAACTAATTTGGTGGTTCGTTAAATGCTACCCAAAATAAAAAATAATGTTACCTAGGGTTTATTTTCTGTCAAACTTAAATTTGTGGTAGGTATTACTTATCGAAAACTCTACTTTTTTGGTTGGTATGCCCCAAAAGCTGAAATTTGGATTATAAGTTTCTTGGGGGGAGTGTAATATTGGAGGAGCACTAAAAAAAGATTTCCTGAAGTTCCCTCGGGAACGGGAGAAAAACGGGATTTTGCGGTTTACTAGTTTATGATAAAGAGCAAGTATAATTATGATTATGAAGTAACGGTGTTTTAAGGTGGTAAAAAGCTCACATTATTTTCAAGTGGAGGTGTATGAGAACCGATGCTGGAGACTTCAATTTCAGACACGGCCTCCTGAATAAAATTGTCAAACATTTAGTGAAAAACAACAAAAACCGTTCACTTAATAATTTCATTTTTGGTACAAGTTTTTACTCTTGACTGTATTTTTTTTAGTTCAGTCGTCAAGTACCTATTAGTCAAGACGATTCTAACGAGCTCAAACTCGATGGGCTTACGTCGCTTAGGTACACAGTTCCTATGGCTACCTTCCGTCTTCATCATCAAGTCAGCGCGATGGTACCATAATATTTTACTGTCATCAGAACTAAACAAGTGTAAAACAAAACAGCTCAATCGGTAACCTGCCCTGGTAACCGTTCCCTGGCCAGGAAGTGGGATTTGCAGCGCGCGTAGCGTGCGATAATTGCTACTTACTGGCCAGGTGAGATATAAAATATCTAAATAATAGGTATAAATCAGGCCCCTATACCACAAAACTTTACAAGTCTACAATTTGACAAAATTGTGCAATTTTCCATAGAAAAAGTTCACAAATTTGTCGAATTGTACGCTTGTAAAGTATTGTGGTACAGGCCCCAGAACGTTTACTTACATTCATAATTTGTTGGAGTTGACGAATTCCTTTTTTAAAAATAATTATTTCTTTTATACTGGGTATAAGCTCCTTTAATTCTGTTTCGTGGATATCATGCAGCAACTGACATGTTATTTGATTTTCTGTAAGATTCAAAATTCAAATTCTAAAACACACAGCGAGCGTGCGCGGGCGGGCGGGCGCTTAAAACTACAATACAATACAATACAAATATTCTTTATTGTTCACCAAAAACAACGCAATTAGGGCTTCCATTCCGTAATTACGTAATTACGGAATTACGTAATTACGGACAGATATTTGACTTCTAATAATTACGTAATTCAAAGGTTAAATTCCGTAATTACGGAATTATGTATTACCACTTATTTGTTTAAAATATGCCTACTATTTCAGTCTAAAAATGGAAAAAGGTTTTATGAAATTGTAAATTAACGTATTATTAAATAACATAAAAGATTATGGGATATTATTTGGAGTTAGTACCTAGGTACCTCGACACATCACTAGCGAGAATGGACAGGATTGCGTTGTAACCCTTTCGACTAGGTTACTCTGATGTCTGTGGACTAGATACAAGAAGGAGGTCCGACAGGGGCCAGGGGTGCATTATTTTACCGGGCGGGTCTTCGATGTGGTGGCTGGAATGGCGGAACAGATCAAAAACCTATTAATATCATATTACTATTTGGGGGTAGTGGCTATAATTGCGACCATTGCTGAACTATTGGGATCCTAAAAGTGGGTAAAGTCCTGCAAACTTAAAGAATTGCAGGATTTTGCTGAACTCGAGAAATTTAGTCTCTTCAGGGCACATGACGTGTTTGCCCAAGAAAGAGCTACGGCTGTGCATTAGGCTAGGGCAGTCAGTTAGGATGTGTGCAAGCGTCTCCTCCACTTCAATGCAGCGTCTGCACCTCCTTGTGTCACTCAATCCTAACGTGTGCATGTGCTTATTTAGTAAGCACCCTTACAAACACGCGTAGTCGGTCCCTGCTTAGCAATAGGCATCAGGGGACTCCTTTTTGTTAAAGGCCTTAAATAGCGCCTTGGAATGGTTCAGACATGGGAACTCTCTCTAGGCCTGAATGGTTTTGTGGAAACAGTAGATTTCCAGGGTTAGCTTGGTTAGATGTATGGGGATGCCGCAAAACGATTCTGGCCCGCAATGCATCCCCTTCGCGCCCGCTCGTGCAAGCTCGTCAGCTCTTTCATTTCCCGCGATACCTAGCTGCATGCCCTGGGACGGGACCCACCGTAAAATAACCTTGTTTTTCGCTCCAAGGTTATTTAATGCTTCCCGGCAATTCAAGAGCACCGCCTGGCTATACGATTGAATATAAATTATATTGTTGAGATAATTGCTTTGCCGATTGGTTGTCGCACACTCTAAAATGGCGTATACCTCTACTTGGAAACTAGAGGAGTCCTTTCCCAGATTTTCAGATGATAGCAACTGGATTGAGTGCTAGAAGTAAATTTGTGGCATACCTACTTCGAAAGGGATATCGTACCAATTCATCGATTTTAGACCAGCACAATATTCGAATCAGACTGTCCACCACACTACCATACTTGATCAATAACAACTGGTTGCCAATACAACAAATAAAGCTTAAAGACGTACGTATTACTGGTAGAAGTTCCTCAAGCTGGACTGACCATATACGTTCAGCTCTTTGTTCTGAAAATTACACGTGGATGCTGCGATTTATTTAAATAATGGTGTTAAAAATCGTTTCACTTAATTATAATTAATAATTATAACAAATACAAATTATTTAGAGATTTTTAATTTGAACTCCGGGTCAGTTACGTAATTACGTAATTACGTAATTCAACGTTCTAATTACGAAACCAATTACGTAATTGACAAATCCGTAATTTTGGAAGCCCTAAACGCAATGGATTTTGATGCGGTTTTTTTTAATCGATAGTGATTCACAAGGTTTATGTTGTATAGTACTAATTTGCACCCGTGCGAAGCCGGGGCGGGTCGTTTGTAATAAAATACAAAGAAAACTAAACGCGCGCACGCACCCGCCCGCGCCCGCCAGCCACACGCCCGCTGCCTGTATGAAGGCGTGCAGTTAGGCTAGTTTTCCACTAGAGCTGTGCTACGCTACGTTTCCATACATTTGACACATAGCTCCAGCTCGAGCTACGAACGATGGAAACGTAGCGTAGCATAGCTCTAGTGGAAGACCAGCCAAAAGTACCCCGGGGAGGCAGGCCCGCGTAGTCACGCGCCCGCCCGCGCACGCTCGGTGTATGTTTTAATTTAAGCTTTATTCTGCAAATAGGCCACAGGGACACTTTTATAGCTGTAACCGACGATCGAATATGGTGCGCTCCGCACAGACGGACTGGTGCGGTGCGCTCGACGCGCCACACCACCGAACTGTCATGTGACACATGAACAGACGTTCGAATATGGTACGCTCGCACCGTGACCTTGGTCTGCTCCGACGATATTTTTGTATGGCAGATTCGTCTACACGTTCGAACTTGGTGCGGAGCGCACCAAATCCAGTGGGAGAATCATCGCACCGAGCGCACCGTCAATAATAATAATAATGTCCGGCGGACCGCTGTACACACCATCGAATATGGTTCGGAGCAGACCAAGGTCGCGGTGCGGAGCGCACCATATTCGATCGTCTGTCTATTACATGTCAATCGGTAATTATTCATTAACAATATTCACAAAGCTAATGTAATTAATTAACAAACTGAATGTCAATTCAAAAACAAAATCGTTACAAAGGAAAAAAGAATGGTAGGTATATTGTCTCTGGCATGAGCATATGAAATTTATTTAAAATAACTATCACCGAGATGTAGGTATAAGGTCTCTAAGAGACTAACGTCGTACATGTTATATCACGTTAACCGCGTGACGCAATTCACTTTGTTTTGTCAAATTTACAGTGTTCTTTTGTAAAAACCACAAAACTTAATTTACTCGTGCAACTATAATGCATCTAAAATTATTAAAACTTTAGGAATTAACTCAAAATGACTTAAAAAACAGTATCTTAGACACAATAAGTTGAAGTTGTAGGTACTTACTTACCTTCAAATACTTTGAGTGTTTCCATTGACAACCCCCAATCTTCGAGATACTTTAGTGCTACTGTCAGGTCATCTTCCAATTCCTCCATTTTTAGGTAAGTATATTGTTATTTCACTAAAACAACCGCGCAACCGCCGCTAGTTCCGAGCAAACGTAGTCCTATACGCATCTGCTCGCCGTCTGCCACAGGGCTAGGAAACCGGTTAATTTTTCAAACCGTTATGATATACTTGCAGCAAAACCCTTATATTTCGGTTTCGGTACAAAAACCGCTATTTTTAAACCGGTTTACGGAGGAGCTTTATATGAAGGTTTCGTTCGATTAACCGGTTTAGAACGATATAATACGGTTAAAACGAACCCACGATTACCTACCTATCGGATATACCCAAGCCGTTTGCATTTGTGTGTGTTCATTCATATTAACGGAACTTCGCTGTCGGGACGGACGTTTACGTTTGATAAAAAAAAAAAAAAAAAAAATCGTTTATTCCCATAAAAAGATACATGGCAGCTTAATCTAGAACCCGCCAAACTGTATAACAGTTTGTTGGCGGAGACACGCTCTCGTTACAACTATGCCTATACTATATATATTTATATCGCTACAAGCTGAGGTTACGTATTATCAATCATCACCATGCAATGCAGATAACAAGACCTTCTTTGCCTTGTTTTTAAATGACAATTTTGACATATTTGAGTCTTCTATAGCCAAACTATTGTATATTTTAGGCACCAGGTACCGTCTTGTTCTCTGACCATAGTAGTTATTTATTCTAGGTACAATGTATTTTCCCTTAATTACTGATCTAGTAGTATAAGAATGTTCTGCATTCGATTTAAATTCAGTACTTCCGTATTCTTCCAAAGCTATCATTAACATCACTAAATCATGTACTGGCAATATTTTAAATAATACTAAGTAGTCATTTTTACAATCTTCTTTAACTTTTTTGTCTACCAGTAATTTTAGGAACCTTATTTGTATTGCCCTGATTTGATCTAAGTAGGACTTAAATGACAAATGTGCGTCCATAACTACTTACACCATAAGGCGGTGGTCTGCAACAAACGCCGTAGGTCGCGTCTAGCGTAACGCTGTACGCGACGTGCGAATGCTTACTATGGAAATGCACTATAGTGGAAGTGGTCTCTCTCACCCAGTGTTGCCAGATGGGTTTTACGTTTCGTTACGCGCAGCTCTTAAAAATAGTACGCAAATTCAAGTTTGAGTACGCCGAACAACATTTATTGACAAACTGTGCTTTATGCAGCTGGTGCATATACAAAGGCCTTAAAATAACACATTTTTAAATCATACGAGCCTTACAAGTTTTAATTATTTTTTGATTTCAAATTTTGACAAAAGTATTGATAATACCAATAAAGTGATTATAGGTAACAATGATATTATTGATATTATTAAAGTTTTAGATAGTAACATTGCCCTTTTTTGATTTTATTATGTCATTAGGTCGCAATAGTTCTGTTCTAGATAGGAACATTGATAAAATGTCAAGAAACTTGTCAATTCCTGTCCTTTTTTGATCAATACGATCGATAAAACAATAACAACCCGCAACAAATTGTACTACAAACTTAACTTCTACTTGACGATGACGACGTGAAATGACATGAAAAACCGCTTTTTTTAATTTTACCGTAGAAAGAGGATCCTATAGAAGGGGGGTTAGCGAATGTCCAACAGGGACGGAGATAATTTGACAGTTGTTTCTGGGGATACCACAAAAAGAATAATCTCCCCATTTTTACTGACATAAGTAGGTTTTTATTGAGAATCTTCGAAATAAACTCCTAATAAATGTTAGCGGGCAACAAATTGAACTTGTGGCATATTAGGTTACACTTATGATTAAAACGTCTTAGTTATTCAGCCATTGTAAAAATAATATTTACCCACATTAGTGCAAAATCTCATTAAAAACCTTATTGACACCAATCATTATTCAGTATTTTAATCACGACAAAAATGTTAATCTGTTATTTTTAATATTCGAATCGATTTGTTTTACCCAACATTATGGGTAACATATTTTCTTATACGCTGCGCTGGCCACTGGTTCATCGATGACACTTTGCTTGGTGGCACCGGCTGGTGGCAGACAAATGCTGCCTTATACGCGATGAGGGACAGAAGATATCACGTTATATCTTTTTCCCACGTGTGTTATCGTCTATGCTTACATCTCCTTCACACACCTTTGTATGTGTGTATCACCAGCTCAGCTCCATCTTTACCACCAGGATGCAGGTGTGCAGTAGCAGAGTGCACGTGGTCTCAGGATGAGCAGCGTGGGAGTTCTCCAAGGAAACAACGAAATATCTTGACTGTTATATTATGACACACGGATATCAAATCTTACATTGAATGAGCATTATTACTTGACTTTGGTTTAATGCACTTATAGTAAAATACTTTAAACTTATTAACAGGCTTTTGGTACATCTAGTCTAGTCAACGTGCGGTGGCAGAAAGGGAAACGGAAAACTCTCCGACAGATAAAGTTGACATGCACAAATGCATAGAGCCATTCACGAGCATAGAGTAATGCATACAACTATTCATTATCATTCCTAATACTTCCCCTTATGCATTACAATCTTATGCGATAACAATGCTAACATATGCACTAGAACTCTACATTCCATTTAAATGCGACTCTACATGTACATCAAAACATTCCATACAATATTGACTCTACATCACATTACAATGCAAACAAAGTATGCTGAAAAACTGAAACTTAGATCTAACAAGGCTTCAAACACATTTCATTCATAAAGAATTTATGCTGCCTACCATTTAACACTTTAGTTAGAGCATCTGCTATCATTTTCTGTGAACATAAGTACTTAACTACCATAAAACCTTTTTCCACCAAATCTTTAATAAAATGGTACCTCACATCAATATGTTTGGTGCGCTTATGGCACATTTCCTTTTTGTCAACAAGCCTAATTGAACTTTGATTATCATTATATACAATTACATTTACTTGGGTTTCTGGTAGTAATTCTGACATCAGCTGTTTAACAAAACATAAGTCCTTAGAAACATCAGCTATAGCTACATATTCAGCCTCACACGAGCTGAGTGAAATTGACCGCTGCTTCCTGGATTCCCAATTTACTGTACTATTTCCTAACTTAATTATGTAACCAGTATATGATTTTCTATCAAGACAGTCATTGGCCCAGTCAGCATCGGTATACGCATTCAATAACAATTCCTTACTTTTTATATAAAATAAACCGTAATTAATTGTGCCCGCTAAATACCTTAACAAACGCTTAGCAGCAAGCCAATGAGATTTACCAAAACAATTGTTAAACTGGCTAAGTTGGCTTAAGGTGAAAGATATGTCTGGACGTGTCGAAACACAAAGATACATCAACATGCCTATCAGCTGTCTATACTTATAAGTATCATCATTTATACACTCATCATCTTTCACCAACTGAGTTCCTGGAAGCATAGGTGTGGACACTGGTTTACAACCTTCCATTTTATACTTTTTCAAAATACTCTTTATGTACACAGATTGATCCAAAGACAAAGTTCTATTCTGTCTATCTCTAGTTACACGTATGCCTAAATAACTTTTAATGGGACCAAGATCTTTAACTTGAAAATCTTTCTCTAATGCTTGCATTAATTTATGTTTACATAAACTATTCTTAGAGTAAAACAAAAAGATATCATCCACATACAAAGTTAAAATGACGAAATCAGTTTTAGACCTTATGTAGTATACACAAGGTTCACTTTTGCTTTGAACAAAACCAATGGTACATAAGACATTATGAATTCGTAAATTCCACATGCGACTAGATTGTTTTAAACCATAGATGCTTTTCTTAAGTAAACATACTTTATTTTTATCATAATTAAAACCTTTAGGTTGCTCCATATATATGGTTTCATTCAAGTTTCCATTAAGAAAAGCAGTGGTAACATCAATATGATCTATATTCATATCATAATCATTTGCTAGACAAAATAATAATCTCATGGTTGAATGACGAACAACAGGAGAGTATGTATCATTGTAATCTATGCCCTCCTGCTGAGAAAACCCTCTAGCTACTAACCGTGCTTTGTGACATATGAAATTTCCTGAGGAATCAGTTTTTACCTTGTAAACCCACTTACTTTTGACTACATTTACATTCTTAGGTCTATCAACAATAGTCCAAACATTATTAGTGATTAGCGAGTTGTACTCTTGTTTCATAGCGTCTCGCCAATCATCAGCATTTACGCTGGACATGGCCTCCTCGTATGTAGACGGTTCAAGAGTAGAACAGCTAGCCATTAGAGACATATCATAGTCACCGTACCTCTGTGGTGGAATTGAACGTGTACTTCGAACTGGACGTTCTATAGGCGATGACGGTCGGACGTGCACATCGGTCAGGACTTCCCCTGAAGCGCCCTCTGCACCCGAAGACCTCCTAGCCTCCCCGGCTGAATCACCATGGTGTGAGTCGCTGTCACTGGCCGAGCAGTACTCGTCATCGTCACCAGACCCTTTTTTTTTTTTTTTTTTTTTTTTTTTTAATTTATTTAGAACACAAACAGTCACATAAAGCTATCCTAATTGACAGTACAAAGAGTACCTATACAAAAATAAACATAGACCTGGAGGTTCATTATTTTACATAGTGTTAACTACATTAATTTATTCAACAAACATGTAAATGTTAACTATTAACTAAAGCAAAGTAAAAAAAAAAAAAACTATTATAATATATAGGAACAAACTAATCTCAGTCGACAATTAGGTATGATATCTAACTTTAACTAAAACTGCTGTACTAAAACAACTTGCGTTTAACTAGTAATTTTAGACTAGATATAGAATTATGAAAGGGATCAATATCACAAAGATGCTTGTTATAATAACTGGGTACTCGTCTGAAAAATGTATGCCTAGAATAATTCTTACGAGAAAAACTAATGTGAAAAAGCGATCTAGGACGTAAGGGGTGATGCGGACAACTGAAGGTAACTAATTCTAGCAGATCAGGACAATGAATAACACCTTTAAGAACTTTAAACAAAAACATAACATCTAAATATTTTCTACGGCTAAGTAGGGAAGGGACACCAAAGTGTTTTGCCGCTAATGCGGACTTTTCGAAATAGTTACCCGTTCTATAACACAATGATTTTAGGAATATTTTTTGTATCCTCTCTAAACGGTCAATGTGGACTTGGTACTGTGGTGTCCAGACTACACAACTAAACTCTAGGATGCTTCTAACAAAAGAATAAAATAAAAGTTTATAAGTATGGGGCCGTTTGAACGGCTGGCCAACACGAAGGAGCATACCTAAGTTTTTATAAGCGCGCTTAGACACATGATCAATATGCTCATTAAAGTTTAGTTGTGAGTCCATGATAACACCCAAGTCCCTAATGGAAGATACCCGCGCCATGTTATGACCAGATAAAGTATAATTGAAAACTATCGGATTGAGTTTGCGATTAAAACTAATCACGAAACATTTTTCAGTATTTAAGAACAGGTGATTTTTTGAGCAATATAGGTAGAAACTATCTAAATCATTTTGCAAAGACTGGCAATCCGCTTCCGAAGATACAGCTTTAAAGATCTTTGTATCATCTGCATATATGAGATGTTCAGAGCTACGAAAACAGTTCGCCATGTCATTCACAAATGCAGGTGCTAGGTGTGCAGTAGCAGAGTGCACGTGGTCTCAGGATGAGCAGCGTGGGAGTTCTCCAAGGAAACAACGAAATATCTTGACTGTTATTTGACTGTTATATTATGACACACGGATATCAAATCTTACATTGAATGAGCATTATTACTTGACTTTGGTTTAATGCACTTATAGTAAAATACTTTAAACTTATTAACAGGCTTTTGGTACATCTAGTCTAGTCAACGTGCGGCGGCAGAAAGGGAAACGGAAAACTCTCCGACAGATAAAGTTGACATGCACAAATGCATAGAGCCATTCACGAGCATAGAGTAATGCATACAACTATTCATTATCATTCCTAATAATACTTACTTCATGAATTTTACCATGAAACAAGTATAAAATGGAACTGGTGATACACACTTACAAAGGTGTGTGAAGGAGATGTAAGCATAGACAATAACACACGTGGGAGCGAGAAAAAATTACATATCTTCTGTCCCTCATCGCGTATAAGGAACCGATTATTTGTCACCGGCCGTTGTCACCGAAATGTCATCGATGAACCAGTGGCCAGAGTATAAAAAAATATGTTACCCATAATGTTGGGTAAACTAAACCTGCTCGAATGTTAAAAATAACAGATTATAAATTTAATTGTCACGTGATTAGAATGCTATTGTGATTTTCATTATTATAATGGCTGAATAACTAAGACGTTTTAATCTAATCGTGATTTTGTTAACTTTAATGTAGGTATTAAATTAATACACATTTATATCGTAATTGGGAGGACATCGGATGTTACCGGTGTGAAGTTAGCGGCCGAAAGTTGGCGGCCGATTTGGCCGCCAACATTTGGCCGCTAACTTCACACTGAAATTAACCGACCAAATTAAGAAGTCCTTAATTACAATAGGTTCCAGTATACCCGACGTTTATATTGGAAAACTAATAATGACTACAGCTGTTTCAAACAGTTTTCAAAAGAGCTTTACCTCGTTTCGTTTCAACGTCTCAGAAACACACCACCCGAAATTTCTGGAGACTACCTACTGCTGAAAATATTACTCGCCATCATTTCTAGATCAACGAATGGAATCTCACTATGGGCTATTCAGGAATCAGATATTCAAATCAGCTTTCTTAGTTTCGGTGTTATGACTCAGCAGCCGAAAAAACTTGGGTCCACTATTTCAAAAATGATTTTCTTGTCATTATTTCTAGTTCGATGAATGGGATCTCACTATGCTCATCTTATTGTGCATCTAAAAGGCTATTCGAAACAGGTTTTAGTAGAGCCCTACCTCGTTTAGTTTCGGCGATATGACTCAGCAGCCGAATAAACTTGGGTCCGTTATTTCAAAAATGATTTTTTTGTCATTATTTCTAGATCGATGAATGGGATCTCACTATGCTCATCTTATTGTGCATCTAAAAGGCTATTCGAAACAGGTTTTAGTAGAGCCCTACCTCGTTTAGTTTCGGCGGTATGACTCAGCAGCCGAATAAACTTGGGTCCATTATTTCAAAAATGATTTTTTTGTCATTATTTCTAGATCGATGAATGGGATCTCACTATGCTCATCTTATTGTGCATCTAAAAGGCTATTCAAAACAGGTTTTAGTAGAGTCCTACCTCGTTTAGTTTCGGCGTAATGACTCAGCAGCCGAATAAACTTGGGTCCATTATTTCAAAAATGATTTTTTTGTCATTATTTCTAGATCGATGAATGGGATCTCACTATGCTCATCTTATTGTGCATCTAAAAGGCTATTCGAAACAGGTTTTAGTGGAGCCCTACCTCGTTTAGTTTCGGTGGTATGACTCAGCAGCCGAATAAACTTGGGTCCATTATTTCAAAAATGATTTTTTTGTCATTATTTCTAGATCGATGAATGGGATCTCACTATGCTCATCTTATTGTGCATCTAAAAGGCTATTCGAAACAGGTTTTAGTAGAGCCCTACCTCGTTTAGTTTCGGCGATATGACTCAGCAGCCGAATAAACTTGGGTCCATTAGTTCAAAAATGATTTTTTTGTCATTATTTCTAGATCGATGAATGGGATCTCACTATGCTCATCTTATTGTGCATCTAAAAGGCTATTCGAAACAGGTTTTAGTAGAGCCCTACCTCGTTTAGTTCCGGCGGTATGACTCAGCAGCCGAATAAACTTGGGTCCATTATTTCAAAAATGTTTTTTTTTCGTCATTATTTCTAGATCGATGAATGGGACCTCTTTATGCTCATCTTATTGTGCATCTAAAAGGCTCTTCGAAACAGGTTTTAGTAGAGCCCTACCTCGTTTAGTTTCGGCGTAATGACTCAGCAGCCGAATAAACTTGGGTCCATTATTTCAAAAATTATTTTTTTTGTCATTATTTCTAGATCGATGAATGGGATCTCACTATGCTCATCTTATTGTGCATCTAAAAGGCTATTCGAAACAAGTTTTAGTAGAGCCCTACCTCGTTTAGTTTCGGCGGTATGACTCAGCAGCCGAATAAACTTGGGTCCGTTATTTCAAAAATGTTTTTTTTTGTCATTATTTCCAGATCGATGAATGGGATCTCACTATGCTCATCTTATTGTGTATCTCAAAGGCTATTCGAAACAGGTTTTAGTAGAGCCCTACCTCGTTTAGTTTCGGCGGTATGACTCAGCAGCCGAATAAACTTGGGTCCATTATTTCAAAAATGATTTTTTTGTCATTATTTCTAGATCAATGAATGGGATCTCACTATGCTCATCTTATTGTGCATCTAAAAGGCTATTCGAAACAGATTTTAGTAGAGCCCTACCTCGTTTAGTTTCGGCGATATGACTCAGCAGCCGAATAATCTTGGGTCCATTAGTTCAAAAATGATTTTTTTGTCATTATTTCTAGATCGATGAATGGTATCTCACTATGCTCATCTTATTGTGCATCTAAAAGGCTATTCGAAACAGGTTTTAGTAGAGCCCTACCTCGTTTAGTTTCGGCGGTATGACTCAGCAGCCGAATAAACTTGGGTCCATTATTTCAAAAATGATTTTTTTGTCATTATTTCTAGATCGATGAATGGGATCTCACTATGCTCATCTTATTGTGCATCTAAAAGGCTATTCAAAACAGGTTTTAGTAGAGCCCTACCTCGTTTAGTTTCGGCGGTATGACTCAGCAGCCGAATAAACTTGGGTCCATTATTTCAAAAATGATTTTTTTGTCATTATTTCTAGATCGATGAATGGGATCTCACTATGCTCATCTTATTGTGCATCTAAAAGGCTATTCAAAACAGGTTTTAGTAGAGTCCTACCTCGTTTAGTTTCGGCGTAATGACTCAGCAGCCGAATAAACTTGGGTCCATTATTTCAAAAATGTGTTTTTGTCATTATTTCTAGATCGATGAATGGGATCTCACTATGCTCATCTTATTGTGCATCTAAAAGGCTATTCGAAACAGGATTTAGTAGAGCCCTACCTCGTTTAGTTTCGGCGGTATGACTCAGCAGCCGAATAAACTTGGGTCCATTATTTCAAAAATGATTTTTTTGTCATTATTTCTAGATCGATGAATGGGATCTCACTATGCTCATCTTATTGTGCATCTAAAAGGCTATTCGAAACAGGTTTTAGTAAAGCCCTACCTCGTTTAGTTTCGGCGATATGACTCAGCAGCCGAATAAACTTGGGTCCGTTATTTCAAAAATGATTTTTTTGTCATTATTTCTAGATCGATGAATGGGATCTCACTATGCTCATCTTATTGTGCATCTAAAAGCTATTCGAAACAGGTTTTAGTAGAGCCCTACCTCGTTTAGTTTCGGCGGTATGACTCAGCAGCCGAATAAACTTGGGTCCGTTATTTCAAAAATGTTTTTTTTGTCATTATTTCCAGATCGATGAATGGGATCTCACTATGCTCATCTTATTGTGTATCTAAAAGGCTATTCGAAACAGGTTTTAGTAGAGCCCTACCTCGTTTAGTTTCGGCGGTATGACTCAGCAGCCGAATAAACTTGGGTCCATTATTTCAAAAATGATTTTTTTGTCATTATTTCTAGATCGATGAATGGGATCTCACTATGCTCATCTTATTGTGCATGTAAAAGGCTATTCGAAACAGATTTTAGTAGAGCCCTACCTCGTTTAGTTTCGGCGATATGACTCAGCAGCCGAATAAACTTGGGTCCATTAGTTCAAAAATGATTTTTTTGTCATTATTTCTAGATCGATGAATGGGATCTCACTATGCTCATCTTATTGTGCATCTAAAAGGCTATTCGAAACAGGTTTTAGTAGAGCCCTACCTCGTTTAGTTCCGGCGGTATGACTCAGCAGCCGAATAAACTTGGGTCCATTATTTCAAAAATGATTTTTTTGTCATTATTTCTAGATCGATGAATGGGATTTCACTGTGCTCATCTTATTGTGCATCTAAAAGGCTATTCGAAACAGGTTTTAGTAGAGCCCTACCTCGTTTAGTTTCGGCGGTATGACTCAGCAGCCGAATAAACTTGGGTCCATTATTTCAAAAATGATTTTTTTGTCATTATTTCTAGATCGATGAATGGGATCTCACTATGCTCATCTTATTGTGCATCTAAAAGGCTATTCAAAACAGGTTTTAGTAGAGTCCTACCTCGTTTAGTTTCGGCGTAATGACTCAGCAGCCGAATAAACTTGGGTCCATTATTTCAAAAATGATTTTTTTGTCATTATTTCTAGATCGATGAATGGGATCTCACTATGCTCATCTTATTGTGCATCTAAAAGGCTATTCGAAACAGGTTTTAGTAGAGCCCTACCTCGTTTAGTTTCGGCGATATGACTCAGCAGCCGAATAAACTTGGGTCCGTTATTTCAAAAATGATTTTTTTGTCATTATTTCTAGATCGATGAATGGGATCTCACTTTGCTCATCTTATTGTGCATCTAAAAGGCTATTCGAAACAGGTTTTAGTAGAGCCCTACCTTGTTTAGTTTTGGCGGTATGACTCAGCAGCCGAATAAACTTGGGTCCATTATTTCAATAATGATTTTTTTGTCATTATTTCTAGATCGATGAATGGGATCTCACTATGCTCATCTTATTGTGCATCTAAAAGGCTATTCGAAACAGGTTTTAGTAGAGTCCTACCTCGTTTAGTTTCGGCGGTATGACTCAGCAGCCGAATAAACTTGGGTCCATTATTTCAAAAATGATTTTTTTGTCATTATTTCTAGATCGATGAATGGGATCTCACTATGCTCATCTTATTGTGCATCTAAAAGGCTATTCGAAACAGGTTTTAGTAGAGCCCTACCTCGTTTAGTTTCGGCGGTATGACTCAGCAGCCGAATAAACTTGGGTCCGTTATTTCAAAAATGTTTTTTTTTGTCATTATTTCCAGATCGATGAATGGGATCTCACTATGCTCATCTTATTGTGTATCTAAAAGGCTATTCGAAACAGGTTTTAGTAGAGCCCTACCTCGTTTAGTTTCGGCGGTATGACTCAGCAGCCGAATAAACTTGGGTCCATTATTTCAAAAATGATTTTTTTGTCATTATTTCTAGATCGATGAATGGGATCTCACTATGCTCATCTTATTGTGCATCTAAAAGGCTATTCGAAACAGATTTTAGTAGAGCCCTACCTCGTTTAGTTTCGGCGATATGACTCAGCAGCCGAATAAACTTGGGTCCATTAGTTCAAAAATGATTTTTTTGTCATTATTTCTAGATCGATGAATGGTATCTCACTATGCTCATCTTATTGTGCATCTAAAAGGCTATTCGAAACAGGTTTTAGTAGAGCCCTACCTCGTTTAGTTTCGGCGGTATGACTCAGCAGCCGAATAAACTTGGGTCCATTATTTCAAAAATGATTTTTTTGTCATTATTTCTTGATCGATGAATGGGATCTCACTATGCTCATCTTATTGCGCATCTAAAAGGCTATTCAAAACAGGTTTTAGTAGAGCCCTACCTCGTTTAGTTTCGGCGGTATGACTCAGCAGCCGAATAAACTTGGGTCCATTATTTCAAAAATGATTTTTTTGTCATTATTTCTAGATCGATGAATGGGATCTCACTATGCTCATCTTATTGTGCATCTAAAAGGCTATTCAAAACAGGTTTTAGTAGAGTCCTACCTCGTTTAGTTTCGGCGTAATGACTCAGCAGCCGAATAAACTTGGGTCCATTATTTCAAAAATGATTTTTTTGTCATTATTTCTAGATCGATGAATGGGATCTCACTATGCTCATCTTATTGTGCATCTAAAAGGCTATTCGAAACAGGTTTTAGTAGAGCCCTACCTCGTTTAGTTTCGGCGGCATGACTCAGCAGCCGAATAAACTTGGGTCCATTATTTCAAAAATGATTTTTTTGTCATTATTTCTAGATCGATGAATGGGATCTCACTATGCTCATCTTATTGTGCATCTAAAAGGCTATTCGAAACAGATTTTAGTAGAGCCCTACCTCGTTTAGTTTCGGCGATATGACTCAGCAGCCGAATAAACTTGGGTCCATTAGTTCAAAAATGATTTTTTTGTCATTATTTCTAGATCGATGAATGGGATCTCACTATGCTCATCTTATTGTGCATCTAAAAGGCTATTCGAAACAGGTTTTAGTAGAGCCCTACCTCGTTTAGTTCCGGCGGTATGACTCAGCAGCCGAATAAACTTGGGTCCATTATTTCAAAAATGATTTTTTTGTCATTATTTCTAGATCGATGAATGGGATCTCACTGTGCTCATCTTATTGTGCATCTAAAAGGCTATTCGAAACAGGTTTTAGTAGAGCCCTACCTCGTTTAGTTTCGGCGGTATGACTCAGCAGCCGAATAAACTTGGGTCCATTATTTCAAAAATGATTTTTTTGTCATTATTTCTAGATCGATGAATGGGATCTCACTATGCTCATCTTATTGTGCATCTAAAAGGCTATTCAAAACAGGTTTTAGTAGAGTCCTACCTCGTTTAGTTTCGGCGTAATGACTCAGCAGCCGAATAAACTTGGGTCCATTATTTCAAAAATGATTTTTTTGTCATTATTTCTAGATCGATGAATGGGATCTCACTATGCTCATCTTATTGTGCATCTAAAAGGCTATTCGAAACAGGTTTTAGTAGAGCCCTACCTCGTTTAGTTTCGGCGGTATGACTCAGCAGCCGAATAAACTTGGGTCCATTATTTCAAAAATGATTTTTTTGTCATTATTTCTAGATCGATGAATGGGATCTCACTATGCTCATCTTATTGTGCATCTAAAAGGCTATTCGAAACAGATTTTAGTAGAGCCCTACCTCGTTTAGTTTCGGCGATATGACTCAGCAGCCGAATAAACTTGGGTCCATTAGTTCAAAAATGATTTTTTTGTCATTATTTCTAGATCGATGAATGGGATCTCACTATGCTCATCTTATTGTGCATCTAAAAGGCTATTCGAAACAGGTTTTAGTAGAGCCCTACCTCGTTTAGTTCCGGCGGTATGACTCAGCAGCCGAATAAACTTGGGTCCATTATTTCAAAAATGATTTTTTTGTCATTATTTCTAGATCGATGAATGGGATCTCACTGTGCTCATCTTATTGTGCATCTAAAAGGCTATTCGAAACAGGTTTTAGTAGAGCCCTACCTCGTTTAGTTTCGGCGGTATGACTCAGCAGCCGAATAAACTTGGGTCCTTTATTTCAAAAATGATTTTTTTGTCATTATTTCTAGATCGATGAATGGGATCTCACTATGCTCATCTTATTGTGCATCTAAAAGGCTATTCAAAACAGGTTTTAGTAGAGTCCTACCTCGTTTAGTTTCGGCGTAATGACTCAGCAGCCGAATAAACTTGGGTCCATTATTTCAAAAATGATTTTTTTGTCATTATTTCTAGATCGATGAATGGGATCTCACTATGCTCATCTTATTGTGCATCTAAAAGGCTATTCGAAACAGGTTTTAGTAGAGCCCTACCTCGTTTAGTTTCGGCGATATGACTCAGCAGCCGAATAAACTTGGGTCCGTTATTTCAAAAATGATTTTTTTGTCATTATTTCTAGATCGATGAATGGGATCTCACTTTGCTCATCTTATTGTGCATCTAAAAGGCTATTCGAAACAGGTTTTAGTAGAGCCCTACCTCGTTTAGTTTTGGCGGTATGGCTCAGCAGCCGAATAAACTTGGGTCCATTATTTCAATAATGATTTTTTTGTCATTATTTCTAGATCGATGAATGGGATCTCACTATGCTCATCTTATTGTGCATCTAAAAGGCTATTCGAAACAGGTTTTAGTAGAGTCCTACCTCGTTTAGTTTCGGCGGTATGACTCAGCAGCCGAATAAACTTGGGTCCATTATTTCAAAAATGATTTTTTTGTCATTATTTCTAGATCGATGAATGGGATCTCACTATGCTCATCTTATTGTGCATCTAAAAGGCTATTCGAAACAGGTTTTAGTAGAGTCCTACCTCGTTTAGTTTCGGCGGTATGACTCAGCAGCCGAATACACTTGGGTCCGTTATTTCAAAAATGTTTTTTTTGTCATTATTTCTAGATCGATGAATGGGATCTCACTATGCTCATCTTATTGTGCATCTAAAAGGCTATTCGAAACAGATTTTAGTAGAGCCCTACCTCGTTTAGTTCCGGCGGTATGACTCAGCAGCCGAATAAACTTGGGTCCATTATTTCAAAAATGTTTTTTTTTCGTCATTATTTCTAGATCGATGAATGGGACCTCTTTATGCTCATCTTATTGTGCATCTAAAAGGCTATTCGAAACAGGTTTTAGTAGAGCCCTACCTCGTTTAGTTTCGGCGGTATGACTCAGCAGCCGAATAAACTTGGGTCCATTATTTCCAAAATGATTTTTTTGTCATTATTTCTAGATCGATGAATGGGACCTCTTTATGCTCATCTTATTGTGCATCTAAAAGGCTATTCGAAACAGATTTTAGTAGAGACCTACCTCGTTTAGTTTCGGCGATATGACTCAGCAGCCGAATAAACTTGGGTCCATTAGTTCAAAAATGATTTTTTTGTCATTATTTCTAGATCGATGAATGGGATCTCACTATGCTCATCTTATTGTGCATCTAAAAGGCTATTCGAAACAGGTTTTAGTAGAGTCCTACCTCGTTTAGTTTCGGCGGTATGACTCAGCAGCCGAATAAACTTGGGTCCATTATTTCAAAAATGATTTTTTTGTCATTATTTCTAGATCGATGAATGGGATCTCACTATGCTCATCTTATTGTGCATCTAAAAGGCTATTCGAAACAGGTTTTAGTAGAGCCCTACCTCGTTTAGTTTCGGCGGTATGACTCAGCAGCCGAATAAACTTGGGTCCGTTATTTCAAAAATGTTTTTTTTTGTCATTATTTCCAGATCGATGAATGGGATCTCACTATGCTCATCTTATTGTGTATCTAAAAGGCTATTCGAAACAGGTTTTAGTAGAGCCCTACCTCGTTTAGTTTCGGCGGTATGACTCAGCAGCCGAATAAACTTGGGTCCATTATTTCAAAAATGATTTTTTTGTCATTATTTCTAGATCGATGAATGGGATCTCACTATGCTCATCTTATTGTGCATCTAAAAGGCTATTCGAAACAGATTTTAGTAGAGCCCTACCTCGTTTAGTTTCGGCGATATGACTCAGCAGCCGAATAAACTTGGGTCCATTAGTTCAAAAATGATTTTTTTGTCATTATTTCTAGATCGATGAATGGTATCTCACTATGCTCATCTTATTGTGCATCTAAAAGGCTATTCGAAACAGGTTTTAGTAGAGCCCTACCTCGTTTAGTTTCGGCGGTATGACTCAGCAGCCGAATAAACTTGGGTCCATTATTTCAAAAATGATTTTTTTGTCATTATTTCTTGATCGATGAATGGGATCTCACTATGCTCATCTTATTGTGCATCTAAAAGGCTATTCAAAACAGGTTTTAGTAGAGCCCTACCTCGTTTAGTTTCGGCGGTATGACTCAGCAGCCGAATAAACTTGGGTCCATTATTTCAAAAATGATTTTTTTGTCATTATTTCTAGATCGATGAATGGGATCTCACTATGCTCATCTTATTGTGCATCTAAAAGGCTATTCAAAACAGGTTTTAGTAGAGTCCTACCTCGTTTAGTTTCGGCGTAATGACTCAGCAGCCGAATAAACTTGGGTCCATTATTTCAAAAATGATTTTTTTGTCATTATTTCTAGATCGATGAATGGGATCTCACTATGCTCATCTTATTGTGCATCTAAAAGGCTATTCGAAACAGGTTTTAGTAGAGCCCTACCTCGTTTAGTTTCGGCGGCATGACTCAGCAGCCGAATAAACTTGGGTCCATTATTTCAAAAATGATTTTTTTGTCATTATTTCTAGATCGATGAATGGGATCTCACTATGCTCATCTTATTGTGCATCTAAAAGGCTATTCGAAACAGATTTTAGTAGAGCCCTACCTCGTTTAGTTTCGGCGATATGACTCAGCAGCCGAATAAACTTGGGTCCATTAGTTCAAAAATGATTTTTTTGTCATTATTTCTAGATCGATGAATGGGATCTCACTATGCTCATCTTATTGTGCATCTAAAAGGCTATTCGAAACAGGTTTTAGTAGAGCCCTACCTCGTTTAGTTCCGGCGGTATGACTCAGCAGCCGAATAAACTTGGGTCCATTATTTCAAAAATGATTTTTTTGTCATTATTTCTAGATCGATGAATGGGATCTCACTGTGCTCATCTTATTGTGCATCTAAAAGGCTATTCGAAACAGGTTTTAGTAGAGCCCTACCTCGTTTAGTTTCGGCGGTATGACTCAGCAGCCGAATAAACTTGGGTCCATTATTTCAAAAATGATTTTTTTGTCATTATTTCTAGATCGATGAATGGGATCTCACTATGCTCATCTTATTGTGCATCTAAAAGGCTATTCAAAACAGGTTTTAGTAGAGTCCTACCTCGTTTAGTTTCGGCGTAATGACTCAGCAGCCGAATAAACTTGGGTCCATTATTTCAAAAATGATTTTTTTGTCATTATTTCTAGATCGATGAATGGGATCTCACTATGCTCATCTTATTGTGCATCTAAAAGGCTATTCGAAACAGGTTTTAGTAGAGCCCTACCTCGTTTAGTTTCGGCGGTATGACTCAGCAGCCGAATAAACTTGGGTCCATTATTTCAAAAATGATTTTTTTGTCATTATTTCTAGATCGATGAATGGGATCTCACTATGCTCATCTTATTGTGCATCTAAAAGGCTATTCGAAACAGATTTTAGTAGAGCCCTACCTCGTTTAGTTTCGGCGATATGACTCAGCAGCCGAATAAACTTGGGTCCATTAGTTCAAAAATGATTTTTTTGTCATTATTTCTAGATCGATGAATGGGATCTCACTATGCTCATCTTATTGTGCATCTAAAAGGCTATTCGAAACAGGTTTTAGTAGAGCCCTACCTCGTTTAGTTCCGGCGGTATGACTCAGCAGCCGAATAAACTTGGGTCCATTATTTCAAAAATGATTTTTTTGTCATTATTTCTAGATCGATGAATGGGATCTCACTGTGCTCATCTTATTGTGCATTTAAAAGGCTATTCGAAACAGGTTTTAGTAGAGCCCTACCTCGTTTAGTTTCGGCGGTATGACTCAGCAGCCGAATAAACTTGGGTCCTTTATTTCAAAAATGATTTTTTTGTCATTATTTCTAGATCGATGAATGGGATCTCACTATGCTCATCTTATTGTGCATCTAAAAGGCTATTCAAAACAGGTTTTAGTAGAGTCCTACCTCGTTTAGTTTCGGCGTAATGACTCAGCAGCCGAATAAACTTGGGTCCATTATTTCAAAAATGATTTTTTTGTCATTATTTCTAGATCGATGAATGGGATCTCACTATGCTCATCTTATTGTGCATCTAAAAGGCTATTCGAAACAGGTTTTAGTAGAGCCCTACCTCGTTTAGTTTCGGCGATATGACTCAGCAGCCGAATAAACTTGGGTCCGTTATTTCAAAAATGATTTTTTTGTCATTATTTCTAGATCGATGAATGGGATCTCACTTTGCTCATCTTATTGTGCATCTAAAAGGCTATTCGAAACAGGTTTTAGTAGAGCCCTACCTCGTTTAGTTTTGGCGGTATGACTCAGCAGCCGAATAAACTTGGGTCCATTATTTCAATAATGATTTTTTTGTCATTATTTCTAGATCGATGAATGGGATCTCACTATGCTCATCTTATTGTGCATCTAAAAGGCTATTCGAAACAGGTTTTAGTAGAGTCCTACCTCGTTTAGTTTCGGCGGTATGACTCAGCAGCCGAATAAACTTGGGTCCATTATTTCAAAAATGATTTTTTTGTCATTATTTCTAGATCGATGAATGGGATCTCACTATGCTCATCTTATTGTGCATCTAAAAGGCTATTCGAAACAGGTTTTAGTAGAGTCCTACCTCGTTTAGTTTCGGCGGTATGACTCAGCAGCCGAATACACTTGGGTCCGTTATTTCAAAAATGTTTTTTTTGTCATTATTTCTAGATCGATGAATGGGATCTCACTATGCTCATCTTATTGTGCATCTAAAAGGCTATTCGAAACAGATTTTAGTAGAGCCCTACCTCGTTTAGTTCCGGCGGTATGACTCAGCAGCCGAATAAACTTGGGTCCATTATTTCAAAAATGTTTTTTTTTCGTCATTATTTCTAGATCGATGAATGGGACCTCTTTATGCTCATCTTATTGTGCATCTAAAAGGCTATTCGAAACAGGTTTTAGTAGAGCCCTACCTCGTTTAGTTTCGGCGGTATGACTCAGCAGCCGAATAAACTTGGGTCCATTATTTCCAAAATGATTTTTTTGTCATTATTTCTAGATCGATGAATGGGACCTCTTTATGCTCATCTTATTGTGCATCTAAAAGGCTATTCGAAACAGATTTTAGTAGAGACCTACCTCGTTTAGTTTCGGCGATATGACTCAGCAGCCGAATAAACTTGGGTCCATTAGTTCAAAAATGATTTTTTTGTCATTATTTCTAGATCGATGAATGGGATCTCACTATGCTCATCTTATTGTGCATCTAAAAGGCCATTCGAAACAGGTTTTAGTAGAGCCCTACCTCGTTTAGTTTCGGCGGTATGACTCAGCAGCCGAATAAACTTGGGTCCATTATTTCCAAAATGATTTTTTTGTCATTATTTCTAGATCGATGAATGGGATCTCACTATGCTCATCTTATTGTGCATCTAAAAGGCTATTCGAAACAGGTTTTAGTAGAGCCCTACCTCGTTTAGTTTCGGCGTAATGACTCAGCAGCCGAATAAACTTGGGTCCATTATTTCAAAAATGATTTTTTTGTCATTATTTCTAGATCGATGAATGGGATCTCACTATGCTCATCTTATTGTGCATCTAAAAGGCTATTCGAAACAGGTTTTAGTAGAGCCCTACCTCGTTTAGTTTCGGCGTAATGTCTCAGCAGCCGAATAAACTTGGGTCCATTATTTCAAAAATGATTTTTTTGTCATTATTTCTAGATCGATGAATGGGATCTCACTATGCTCATCTTATTGTGCATCTAAAAGGCTATTCGAAACAGGTTTTAGTAGAGCCCTACCTCGTTTAGTTTCGGCGTAATGTCTCAGCAGCCGAATAAACTTGGGTCCATTATTTCAAAAATGTTTTTTTTTCGTCATTATTTCTAGATCGATGAATGGGACCTCTTAATGCTCATCTTATTGTGCATCTAAAAGGCTATTCGAAACAGGTTTTAGTAGAGCCCTACCTCGTTTAGTTTCGGCGTAATGACTCAGCAGCCGAATAAACTTGGGTCCATTATTTCAAAAATGATTTTTTTGTCATTATTTCTAGATCGATGAATGGGATCTCACTATGCTCATCTTATTGTGCATCTAAAAGGCTATTCGAAACAGGTTTTAGTAGAGCCCTACCTCGTTTAGTTTCGGCGATATGACTCAGCAGCCGAATAAACTTGGGTCCGTTATTTCAAAAATGATTTTTTTGTCATTATTTCTAGATCGATGAATGGGATCTCACTATGCTCATCTTATTGTGCATCTAAAAGGCTATTCGAAACAGGTTTTAGTAGAGCCCTACCTCGTTTAGTTTCGCCGATATGACACAGCAGCCGAATAAACTTGGGTCCGTTATTTCAAAAATGATTTTTTTGTCATTATTTCTAGATCGATGAATGGGATCTCACTATGCTCATCTTATTGTGCATCTAAAAGGCTATTCGAAACAGGTTTTAGTAGAGCCCTACCTCGTTTAGTTTCGGCGGTATGACTCAGCAGCCGAATAAACTTGGGTCCATTATTTCAAAAATGATTTTTTTTTTCATTATTTCTAGATCGATGAATGGGATCTCACTATGCTCATCTTATTGTGCATCTAAAAGGCTATTCGAAACAGGTTTTAGTAGAGCCCTACCTCGTTTAGTTCCGGCGGTATGACTCAGCAGCCGAATAAACTTGGGTCCATTATTTCAAAAATGTTTTTTTTTCGTCATTATTTCTAGATCGATGAATGGGACCTCTTTATGCTCATCTTATTGTGCATCTAAAAGGCTATTCGAAACAGGTTTTAGTAGAGCCCTACCTCGTTTAGTTTCGGCGTAATGTCTCAGCAGCCGAATAAACTTGGGTCCATTATTTCAAAAATGATTTTTTTGTCATTATTTCTAGATCGAGGAATGGGATCTCACTATGCTCATCTTATTGTGCATCTAAAAGGCTATTCGAAACAGGTTTTAGTAGAGCCCTACCTCGTTTAGTTTCGCCGATATGACACAGCAGCCGAATAAACTTGGGTCCGTTATTTCAAAAATGATTTTTTTGTCATTATTTCTAGATCGATGAATGGGATCTCACTATGCTCATCTTATTGTGCATCTAAAAGGCTCTTCGAAACAGGTTTTAGTAGAGCCCTACCTCGTTTAGTTTCGGCGGTATGACTCAGCAGCCGAATAAACTTGGGTCCATTATTTCAAAAATGATTTTTTTGTCATTATTTCTAGATCGATGAATGGGATCTCACTATGCTCATCTTATTGTGCATCTAAAAGGCTATTCGAAACAGGTTTTAGTAGAGCCCTACCTCGTTTAGTTCCGGCGGTATGACTCAGCAGCCGAATAAACTTGGGTCCATTATTTCAAAAATGTTTTTTTTTCGTCATTATTTCTAGATCGATGAATGGGACCTCTTTATGCTCATCTTATTGTGCATCTAAAAGGCTATTCGAAACAGGTTTTAGTAGAGCCCTACCTCGTTTAGTTTCGGCGTAATGTCTCAGCAGCCGAATAAACTTGGGTCCATTATTTCAAAAATGATTTTTTTGTCATTATTTCTAGATCGAGGAATGGGATCTCACTATGCTCATCTTATTGTGCATCTAAAAGGCTATTCGAAACAGGTTTTAGTAGAGCCCTACCTCGTTTAGTTTCGCCGATATGACACAGCAGCCGAATAAACTTGGGTCCGTTATTTCAAAAATGATTTTTTTGTCATTATTTCTAGATCGATGAATGGGATCTCACTATGCTCATCTTATTGTGCATCTAAAAGGCTATTCGAAACAGGTTTTAGTAGAGCCCTACCTCGTTTAGTTTCGGCGGTATGACTCAGCAGCCGAATAAACTTGGGTCCATTATTTCAAAAATGATTTTTTTGTCATTATTTCTAGATCGATGAATGGGATCTCACTATGCTCATCTTATTGTGCATCTAAAAGGCTATTCGAAACAGGTTTTAGTAGAGTCCTACCTCGTTTAGTTTCGGCGGTATGACTCAGCAGCCGAATAAACTTGGGTCCATTATTTCAAAAATGTTTTTTTTTGTCATTATTTCTAGATCGATGAATGGGATCTCACTATGCTCATCTTATTGTGCATCTAAAAGGCTATTCGAAACAGGTTTTAGTAGAGTCCTACCTCGTTTAGTTTCGGCGGTATGACTCAGCAGCCGAATAAACTTGGGTCCATTATTTCAAAAATGATTTTTTTGTCATTATTTCTAGATCGATGAATGGGATCTCACTATGCTCATCTTATTGTGCATCTAAAAGGCTATTCGAAACAGGTTTTAGTAGAGCCCTACCTCGTTTAGTTTCGGCGGTATGACTCAGCAGCCGAATAAACTTGGGTCCGTTATTTCAAAAATGTTTTTTTTTGTCATTATTTCCAGATCGATGAATGGGATCTCACTATGCTCATCTTATTGTGTATCTAAAAGGCTATTCGAAACAGGTTTTAGTAGAGCCCTACCTCGTTTAGTTTCGGCGGTATGACTCAGCAGCCGAATAAACTTGGGTCCATTATTTCAAAAATGATTTTTTTGTCATTATTTCTAGATCGATGAATGGGATCTCACTATGCTCATCTTATTGTGCATCTAAAAGGCTATTCGAAACAGATTTTAGTAGAGCCCTACCTCGTTTAGTTTCGGCGATATGACTCAGCAGCCGAATAAACTTGGGTCCATTAGTTCAAAAATGATTTTTTTGTCATTATTTCTAGATCGATGAATGGTATCTCACTATGCTCATCTTATTGTGCATCTAAAAGGCTATTCGAAACAGGTTTTAGTAGAGCCCTACCTCGTTTAGTTTCGGCGGTATGACTCAGCAGCCGAATAAACTTGGGTCCATTATTTCAAAAATGATTTTTTTGTCATTATTTCTTGATCGATGAATGGGATCTCACTATGCTCATCTTATTGTGCATCTAAAAGGCTATTCAAAACAGGTTTTAGTAGAGCCCTACCTCGTTTAGTTTCGGCGGTATGACTCAGCAGCCGAATAAACTTGGGTCCATTATTTCAAAAATGATTTTTTTGTCATTATTTCTAGATCGATGAATGGGATCTCACTATGCTCATATTATTGTGCATCTAAAAGGCTATTCAAAACAGGTTTTAGTAGAGTCCTACCTCGTTTAGTTTCGGCGTAATGACTCAGCAGCCGAATAAACTTGGGTCCATTATTTCAAAAATGATTTTTTTGTCATTATTTCTAGATCGATGAATGGGATCTCACTATGCTCATCTTATTGTGCATCTAAAAGGCTATTCGAAACAGGTTTTAGTAGAGCCCTACCTCGTTTAGTTTCGGCGGCATGACTCAGCAGCCGAATAAACTTGGGTCCATTATTTCAAAAATGATTTTTTTGTCATTATTTCTAGATCGATGAATGGGATCTCACTATGCTCATCTTATTGTGCATCTAAAAGGCTATTCGAAACAGATTTTAGTAGAGCCCTACCTCGTTTAGTTTCGGCGATATGACTCAGCAGCCGAATAAACTTGGGTCCATTAGTTCAAAAATGATTTTTTTGTCATTATTTCTAGATCGATGAATGGGATCTCACTATGCTCATCTTATTGTGCATCTAAAAGGCTATTCGAAACAGGTTTTAGTAGAGCCCTACCTCGTTTAGTTCCGGCGGTATGACTCAGCAGCCGAATAAACTTGGGTCCATTATTTCAAAAATGATTTTTTTGTCATTATTTCTAGATCGATGAATGGGATCTCACTGTGCTCATCTTATTGTGCATCTAAAAGGCTATTCGAAACAGGTTTTAGTAGAGCCCTACCTCGTTTAGTTTCGGCGGTATGACTCAGCAGCCGAATAAACTTGGGTCCATTATTTCAAAAATGATTTTTTTGTCATTATTTCTAGATCGATGAATGGGATCTCACTATGCTCATCTTATTGTGCATCTAAAAGGCTATTCAAAACAGGTTTTAGTAGAGCCCTACCTCGTTTAGTTTCGGCGATATGACTCAGCAGCCGAATAAACTTGGGTCCGTTATTTCAAAAATGATTTTTTTGTCATTATTTCTAGATCGATGAATGGGATCTCACTATGCTCATCTTATTGTGCATCTAAAAGGCTATTCGAAACAGGTTTTAGTAGAGCCCTACCTCGTTTAGTTTCGCCGATATGACACAGCAGCCGAATAAACTTGGGTCCGTTATTTCAAAAATGATTTTTTTGTCATTATTTCTAGATCGATGAATGGGATCTCACTATGCTCATCTTATTGTGCATCTAAAAGGCTATTCGAAACAGGTTTTAGTAGAGCCCTACCTCGTTTAGTTTCGGCGGTATGACTCAGCAGCCGAATAAACTTGGGTCCATTATTTCAAAAATGATTTTTTTTTTCATTATTTCTAGATCGATGAATGGGATCTCACTATGCTCATCTTATTGTGCATCTAAAAGGCTATTCGAAACAGGTTTTAGTAGAGCCCTACCTCGTTTAGTTCCGGCGGTATGACTCAGCAGCCGAATAAACTTGGGTCCATTATTTCAAAAATGTTTTTTTTTCGTCATTATTTCTAGATCGATGAATGGGACCTCTTTATGCTCATCTTATTGTGCATCTAAAAGGCTATTCGAAACAGGTTTTAGTAGAGCCCTACCTCGTTTAGTTTCGGCGTAATGTCTCAGCAGCCGAATAAACTTGGGTCCATTATTTCAAAAATGATTTTTTTGTCATTATTTCTAGATCGAGGAATGGGATCTCACTATGCTCATCTTATTGTGCATCTAAAAGGCTATTCGAAACAGGTTTTAGTAGAGCCCTACCTCGTTTAGTTTCGCCGATATGACACAGCAGCCGAATAAACTTGGGTCCGTTATTTCAAAAATGATTTTTTTGTCATTATTTCTAGATCGATGAATGGGATCTCACTATGCTCATCTTATTGTGCATCTAAAAGGCTATTCGAAACAGGTTTTAGTAGAGCCCTACCTCGTTTAGTTTCGGCGGTATGACTCAGCAGCCGAATAAACTTGGGTCCATTATTTCAAAAATGATTTTTTTGTCATTATTTCTAGATCGATGAATGGGATCTCACTATGCTCATCTTATTGTGCATCTAAAAGGCTATTCGAAACAGGTTTTAGTAGAGCCCTACCTCGTTTAGTTCCGGCGGTATGACTCAGCAGCCGAATAAACTTGGGTCCATTATTTCAAAAATGTTTTTTTTTCGTCATTATTTCTAGATCGATGAATGGGACCTCTTTATGCTCATCTTATTGTGCATCTAAAAGGCTATTCGAAACAGGTTTTAGTAGAGCCCTACCTCGTTTAGTTTCGGCGTAATGTCTCAGCAGCCGAATAAACTTGGGTCCATTATTTCAAAAATGATTTTTTTGTCATTATTTCTAGATCGAGGAATGGGATCTCACTATGCTCATCTTATTGTGCATCTAAAAGGCTATTCGAAACAGGTTTTAGTAGAGCCCTACCTCGTTTAGTTTCGCCGATATGACACAGCAGCCGAATAAACTTGGGTCCGTTATTTCAAAAATGATTTTTTTGTCATTATTTCTAGATCGATGAATGGGATCTCACTATGCTCATCTTATTGTGCATCTAAAAGGCTATTCGAAACAGGTTTTAGTAGAGCCCTACCTCGTTTAGTTTCGGCGGTATGACTCAGCAGCCGAATAAACTTGGGTCCATTATTTCAAAAATGATTTTTTTGTCATTATTTCTAGATCGATGAATGGGATCTCACTATGCTCATCTTATTGTGCATCTAAAAGGCTATTCGAAACAGGTTTTAGTAGAGTCCTACCTCGTTTAGTTTCGGCGGTATGACTCAGCAGCCGAATAAACTTGGGTCCATTATTTCAAAAATGTTTTTTTTTGTCATTATTTCCAGATCGATGAATGGGATCTCACTATGCTCATCTTATTGTGCATCTAAAAGGCTATTCGAAACAGGTTTTAGTAGAGCCCTACCTCGTTTAGTTTCGGCGGTATGACTCAGCAGCCGAATAAACTTGGGTCCGTTATTTCAAAAATGTTTTTTTTGTCATTATTTCCAGATCGATGAATGGGATCTCACTATGCTCATCTTATTGTGTATCTAAAAGGCTATTCGAAACAGGTTTTAGTAGAGCCCTACCTCGTTTAGTTTCGGCGGTATGACTCAGCAGCCGAATAAACTTGGGTCCATTATTTCCAAAATGATTTTTTTGTCATTATTTCTAGATCGATGAATGGGATCTCACTATGCTCATCTTATTGTGCATCTAAAAGGCTATTCGAAACAGATTTTAGTAGAGACCTACCTCGTTTAGTTTCGGCGATATGACTCAGCAGCCGAATAAACTTGGGTCCATTAGTTCAAAAATGATTTTTTTGTCATTATTTCTAGATCGATGAATGGGATCTCACGATGCTCATCTTATTGTGCATCTAAAAGGCTATTCGAAACAGGTTTAAAAGAGCCCTACCTCGTTTAGTTTCGGCGATATGACTCAGCAGCCGAATAAACTTGGGTCCGTTATTTCAAAAATGATTTTTTTGTCATTATTTCTAGATCGATGAATGGGATCTCACTATGCTCATCTTATTGTGCATCTAAAAGGCTATTCGAAACAGGTTTTAGTAGAGCCCTACCTCGTTTAGTTTCGGCGGTATGACTCAGCAGCCGAATAAACTTGGGTCCATTATTTCAAAAATGATTTTTTTGTCATTATTTCTAGATCGATGAATGGGATCTCACTATGCTCATCTTATTGTGCATCTAAAAGGCTATTCGAAACAGATTTTAGTAGAGCCCTACCTCGTTTAGTTTCGGCGGTATGACTCAGCAGCCGAATAAACTTGGGTCCATTATTTCCAAAATGAATTTTTTGTCATTATTTCTAGATCGATGAATGGGATCTCACTATGCTCATCTTATTGTGCAACTAAAAGGCTATTCGAAACAGATTTTAGTAGAGACCTACCTCGTTTAGTTTCGGCGATATGACTCAGCAGCCGAATAAACTTGGGTCCATTAGTTCAAAAATGATTTTTTTGTCATTATTTCTAGATCGATGAATGGGATCTCACGATGCTCATCTTATTGTGCATCTAAAAGGCTATTCGAAACAGGTTTTAGTAGAGCCCTACCTCGTTTAGTTTCGGCGATATGACTCAGCAGCCGAATAAACTTGGGTCCGTTATTTCAAAAATGATTTTTTTGTCATTATTTCTAGATCGATGAATGGGATCTCACTATGCTCATCTTATTGTGCATCTAAAAGGCTATTCGAAACAGGTTTTAGTAGAGCCCTACCTCGTTTAGTTTCGGCGTAATGACTCAGCAGCCGAATAAACTTGGGTCCATTATTTCCAAAATGATTTTTTTGTCATTATTTCTAGATCGATGAATGGGATCTCACTATGCTCATCTTATTGTGCATCTAAAAGGCTATTCGAAACAGGTTTTAGTGGAGCCCTACCTCGTTTAGTTTCGGTGGTATGACTCAGCAGCCGAATAAACTTGGGTCCATTATTTCAAAAATGATTTTTTTGTCATTATTTCTAGATCGATGAATGGGATCTCACTATGCTCATCTTATTGTGCATCTAAAAGGCTATTCGAAACAGGTTTTAGTAGAGCCCTACCTCGTTTAGTTTCGGCGATATGACTCAGCAGCCGAATAAACTTGGGTCCATTAGTTCAAAAATGATTTTTTTGTCATTATTTCTAGATCGATGAATGGGATCTCACTATGCATCTAAAAGGCTATTCGAAACAGGTTTTAGTAGAGCCCTACCTCGTTTAGTTCCGGCGGTATGACTCAGCAGCCGAATAAACTTGGGTCCATTATTTCAAAAATGTTTTTTTTTCGTCATTATTTCTAGATCGATGAATGGGACCTCTTTATGCTCATCTTATTGTGCATCTAAAAGGCTCTTCGAAACAGGTTTTAGTAGAGCCCTACCTCGTTTAGTTTCGGCGTAATGACTCAGCAGCCGAATAAACTTGGGTCCATTATTTCAAAAATTATTTTTTTTGTCTTTATTTCTAGATCGATGAATGGGATCTCACTATGCTCATCTTATTGTGCATCTAAAAGGCTATTCGAAACAAGTTTTAGTAGAGCCCTACCTCGTTTAGTTTCGGCGGTATGACTCAGCAGCCGAATAAACTTGGGTCCGTTATTTCAAAAATGTTTTTTTTTGTCATTATTTCCAGATCGATGAATGGGATCTCACTATACTCATCTTATTGTGTATCTAAAAGGCTATTCGAAACAGGTTTTAGTAGAGCCCTACCTCGTTTAGTTTCGGCGGTATGACTCAGCAGCCGAATAAACTTGGGTCCATTATTTCAAAAATGATTTTTTTGTCATTATTTCTAGATCGATGAATGGGATCTCACTATGCTCATCTTATTGTGCATCTAAAAGGCTATTCGAAACAGATTTTAGTAGAGCCCTACCTCGTTTAGTTTCGGCGATATGACTCAGCAGCCGAATAAACTTGGGTCCATTAGTTCAAAAATGATTTTTTTGTCATTATTTCTAGATCGATGAATGGTATCTCACTATGCTCATCTTATTGTGCATCTAAAAGGCTATTCGAAACAGGTTTTAGTAGAGCCCTACCTCGTTTAGTTTCGGCGGTATGACTCAGCAGCCGAATAAACTTGGGTCCGTTATTTCAAAAATGTTTTTTTTTGTCATTATTTCCAGATCGATGAATGGGATCTCACTATGCTCATCTTATTGTGTATCTAAAAGGCTATTCGAAACAGGTTTTAGTAGAGCCCTACCTCGTTTAGTTTCGGCGGTATGACTCAGCAGCCGAATAAACTTGGGTCCATTATTTCAAAAATGATTTTTTTGTCATTATTTCTAGATCGATGAATGGGATCTCACTATGCTCATCTTATTGTGCATCTAAAAGGCTATTCGAAACAGATTTTAGTAGAGCACTACCTCGTTTAGTTTCGGCGGTATGACTCAGCAGCCGAATAAACTTGGGTCCATTATTTCAAAAATGATTTTTTTGTCATTATTTCTAGATCGATGAATGGGATCTCACTATGCTCATCTTATTGTGCATCTAAAAGGCTATTCAAAACAGGTTTTAGTAGAGTCCTACCTCGTTTAGTTTCGGCGTAATGACTCAGCAGCCGAATAAACTTGGGTCCATTATTTCAAAAATGATTTTTTTGTCATTATTTCTAGATCGATGAATGGGATCTCACTATGCTCATCTTATTGTGCATCTAAAAGGCTATTCGAAACAGGTTTTAGTGGAGCCCTACCTCGTTTAGTTTCGGTGGTATGACTCAGCAGCCGAATAAACTTGGGTCCATTATTTCAAAAATGATTTTTTTGTCATTATTTCTAGATCGATGAATGGGATCTCACTATGCTAATCTTATTGTGCATCTAAAAGGCTATTCGAAACAGGTTTTAGTAGAGCCCTACCTCGTTTAGTTTCGGCGATATGACTCAGCAGCCGAATAAACTTGGGTCCATTAGTTCAAAAATGATTTTTTTGTCATTATTTCTAGATCGATGAATGGGATCTCACTATGCTCATCTTATTGTGCATCTAAAAGGCTATTCGAAACAGGTTTTAGTAGAGCCCTACCTCGTTTAGTTCCGGCGGTATGACTCAGCAGCCGAATAAACTTGGGTCCATTATTTCAAAAATGTTTTTTTTTCGTCATTATTTCTAGATCGATGAATGGGACCTCTTTATGCTCATCTTATTGTGCATCTAAAAGGCTCTTCGAAACAGGTTTTAGTAGAGCCCTACCTCGTTTAGTTTCGGCGTAATGACTCAGCAGCCGAATAAACTTGGGTCCATTATTTCAAAAATTATTTTTTTTGTCATTATTTCTAGATCGATGAATGGGATCTCACTATGCTCATCTTATTGTGCATCTAAAAGGCTATTCGAAACAAGTTTTAGTAGAGCCCTACCTCGTTTAGTTTCGGCGGTATGACTCAGCAGCCGAATAAACTTGGGTCCGTTATTTCAAAAATGTTTTTTTTTGTCATTATTTCCAGATCGATGAATGGGATCTCACTATGCTCATCTTATTGTGTATCTCAAAGGCTATTCGAAACAGGTTTTAGTAGAGCCCTACCTCGTTTAGTTTCGGCGGTATGACTCAGCAGCCGAATAAACTTGGGTCCATTATTTCAAAAATGATTTTTTTGTCATTATTTCTAGATCAATGAATGGGATCTCACTATGCTCATCTTATTGTGCATCTAAAAGGCTATTCGAAACAGATTTTAGTAGAGCCCTACCTCGTTTAGTTTCGGCGATATGACTCAGCAGCCGAATAAACTTGGGTCCATTAGTTCAAAAATGATTTTTTTGTCATTATTTCTAGATCGATGAATGGTATCTCACTATGCTCATCTTATTGTGCATCTAAAAGGCTATTCGAAACAGGTTTTAGTAGAGCCCTACCTCGTTTAGTTTCGGCGGTATGACTCAGCAGCCGAATAAACTTGGGTCCATTATTTCAAAAATGATTTTTTTGTCATTATTTCTTGATCGATGAATGGGATCTCACTATGCTCATCTTATTGCGCATCTAAAAGGCTATTCAAAACAGGTTTTAGTAGAGCCCTACCTCGTTTAGTTTCGGCGGTATGACTCAGCAGCCGAATAAACTTGGGTCCATTATTTCAAAAATGATTTTTTTGTCATTATTTCTAGATCGATGAATGGGATCTCACTATGCTCATCTTATTGTGCATCTAAAAGGCTATTCAAAACAGGTTTTAGTAGAGTCCTACCTCGTTTAGTTTCGGCGTAATGACTCAGCAGCCGAATAAACTTGGGTCCATTATTTCAAAAATGATTTTTTTGTCATTATTTCTAGATCGATGAATGGGATCTCACTATGCTCATCTTATTGTGCATCTAAAAGGCTATTCGAAACAGGTTTTAGTAGAGCCCTACCTCGTTTAGTTTCGGCGGCATGACTCAGCAGCCGAATAAACTTGGGTCCATTATTTCAAAAATGATTTTTTTGTCATTATTTCTAGATCGATGAATGGGATCTCACTATGCTCATCTTATTGTGCATCTAAAAGGCTATTCGAAACAGATTTTAGTAGAGCCCTACCTCGTTTAGTTTCGGCGATATGACTCAGCAGCCGAATAAACTTGGGTCCATTAGTTCAAAAATGATTTTTTTGTCATTATTTCTAGATCGATGAATGGGATCTCACTATGCTCATCTTATTGTGCATCTAAAAGGCTATTCGAAACAGGTTTTAGTAGAGCCCTACCTCGTTTAGTTCCGGCGGTATGACTCAGCAGCCGAATAAACTTGGGTCCATTATTTCAAAAATGATTTTTTTGTCATTATTTCTAGATCGATGAATGGGATCTCACTGTGCTCATCTTATTGTGCATCTAAAAGGCTATTCGAAACAGGTTTTAGTAGAGCCCTACCTCGTTTAGTTTCGGCGGTATGACTCAGCAGCCGAATAAACTTGGGTCCATTATTTCAAAAATGATTTTTTTGTCATTATTTCTAGATCGATGAATGGGATCTCACTATGCTCATCTTATTGTGCATCTAAAAGGCTATTCAAAACAGGTTTTAGTAGAGTCCTACCTCGTTTAGTTTCGGCGTAATGACTCAGCAGCCGAATAAACTTGGGTCCATTATTTCAAAAATGATTTTTTTGTCATTATTTCTAGATCGATGAATGGGATCTCACTATGCTCATCTTATTGTGCATCTAAAAGGCTATTCGAAACAGGTTTTAGTAGAGCCCTACCTCGTTTAGTTTCGGCGGTATGACTCAGCAGCCGAATAAACTTGGGTCCATTATTTCAAAAATGATTTTTTTGTCATTATTTCTAGATCGATGAATGGGATCTCACTATGCTCATCTTATTGTGCATCTAAAAGGCTATTCAAAACAGGTTTTAGTAGAGTCCTACCTCGTTTAGTTTCGGCGTAATGACTCAGCAGCCGAATAAACTTGGGTCCATTATTTCAAAAATGATTTTTTTGTCATTATTTCTAGATCGATGAATGGGATCTCACTATGCTCATCTTATTGTGCATCTAAAAGGCTATTCGAAACAGGTTTTAGTAGAGCCCTACCTCGTTTAGTTTCGGCGATATGACTCAGCAGCCGAATAAACTTGGGTCCGTTATTTCAAAAATGATTTTTTTGTCATTATTTCTAGATCGATGAATGGGATCTCACTTTGCTCATCTTATTGTGCATCTAAAAGGCTATTCGAAACAGGTTTTAGTAGAGCCCTACCTCGTTTAGTTTTGGCGGTATGACTCAGCAGCCGAATAAACTTGGGTCCATTATTTCAATAATGATTTTTTTGTCATTATTTCTAGATCGATGAATGGGATCTCACTATGCTCATCTTATTGTGCATCTAAAAGGCTATTCGAAACAGGTTTTAGTAGAGTCCTACCTCGTTTAGTTTCGGCGGTATGACTCAGCAGCCGAATAAACTTGGGTCCATTATTTCAAAAATGATTTTTTTGTCATTATTTCTAGATCGATGAATGGGATCTCACTATGCTCATCTTATTGTGCATCTAAAAGGCTATTCGAAACAGGTTTTAGTAGAGTCCTACCTCGTTTAGTTTCGGCGGTATGACTCAGCAGCCGAATACACTTGGGTCCGTTATTTCAAAAATGTTTTTTTTGTCATTATTTCTAGATCGATGAATGGGATCTCACTATGCTCATCTTATTGTGCATCTAAAAGGCTATTCGAAACAGATTTTAGTAGAGCCCTACCTCGTTTAGTTCCGGCGGTATGACTCAGCAGCCGAATAAACTTGGGTCCATTATTTCAAAAATGTTTTTTTTTCGTCATTATTTCTAGATCGATGAATGGGACCTCTTTATGCTCATCTTATTGTGCATCTAAAAGGCTATTCGAAACAGGTTTTAGTAGAGCCCTACCTCGTTTAGTTTCGGCGGTATGACTCAGCAGCCGAATAAACTTGGGTCCATTATTTCCAAAATGATTTTTTTGTCATTATTTCTAGATCGATGAATGGGACCTCTTTATGCTCATCTTATTGTGCATCTAAAAGGCTATTCGAAACAGATTTTAGTAGAGACCTACCTCGTTTAGTTTCGGCGATATGACTCAGCAGCCGAATAAACTTGGGTCCATTAGTTCAAAAATGATTTTTTTGTCATTATTTCTAGATCGATGAATGGGATCTCACTATGCTCATCTTATTGTGCATCTAAAAGGCCATTCGAAACAGGTTTTAGTAGAGCCCTACCTCGTTTAGTTTCGGCGGTATGACTCAGCAGCCGAATAAACTTGGGTCCATTATTTCCAAAATGATTTTTTTGTCATTATTTCTAGATCGATGAATGGGATCTCACTATGCTCATCTTATTGTGCATCTAAAAGGCTATTCGAAACAGGTTTTAGTAGAGCCCTACCTCGTTTAGTTTCGGCGTAATGACTCAGCAGCCGAATAAACTTGGGTCCATTATTTCAAAAATGATTTTTTTGTCATTATTTCTAGATCGATGAATGGGATCTCACTATGCTCATCTTATTGTGCATCTAAAAGGCTATTCGAAACAGATTTTAGTAGAGCCCTACCTCGTTTAGTTTCGGCGATATGACTCAGCAGCCGAATAAACTTGGGTCCATTAGTTCAAAAATGATTTTTTTGTCATTATTTCTAGATCGATGAATGGGATCTCACTATGCTCATCTTATTGTGCATCTAAAAGGCTATTCGAAACAGGTTTTAGTAGAGCCCTACCTCGTTTAGTTTCGGCGTAATGTCTCAGCAGCCGAATAAACTTGGGTCCATTATTTCAAAAATGTTTTTTTTTCGTCATTATTTCTAGATCGATGAATGGGACCTCTTAATGCTCATCTTATTGTGCATCTAAAAGGCTATTCGAAACAGGTTTTAGTAGAGCCCTACCTCGTTTAGTTTCGGCGTAATGACTCAGCAGCCGAATAAACTTGGGTCCATTATTTCAAAAATGATTTTTTTGTCATTATTTCTAGATCGATGAATGGGATCTCACTATGCTCATCTTATTGTGCATCTAAAAGGCTATTCGAAACAGGTTTTAGTAGAGCCCTACCTCGTTTAGTTTCGGCGATATGACTCAGCAGCCGAATAAACTTGGGTCCATTATTTCAAAAATGATTTTTTTGTCATTATTTCTAGATCGATGAATGGGATCTCACTATGCTCATCTTATTGTGCATCTAAAAGGCTATTCGAAACAGGTTTTAGTAGAGCCCTACCTCGTTTAGTTTCGCCGATATGACACAGCAGCCGAATAAACTTGGGTCCGTTATTTCAAAAATGATTTTTTTGTCATTATTTCTAGATCGATGAATGGGATCTCACTATGCTCATCTTATTGTGCATCTAAAAGGCTATTCGAAACAGGTTTTAGTAGAGCCCTACCTCGTTTAGTTTCGCCGATATGACACACAGCAGCCGAATAAACTTGGGTCCGTTATTTCAAAAATGATTTTTTTGTCATTATTTCTAGATCGATGAATGGGATCTCACTATGCTCATCTTATTGTGCATCTAAAAGGCTATTCGAAACAAGTTTTAGTAGAGCCCTACCTCGTTTAGTTTCGGCGGTATGACTCAGCAGCCGAATAAACTTGGGTCCGTTATTTCAAAAATGTTTTTTTTTGTCATTATTTCTAGATCGATGAATGGGATCTCACTATGCTCATCTTATTGTGCATCTAAAAGGCTATTCGAAACAGGTTTTAGTAGAGCCCTACCTCGTTTAGTTTCGGCGGTATGACTCAGCAGCCGAATAAACTTGGGTCCATTATTTCAAAAATGATTTTTTTGTCATTATTTCTAGATCGATGAATGGGATCTCACTATGCTCATCTTATTGTGCATCTAAAAGGCTATTCGAAACAGGTTTTAGTAGAGCCCTACCTCGTTTAGTTCCGGCGGTATGACTCAGCAGCCGAATAAACTTGGGTCCATTATTTCAAAAATGTTTTTTTTTCGTCATTATTTCTAGATCGATGAATGGGACCTCTTTATGCTCATCTTATTGTGCATCTAAAAGGCTATTCGAAACAGGTTTTAGTAGAGCCCTACCTCGTTTAGTTTCGGCGTAATGTCTCAGCAGCCGAATAAACTTGGGTCCATTATTTCAAAAATGATTTTTTTGTCATTATTTCTAGATCGAGGAATGGGATCTCACTATGCTCATCTTATTGTGCATCTAAAAGGCTATTCGAAACAGGTTTTAGTAGAGCCCTACCTCGTTTAGTTTCGCCGATATGACACAGCAGCCGAATAAACTTGGGTCCGTTATTTCAAAAATGATTTTTTTGTCATTATTTCTAGATCGATGAATGGGATCTCACTATGCTCATCTTATTGTGCATCTAAAAGGCTATTCGAAACAGGTTTTAGTAGAGCCCTACCTCGTTTAGTTTCGGCGGTATGACTCAGCAGCCGAATAAACTTGGGTCCATTATTTCAAAAATGATTTTTTTGTCATTATTTCTAGATCGATGAATGGGATCTCACTATGCTCATCTTATTGTGCATCTAAAAGGCTATTCGAAACAGGTTTTAGTAGAGTCCTACCTCGTTTAGTTTCGGCGGTATGACTCAGCAGCCGAATAAACTTGGGTCCATTATTTCAAAAATGTTTTTTTTTGTCATTATTTCCAGATCGATGAATGGGATCTCACTATGCTCATCTTATTGTGCATCTAAAAGGCTATTCGAAACAGGTTTTAGTAGAGCCCTACCTCGTTTAGTTTCGGCGGTATGACTCAGCAGCCGAATAAACTTGGGTCCGTTATTTCAAAAATGTTTTTTTTGTCATTATTTCCAGATCGATGAATGGGATCTCACTATGCTCATCTTATTGTGTATCTAAAAGGCTATTCGAAACAGGTTTTAGTAGAGCCCTACCTCGTTTAGTTTCGGCGGTATGACTCAGCAGCCGAATAAACTTGGGTCCATTATTTCCAAAATGATTTTTTTGTCATTATTTCTAGATCGATGAATGGGATCTCACTATGCTCATCTTATTGTGCATCTAAAAGGCTATTCGAAACAGATTTTAGTAGAGACCTACCTCGTTTAGTTTCGGCGATATGACTCAGCAGCCGAATAAACTTGGGTCCATTAGTTCAAAAATGATTTTTTTGTCATTATTTCTAGATCGATGAATGGGATCTCACGATGCTCATCTTATTGTGCATCTAAAAGGCTATTCGAAACAGGTTTAAAAGAGCCCTACCTCGTTTAGTTTCGGCGATATGACTCAGCAGCCGAATAAACTTGGGTCCGTTATTTCAAAAATGATTTTTTTGTCATTATTTCTAGATCGATGAATGGGATCTCACTATGCTCATCTTATTGTGCATCTAAAAGGCTATTCGAAACAGGTTTTAGTAGAGCCCTACCTCGTTTAGTTTCGGCGGTATGACTCAGCAGCCGAATAAACTTGGGTCCATTATTTCAAAAATGATTTTTTTGTCATTATTTCTAGATCGATGAATGGGATCTCACTATGCTCATCTTATTGTGCATCTAAAAGGCTATTCGAAACAGGTTTTAGTAGAGCCCTACCTCGTTTAGTTTCGGCGGTATGACTCAGCAGCCGAATAAACTTGGGTCCATTATTTCCAAAATGAATTTTTTGTCATTATTTCTAGATCGATGAATGGGATCTCACTATGCTCATCTTATTGTGCAACTAAAAGGCTATTCGAAACAGATTTTAGTAGAGACCTACCTCGTTTAGTTTCGGCGATATGACTCAGCAGCCGAATAAACTTGGGTCCATTAGTTCAAAAATGATTTTTTTGTCATTATTTCTAGATCGATGAATGGGATCTCACGATGCTCATCTTATTGTGCATCTAAAAGGCTATTCGAAACAGGTTTTAGTAGAGCCCTACCTCGTTTAGTTTCGGCGATATGACTCAGCAGCCGAATAAACTTGGGTCCGTTATTTCAAAAATGATTTTTTTGTCATTATTTCTAGATCGATGAATGGGATCTCACTATGCTCATCTTATTGTGCATCTAAAAGGCTATTCGAAACAGGTTTTAGTAGAGCCCTACCTCGTTTAGTTTCGGCGTAATGACTCAGCAGCCGAATAAACTTGGGTCCATTATTTCCAAAATGATTTTTTTGTCATTATTTCTAGATCGATGAATGGGATCTCACTATGCTCATCTTATTGTGCAACTAAAAGGCTATTCGAAACAGATTTTAGTAGAGACCTACCTCGTTTAGTTTCGGCGATATGACTCAGCAGCCGAATAAACTTGGGTCCATTAGTTCAAAAATGATTTTTTTGTCATTATTTCTAGATCGATGAATGGGATCTCACGATGCTCATCTTATTGTGCATCTAAAAGGCTATTCGAAACAGGTTTTAGTAGAGCCCTACCTCGTTTAGTTTCGGCGATATGACTCAGCAGCCGAATAAACTTGGGTCCGTTATTTCAAAAATGATTTTTTTGTCATTATTTCTAGATCGATGAATGGGATCTCACTATGCTCATCTTATTGTGCATCTAAAAGGCTATTCGAAACAGGTTTTAGTAGAGCCCTACCTCGTTTAGTTTCGGCGGTATGACTCAGCAGCCGAATAAACTTGGGTCCATTATTTCAAAAATGATTTTTTTGTCATTATTTCTAGATCGATGAATGGGATCTCACTATGCTCATCTTATTGTGCATCTAAAAGGCTATTCGAAACAGATTTTAGTAGAGACCTACCTCGTTTAGTTTCGGCGATATGACTCAGCAGCCGAATAAACTTCGGTCCATTAGTTCAAAAATAATTTTTTGTCATTATTTCTAGATCGATGAATGGGATCTCACTATGCTCATCTTATAACATTTTTGAACTAATGGACCCAAGTTTATTCGGCTGCTGAGTCATATCGCCGAAACTAAACGAGGTAGGGCTCTACTAAAATCTGTTTCGAATAGCCTTTTAGATGCACAATAAGATGAGCATAGTGAGATCCCATTCATCGATCTAGAAATAATGACAAAAAAATCATTTTTGAAATAATGGACCCAAGTTTATTCGGCTGCTGAGTCATACCGCCGAAACTAAACGAGGTAGGGCTCTACTAAAACCTGTTTCGAATAGCCTTTTAGATGCACAATAAGATGAGCAAAGTGAGATCCCATTCATCGATATAGAAATAATGACAAAAAAATCATTTTTGAAATAACGGACCCAAGTTTATTCGGCTGCTGAGTCATATCGCCGAAACTAAACGAGGTAGGGCTCTACTAAAACCTGTTTCGAATAGCCTTTTAGATGCACAATAAGATGAGCATAGTGAGATCCCATTCATTGATCTAGAAATAATGACAAAAAAATCATTTTTGAAATAACGGACCCAAGTTTATTCGGCAGCTGAGTCATACCGCCGAAACTAAACGAGGTAGGGCTCTACTAAAACCTGTTTCTAATAGCCTTTTAGATGCACAATAAGATGAGCATAGTGAGATCCCATTCATCGATCTAGAAATAATGACAAAAAAATCATTTTTGAAATAATGGACCCAAGTTTATTCGGCTGCTGAGTCATACCGCCGAAACTAAACGAGGTAGGGCTCTACTAAAACCTGTTTTGAATAGCCTTTTAGATGCACAATAAGATGAGCATAGTGAGATCCCATTCATCGATCTAGAAATAATGACAAAAAAATCATTTTTGAAATAATGGATCCAAGTTTATTCGGCTGCTGAGTCATATCGCCGAAACTAAACGAGGTAGGGCTCTACTAAAACCTGTTTCGAATAGCCTTTTAGATGCACAATAAGATGAGCATAGTGAGATCCCATTTATTGATCTAGAAATAATGACAAAAAAATAATTTTTGAAATAATGGACCCAAGTTTATTCGGCTGCTGAGTCATTACGCCGAAACTAAACGAGGTAGGACTCTACTAAAACCTGTTTTGAATAGCCTTTTAGATGCACAATAAGATGAGCATAGTGAGATCCCATTCATCGATCTAGAAATAATGACAAAAAAATCATTTTTGAAATAATGGACCCAAGTTTATTCGGCTGCTGAGTCATACCGCCGAAACTAAACGAGGTAGGGCTCTACTAATACCTGTTTCGAATAGCCTTTTAGATGCACAATAAGATGAGCATAGTGAAATCCCATTCATCGATCTAGAAATAATGACAAAAAAATCATTTTTGAAATAATGGACCCATGTTTATTCGGCTGCTGAGTCATACCGCCGGAACTAAACGAGGTAGGGCTCTACTAAAACCTGTTTCGAATAGCCTTTTAGATGCACAATAAGATGAGCATAGTGAGATCCCATTCATCGATCTAGAAATAATGACAAAAAAAACATTTTTGAACTAATGGACCCAAGTTTATTCGGCTGCTGAGTCATATCGCCGAAACTAAACGAGGTAGGGCTCTACTAAAACCTGTTTCGAATAGCCTTTTAGATGCACAATAAGATGAGCATAGTGAGATCCCATTCATCGATCTAGAAATAATGACAAAAAAATCATTTTTGAAATAATGGACCCAAGTTTATTCGGCTGCTGAGTCATTACGCCGAAACTAAACGAGGTAGGACTAGAGCATACAATACCGGACCATACTCAATACCGGGATTGAGTTTCGGTATTCAAATCTCAATCCCGGGATTTCGGTATTAATGCCGATGTTTCGGTATTTTGGTGTTTTTTGGAGATTTTTTCATTAAAAACCTTTGTTTTTTTGATAATTCGTTTAATAATCAACAATCTTACTTCCAATTAAATTAAAATAGTTATTTGGCAGCATTGCTCACATAATAGAATTAACCAGAGCAAAAATAAACCTAAAATATTTTAAGTAGCTACTAATCAAAGCAAAATAAAGTAGGTAATCGCTTAATTTACACTTACACATCACTATAACTTCAAAAACATCCGCCGAACCATAGAAGACAACTAACTGGTATGATACCATTACAGGGTGGCCCAAAAATACGTTGACACGGAATTTTTTGGATATTTATTTTTACGACTACACGACTTTTATAAAAAAGCGTTAACATACTATTAATAAACTAAACAAAACACTAGTTATCTGCAAAATATTCCCCTTTGGCTTTGATACACAATTGGAAACGTAAGTTAAACTGACTAGCAAAATGCCGCACGTCCTTATACGTTATCTTGCCAATTTTTTGGCAAGTATTACTTTCAGAGCAATGTACATTTCTAAGTTTAGTGACGCAAGCCCTTGTCTTTAAGATTGACCAAATATTTTGTATAATCGATTAAGGTCAGGTGTGTAAGGTAGCCAGCTACTTTTATCAGCTTATGAATATGGGCAAATTTTAGAGCTATCATGAAAATTGCCTCGCCTTATCTTAATCCAATGGATTATAATTTTGAGTCTAACTTGGAGAGAAGGGCCTGTACCACTAAACATAGAAATGCAGACCTTTCCAAAAAGGACGTTTTAATACGTGCGCCATTTTGGTCGTCAGTTTAACTTACGTTTGCAATTGTGTATCAAAGCCAAAGGGGAATATTTTGCATATAACTAGTGTTTTGTTTAGTTAAATGATAGTATTTTTAACGTTTTTTTATAAAAGTCGGGTAGCCGTGTCGTAATAAAAACTATCCAAAAAATTCCGTGTCAACGTATTTTTGGGCCATCCTGTAAGTGACACTGACTGAGTATGAAAGAGAAATAAAAAAAAGTCCCAAGCAGGTAAATTACGATCGCAGTAAAGTTTATCGTTATCACCCTTCGGTTGAACTCGTCCATGATCGGGTCATGCTCATGTCAAGTAGTCGGTCGGCTGTTCGGGTGGATAGCCCGAGCCCGACGCACTGCAGCCGCCTGATGCGCATTCGATCCATGTCGAACTAGCACTACCAATAGCCTTAAAATGGCGAAATACAATATTAAACAAGTAATTTCACTCGATATTAACTGCGATTGTTCATTTTATCGAAAATAAACTACGTGTTTCAGCTTTTCGAATTTTAAAAGAACAAAAATAACTGAATTCCGGTATTTCGGTATTTCGGTATTAGTCCTTGGAATACCGGTATTTAAATACCGAGAAAATCATGTCGGTATTACCGGGATTTCGGGATCCCGGGATCCCGGTTGCATGCCCTAGGTAGGACTCTACTAAAACCTGTTTTGAATAGCCTTTTAGATGCACAATAAGATGAGCATAGTGAGATCCCATTCATCGATCTAGAAATAATGACAAAAAAATCATTTTTGAAATAATAGACCCAAGTTTATTCGGCTGCTGAGTCATACCGCCGGAACTTAACGAGGTAGGGCTCTACTAAAACCTGTTTCGAATAGCCTTTTAGATGCACAATAAGACGAGCATAGTGAGATCCCATTCATCGATCTAGAAATAATGACAAAAGAATCATTTTTGAACTAATGGACCCAAGTTTATTCGGCTGCTGAGTCATATCACCGAAACTAAACGAGGTAGGGCTCTACTAAAATCTGTTTCGAATAGCCTTTTAGATGCACAATAAGATGAGCATAGTGAGATCCCATTCATCGATCTAGAAATAATGACAAAAAAAACATTTTTGAAATAACGGACCCAAGTGTATTCGGCTGCTGAGTCATACCGCCGAAACTAAACGAGGTAGGACTCTACTAAAACCTGTTTCGAATAGCCTTTTAGATGCACAATAAGATGAGCATAGTGAGATCCCATTCATCGATCTAGAAATAATGACAAAAAAATCATTTTTGAAATAATGGACCCAAATTTATTCGGCTGCTGAGTCATACCGCCGAAACTAAACGAGGTAGGACTCTACTAAAACCTGTTTCGAATAGCCTTTTAGATGCACAATAAGATGAGCATAGTGAGATCCCATTCATCGATCTAGAAATAATGACAAAAAAATCATTTTTGAAATAATGGACCCAAGTTTATTCGGCTGCTGAGTCATGCCGCCGAAACTAAACGAGGTAGGGCTCTACTAAAACCTGTTTCGAATAGCCTTTTAGATGCACAATAAGATGAGCATAGTGAGATCCCATTCATCGATCTAGAAATAATGACAAAAAAATCATTTTTGAAATAATGGACCCAAGTTTATTCGGCTGCTGAGTCATTACGCCGAAACTAAACGAGGTAGGACTCTACTAAAACCTGTTTTGAATAGCCTTTTAGATGCACAATAAGATGAGCATAGTGAGATCCCATTCATCGATCTAGAAATAATGACAAAAAAATCATTTTTGAAATAATGGACCCAAGTTTATTCGGCTGCTGAGTCATACCGCCGAAACTAAACGAGGTAGGGCTCTACTAAAACCTGTTTCGAATAGCCTTTTAGATGCACAATAAGATGAGCACAGTGAGATCCCATTCATCGATCTAGAAATAATGACAAAAAAATCATTTTTGAAATAATGAACCCAAGTTTATTCGGCTGCTGAGTCATACCGCCGGAACTAAACGAGGTAGGGCTCTACTAAAACCTGTTTCGAATAGCCTTTTAGATGCACAATAAGATGAGCATAGTGAGATCCCATTCATCGATCTAGAAATAATGACAAAAAAATCATTTTTGAAATAACGGACCCAAGTTTATTCGGCTGCTGAGTCATATCGCCGAAACTAAACGAGGTAGGGCTTTACTAAAACCTGTTTCGAATAGCCTTTTAGATGCACAATAAGATGAGCATAGTGAGATCCCATTCATCGATCTAGAAATAATGACAAAAAAATCATTTTTGAAATAATGGACCCAAGTTTATTCGGCTGCTGAGTCATACCGCCGAAACTAAACGAGGTAGGGCTCTACTAAAACCTGTTTCGAATAGCCTTTTAGATGCACAATAAGATGAGCATAGTGAGATCCCATTCATCGATCTAGAAATAATGACAAAAATCATTTTTGAAATAATGGACCCAAGTTTATTCGGCTGCTGAGTCATTACGCCGAAACTAAACGAGGTAGGACTCTACTAAAACCTGTTTTGAATAGCCTTTTAGATGCACAATAAGATGAGCATAGTGAGATCCCATTCATCGATCTAGAAATAATGACAAAAAAATCATTTTTGAAATAATGGACCCAAGTTTATTCGGCTGCTGAGTCATACCGCCGAAACTAAACGAGGTAGGGCTCTACTAAAACCTGTTTTGAATAGCCTTTTAGATGCACAATAAGATGAGCATAGTGAGATCCCATTCATCGATCAAGAAATAATGACAAAAAAATCATTTTTGAAATAATGGACCCAAGTTTATTCGGCTGCTGAGTCATACCGCCGAAACTAAACGAGGTAGGGCTCTACTAAAACCTGTTTCGAATAGCCTTTTAGATGCACAATAAGATGAGCATAGTGAGATCCCATTCATCGATCTAGAAATAATGACAAAAAAATCATTATTGAAATAATGGACCCAAGTTTATTCGGCTGCTGAGTCATACCGCCAAAACTAAACGAGGTAGGGCTCTACTAAAACCTGTTTCGAATAGCCTTTTAGATGCACAATAAGATGAGCAAAGTGAGATCCCATTCATCGATCTAGAAATAATGACAAAAAAATCATTTTTGAAATAACGGACCCAAGTTTATTCGGCTGCTGAGTCATATCGCCGAAACTAAACGAGGTAGGGCTCTACTAAAACCTGTTTCGAATAGCCTTTTAGATGCACAATAAGATGAGCATAGTGAGATCCCATTCATCGATCTAGAAATAATGACAAAAAAATCATTTTTGAAATAATGGACCCAAGTTTATTCGGCTGCTGAGTCATTACGCCGAAACTAAACGAGGTAGGACTCTACTAAAACCTGTTTTGAATAGCCTTTTAGATGCACAATAAGATGAGCATAGTGAGATCCCATTCATCGATCTAGAAATAATGACAAAAAAATCATTTTTGAAATAATGGACCCAAGTTTATTCGGCTGCTGAGTCATACCGCCGAAACTAAACGAGGTAGGGCTCTACTAAAACCTGTTTCGAATAGCCTTTTAGATGCACAATAAGATGAGCACAGTGAGATCCCATTCATCGATCTAGAAATAAAGACAAAAAAATCATTTTTGAACTAATGGACCCAAGTTTATTCGGCTGCTGAGTCATATCGCCGAAACTAAACGAGGTAGGGCTCTACTAAAATCTGTTTCGAATAGCCTTTTACATGCACAATAAGATGAGCATAGTGAGATCCCATTCATCGATCTAGAAATAATGACAAAAAAATCATTTTTGAAATAATGGACCCAAGTTTATTCGGCTGCTGAGTCATACCGCCGAAACTAAACGAGGTAGGGCTCTACTAAAACCTGTTTCGAATAGCCTTTTAGATACACAATAAGATGAGCATAGTGAGATCCCATTCATCGATCTGGAAATAATGACAAAAAAAACATTTTTGAAATAACGGACCCAAGTTTATTCGGCTGCTGAGTCATACCGCCGAAACTAAACGAGGTAGGGCTCTACTAAAACCTGTTTCGAATAGCTTTTAGATGCACAATAAGATGAGCATAGTGAGATCCCATTCATCGATCTAGAAATAATGACAAAAAAATCATTTTTGAAATAACGGACCCAAGTTTATTCGGCTGCTGAGTCATATCGCCGAAACTAAACGAGGTAGGGCTTTACTAAAACCTGTTTCGAATAGCCTTTTAGATGCACAATAAGATGAGCATAGTGAGATCCCATTCATCGATCTAGAAATAATGACAAAAAAATCATTTTTGAAATAATGGACCCAAGTTTATTCGGCTGCTGAGTCATACCGCCGAAACTAAACGAGGTAGGGCTCTACTAAAACCTGTTTCGAATAGCCTTTTAGATGCACAATAAGATGAGCATAGTGAGATCCCATTCATCGATCTAGAAATAATGACAAAAACACATTTTTGAAATAATGGACCCAAGTTTATTCGGCTGCTGAGTCATTACGCCGAAACTAAACGAGGTAGGACTCTACTAAAACCTGTTTTGAATAGCCTTTTAGATGCACAATAAGATGAGCATAGTGAGATCCCATTCATCGATCTAGAAATAATGACAAAAAAATCATTTTTGAAATAATGGACCCAAGTTTATTCGGCTGCTGAGTCATACCGCCGAAACTAAACGAGGTAGGGCTCTACTAAAACCTGTTTTGAATAGCCTTTTAGATGCACAATAAGATGAGCATAGTGAGATCCCATTCATCGATCTAGAAATAATGACAAAAAAATCATTTTTGAAATAATGGACCCAAGTTTATTCGGCTGCTGAGTCATACCGCCGAAACTAAACGAGGTAGGGCTCTACTAAAACCTGTTTCGAATAGCCTTTTAGATGCACAATAAGATGAGCATAGTGAGATACCATTCATCGATCTAGAAATAATGACAAAAAAATCATTTTTGAACTAATGGACCCAAGTTTATTCGGCTGCTGAGTCATATCGCCGAAACTAAACGAGGTAGGGCTCTACTAAAATCTGTTTCGAATAGCCTTTTAGATGCACAATAAGATGAGCATAGTGAGATCCCATTCATTGATCTAGAAATAATGACAAAAAAATCATTTTTGAAATAATAGACCCAAGTTTATTCGGCTGCTGAGTCATACCGCCGGAACTTAACGAGGTAGGGCTCTACTAAAACTTGTTTCGAATAGCCTTTTAGATGCACAATAAGACGAGCATAGTGAGATCCCATTCATCGATCTAGAAATAATGACAAAAGAATCATTTTTGAACTAATGGACCCAAGTTTATTCGGCTGCTGAGTCATATCACCGAAACTAAACGAGGTAGGGCTCTACTAAAATCTGTTTCGAATAGCCTTTTAGATGCACAATAAGATGAGCATAGTGAGATCCCATTCATCGATCTAGAAATAATGACAAAAAAAAACATTTTTGAAATAACGGACCCAAGTGTATTCGGCTGCTGAGTCATACCGCCGAAACTAAACGAGGTAGGACTCTACTAAAACCTGTTTCGAATAGCCTTTTAGATGCACAATAAGATGAGCATAGTGAGATCCCATTCATCGATCTAGAAATAATGACAAAAAAATCATTTTTGAAATAATGGACCCAAGTTTATTCGGCTGCTGAGTCATACCGCCGAAACTAAACGAGGTAGGACTCTACTAAAACCTGTTTCGAATAGCCTTTTAGATGCACAATAAGATGAGCATAGTGAGATCCCATTCATCGATCTAGAAATAATGACAAAAAAATCATTATTGAAATAATGGACCCAAGTTTATTCGGCTGCTGAGTCATACCGCCAAAACTAAACGAGGTAGGGCTCTACTAAAACCTGTTTCGAATAGCCTTTTAGATGCACAATAAGATGAGCAAAGTGAGATCCCATTCATCGATCTAGAAATAATGACAAAAAAATCATTTTTGAAATAACGGACCCAAGTTTATTCGGCTGCTGAGTCATATCGCCGAAACTAAACGAGGTAGGGCTCTACTAAAACCTGTTTCGAATAGCCTTTTAGATGCACAATAAGATGAGCATAGTGAGATCCCATTCATCGATCTAGAAATAATGACAAAAAAATCATTTTTGAAATAATGGACCCAAGTTTATTCGGCTGCTGAGTCATTACGCCGAAACTAAACGAGGTAGGACTCTACTAAAACCTGTTTTGAATAGCCTTTTAGATGCACAATAAGATGAGCATAGTGAGATCCCATTCATCGATCTAGAAATAATGACAAAAAAATCATTTTTGAAATAACGGACCCAAGTTTATTCGGCTGCTGAGTCATACCGCCGAAACTAAACGAGGTAGGGCTCTACTAAAACCTGTTTCGAATAGCCTTTTAGATGCACAATAAGATGAGCACAGTGAGATCCCATTCATCGATCTAGAAATAATGACAAAAAAATCATTTTTGAAATAATGGACCCAAGTTTATTCGGCTGCTGAGTCATACCGCCGAAACTAAACGAGGTAGGGCTCTACTAAAACCTGTTTCGAATAGCCTTTTAGATGCACAATAAGATGAGCATAGTGAGATCCCATTCATCGATCTAGAAATAATGACAAAAAATCATTTTTGAAATAATGGACCCAAGTTTATTCGGCTGCTGAGTCATTACGCCGAAACTAAACGAGGTAGGACTCTACTAAAACCTGTTTTGAATAGCCTTTTAGATGCACAATAAGATGAGCATAGTGAGATCCCATTCATCGATCTAGAAATAATGACAAAAAAATCATTTTTGAAATAATGGACCCAAGTTTATTCGGCTGCTGAGTCATGCCGCCGAAACTAAACGAGGTAGGGCTCTACTAAAACCTGTTTCGAATAGCCTTTTAGATGCACAATAAGATGAGCATAGTGAGATCCCATTCATCGATCTAGAAATAATGACAAAAAAATCATTTTTGAAATAACGGACCCAAGTTTATTCGGCTGCTGAGTCATATCGCCGAAACTAAACGAGGTAGGGCTCTACTAAAACCTGTTTCGAATAGCCTTTTAGATGCACAATAAGATGAGCATAGTGAGATCCCATTCATCGATCTAGAAATAATGACAAAAAAATCATTTTTGAAATAATGGACCCAAGTTTATTCGGCTGCTGAGTCATTACGCCGAAACTAAACGAGGTAGGACTCTACTAAAACCTGTTTTGAATAGCCTTTTAGATGCACAATAAGATGAGCATAGTGAGATCCCATTCATCGATCTAGAAATAATGACAAAAAAATCATTTTTGAAATAACGGACCCAAGTTTATTCGGCTGCTGAGTCATACCGCCGAAACTAAACGAGGTAGGGCTCTACTAAAACCTGTTTCGAATAGCCTTTTAGATGCACAATAAGATGAGCACAGTGAGATCCCATTCATCGATCTAGAAATAATGACAAAAAAATCATTTTTGAAATAATGGACCCAAGTTTATTCGGCTGCTGAGTCATACCGCCGAAACTAAACGAGGTAGGGCTCTACTAAAACCTGTTTCGAATAGCCTTTTAGATGCACAATAAGATGAGCATAGTGAGATCCCATTCATCGATCTAGAAATAATGACAAAAATCATTTTTGAAATAATGGACCCAAGTTTATTCGGCTGCTGAGTCATTACGCCGAAACTAAACGAGGTAGGACTCTACTAAAACCTGTTTTGAATAGCCTTTTAGATGCACAATAAGATGAGCATAGTGAGATCCCATTCATCGATCTAGAAATAATGACAAAAAAATCATTTTTGAAATAATGGACCCAAGTTTATTCGGCTGCTGAGTCATACCGCCGAAACTAAACGAGGTAGGGCTCTACTAAAACCTGTTTTGAATAGCCTTTTAGATGCACAATAAGATGAGCATAGTGAGATCCCATTCATCGATCTAGAAATAATGACAAAAAAATCATTATTGAAATAATGGACCCAAGTTTATTCGGCTGCTGAGTCATACCGCCGAAACTAAACGAGGTAGGACTCTACTAAAACCTGTTTCGAATAGCCTTTTAGATGCACAATAAGATGAGCATAGTGAGATCCCATTCATCGATCTAGAAATAATGACAAAAAAATCATTATTGAAATAATGGACCCAAGTTTATTCGGCTGCTGAGTCATACCGCCAAAACTAAACGAGGTAGGGCTCTACTAAAACCTGTTTCGAATAGCCTTTTAGATGCACAATAAGATGAGCAAAGTGAGATCCCATTCATCGATCTAGAAATAATGACAAAAAAATCATTTTTGAAATAACGGACCCAAGTTTATTCGGCTGCTGAGTCATATCGCCGAAACTAAACGAGGTAGGGCTCTACTAAAACCTGTTTCGAATAGCCTTTTAGATGCACAATAAGATGAGCATAGTGAGATCCCATTCATCGATCTAGAAATAATGACAAAAAAATCATTTTTGAAATAATGGACCCAAGTTTATTCGGCTGCTGAGTCATTACGCCGAAACTAAACGAGGTAGGACTCTACTAAAACCTGTTTTGAATAGCCTTTTAGATGCACAATAAGATGAGCATAGTGAGATCCCATTCATCGATCTAGAAATAATGACAAAAAAATCATTTTTGAAATAATGGACCCAAGTTTATTCGGCTGCTGAGTCATACCGCCGAAACTAAACGAGGTAGGGCTCTACTAAAACCTGTTTCGAATAGCCTTTTAGATGCACAATAAGATGAGCACAGTGAGATCCCATTCATCGATCTAGAAATAATGACAAAAAAATCATTTTTGAAATAATGGACCCAAGTTTATTCGGCTGCTGAGTCATACCGCCGGAACTAAACGAGGTAGGGCTCTACTAAAACCTGTTTCGAATAGCCTTTTAGATGCACAATAAGATGAGCATAGTGAGATCCCATTCATCGATCTAGAAATAAAGACAAAAAAATCATTTTTGAACTAATGGACCCAAGTTTATTCGGCTGCTGAGTCATATCGCCGAAACTAAACGAGGTAGGGCTCTACTAAAATCTGTTTCGAATAGCCTTTTACATGCACAATAAGATGAGCATAGTGAGATCCCATTCATCGATCTAGAAATAATGACAAAAAAATCATTTTTGAAATAATGGACCCAAGTTTATTCGGCTGCTGAGTCATACCGCCGAAACTAAACGAGGTAGGGCTCTACTAAAACCTGTTTCGAATAGCCTTTTAGATACACAATAAGATGAGCATAGTGAGATCCCATTCATCGATCTGGAAATAATGACAAAAAAAACATTTTTGAAATAACGGACCCAAGTTTATTCGGCTGCTGAGTCATACCGCCGAAACTAAACGAGGTAGGGCTCTACTAAAACCTGTTTCGAATAGCTTTTAGATGCACAATAAGATGAGCATAGTGAGATCCCATTCATCGATCTAGAAATAATGACAAAAAAATCATTTTTGAAATAACGGACCCAAGTTTATTCGGCTGCTGAGTCATATCGCCGAAACTAAACGAGGTAGGGCTTTACTAAAACCTGTTTCGAATAGCCTTTTAGATGCACAATAAGATGAGCATAGTGAGATCCCATTCATCGATCTAGAAATAATGACAAAAAAATCATTTTTGAAATAATGGACCCAAGTTTATTCGGCTGCTGAGTCATACCGCCGAAACTAAACGAGGTAGGGCTCTACTAAAACCTGTTTCGAATAGCCTTTTAGATACACAATAAGATGAGCATAGTGAGATCCCATTCATCGATCTGGAAATAATGATAAAAAAAAACATTTTTGAAATAACGGACCCAAGTTTATTCGGCTGCTGAGTCATACCGCCGAAACTAAACGAGGTAGGGCTCTACTAAAACCTGTTTTGAATAGCCTTTTAGATGCACAATAAGATGAGCATAGTGAGATCCCATTCATCGATCTAGAAATAATGACAAAAAATTCATTTTTGAAATAATGGACCCAAGTTTATTCGGCTGCTGAGTCATACCGCCGAAACTAAACGAGGTAGGACTCTACTAAAACCTGTTTCGAATAGCCTTTTAGATGCACAATAAGATGAGCATAGTGAGATCCCATTCATCGATCTAGAAATAATGACAAAAAAATCATTATTGAAATAATGGACCCAAGTTTATTCGGCTGCTGAGTCATACCGCCAAAACTAAACGAGGTAGGGCTCTACTAAAACCTGTTTCGAATAGCCTTTTAGATGCACAATAAGATGAGCAAAGTGAGATCCCATTCATCAATCTAGAAATAATGACAAAAAAATCATTTTTGAAATAACGGACCCAAGTTTATTCGGCTGCTGAGTCATATCGCCGAAACTAAACGAGGTAGGGCTCTACTAAAACCTGTTTCGAATAGCCTTTTAGATGCACAATAAGATGAGCATAGTGAGATCCCATTCATCGATCTAGAAATAATGACAAAAAAATCATTTTTGAAATAATGGACCCAAGTTTATTCGGCTGCTGAGTCATTACGCCGAAACTAAACGAGGTAGGACTCTACTAAAACCTGTTTTGAATAGCCTTTTAGATGCACAATAAGATGAGCATAGTGAGATCCCATTCATCGATCTAGAAATAATGACAAAAAAATCATTTTTGAAATAATGGACCCAAGTTTATTCGGCTGCTGAGTCATACCGCCGAAACTAAACGAGGTAGGGCTCTACTAAAACCTGTTTCGAATAGCCTTTTAGATGCACAATAAGATGAGCACAGTGAGATCCCATTCATCGATCTAGAAATAATGACAAAAAAATCATTTTTGAAATAATGGACCCAAGTTTATTCGGCTGCTGAGTCATACCGCCGGAACTAAACGAGGTAGGGCTCTACTAAAACCTGTTTCGAATAGCCTTTTAGATGCACAATAAGATGAGCATAGTGAGATCCCATTCATCGATCTAGAAATAAAGACAAAAAAATCATTTTTGAACTAATGGACCCAAGTTTATTCGGCTGCTGAGTCATATCGCCGAAACTAAACGAGGTAGGGCTCTACTAAAATCTGTTTCGAATAGCCTTTTACATGCACAATAAGATGAGCATAGTGAGATCCCATTCATCGATCTAGAAATAATGACAAAAAAATCATTTTTGAAATAATGGACCCAAGTTTATTCGGCTGCTGAGTCATACCGCCGAAACTAAACGAGGTAGGGCTCTACTAAAACCTGTTTCGAATAGCCTTTTAGATACACAATAAGATGAGCATAGTGAGATCCCATTCATCGATCTGGAAATAATGACAAAAAAAACATTTTTGAAATAACGGACCCAAGTTTATTCGGCTGCTGAGTCATACCGCCGAAACTAAACGAGGTAGGGCTCTACTAAAACCTGTTTCGAATAGCTTTTAGATGCACAATAAGATGAGCATAGTGAGATCCCATTCATCGATCTAGAAATAATGACAAAAAAATCATTTTTGAAATAACGGACCCAAGTTTATTCGGCTGCTGAGTCATATCGCCGAAACTAAACGAGGTAGGGCTTTACTAAAACCTGTTTCGAATAGCCTTTTAGATGCACAATAAGATGAGCATAGTGAGATCCCATTCATCGATCTAGAAATAATGACAAAAAAATCATTTTTGAAATAATGGACCCAAGTTTATTCGGCTGCTGAGTCATACCGCCGAAACTAAACGAGGTAGGGCTCTACTAAAACCTGTTTCGAATAGCCTTTTAGATGCACAATAAGATGAGCATAGTGAGATCCCATTCATCGATCTAGAAATAATGACAAAAACACATTTTTGAAATAATGGACCCAAGTTTATTCGGCTGCTGAGTCATTACGCCGAAACTAAACGAGGTAGGACTCTACTAAAACCTGTTTTGAATAGCCTTTTAGATGCACAATAAGATGAGCATAGTGAGATCCCATTCATCGATCTAGAAATAATGACAAAAAAATCATTTTTGAAATAATGGACCCAAGTTTATTCGGCTGCTGAGTCATACCGCCGAAACTAAACGAGGTAGGGCTCTACTAAAACCTGTTTTGAATAGCCTTTTAGATGCACAATAAGATGAGCATAGTGAGATCCCATTCATCGATCTAGAAATAATGACAAAAAAATCATTTTTGAAATAATGGACCCAAGTTTATTCGGCTGCTGAGTCATACCGCCGAAACTAAACGAGGTAGGGCTCTACTAAAACCTGTTTCGAATAGCCTTTTAGATGCACAATAAGATGAGCATAGTGAGATACCATTCATCGATCTAGAAATAATGACAAAAAAATCATTTTTGAACTAATGGACCCAAGTTTATTCGGCTGCTGAGTCATATCGCCGAAACTAAACGAGGTAGGGCTCTACTAAAATCTGTTTCGAATAGCCTTTTAGATGCACAATAAGATGAGCATAGTGAGATCCCATTCATTGATCTAGAAATAATGACAAAAAAATCATTTTTGAAATAATAGACCCAAGTTTATTCGGCTGCTGAGTCATACCGCCGGAACTTAACGAGGTAGGGCTCTACTAAAACCTGTTTCGAATAGCCTTTTAGATGCACAATAAGACGAGCATAGTGAGATCCCATTCATCGATCTAGAAATAATGACAAAAGAATCATTTTTGAACTAATGGACCCAAGTTTATTCGGCTGCTGAGTCATATCACCGAAACTAAACGAGGTAGGGCTCTACTAAAATCTGTTTCGAATAGCCTTTTAGATGCACAATAAGATGAGCATAGTGAGATCCCATTCATCGATCTAGAAATAATGACAAAAAAAAACATTTTTGAAATAACGGACCCAAGTGTATTCGGCTGCTGAGTCATACCGCCGAAACTAAACGAGGTAGGACTCTACTAAAACCTGTTTCGAATAGCCTTTTAGATGCACAATAAGATGAGCATAGTGAGATCCCATTCATCGATCTAGAAATAATGACAAAAAAATCATTTTTGAAATAATGGACCCAAGTTTATTCGGCTGCTGAGTCATACCGCCGAAACTAAACGAGGTAGGACTCTACTAAAACCTGTTTCGAATAGCCTTTTAGATGCACAATAAGATGAGCATAGTGAGATCCCATTCATCGATCTAGAAATAATGACAAAAAAATCATTATTGAAATAATGGACCCAAGTTTATTCGGCTGCTGAGTCATACCGCCAAAACTAAACGAGGTAGGGCTCTACTAAAACCTGTTTCGAATAGCCTTTTAGATGCACAATAAGATGAGCAAAGTGAGATCCCATTCATCGATCTAGAAATAATGACAAAAAAATCATTTTTGAAATAACGGACCCAAGTTTATTCGGCTGCTGAGTCATATCGCCGAAACTAAACGAGGTAGGGCTCTACTAAAACCTGTTTCGAATAGCCTTTTAGATGCACAATAAGATGAGCATAGTGAGATCCCATTCATCGATCTAGAAATAATGACAAAAAAATCATTTTTGAAATAATGGACCCAAGTTTATTCGGCTGCTGAGTCATTACGCCGAAACTAAACGAGGTAGGACTCTACTAAAACCTGTTTTGAATAGCCTTTTAGATGCACAATAAGATGAGCATAGTGAGATCCCATTCATCGATCAAGAAATAATGACAAAAAAATCATTTTTGAAATAATGGACCCAAGTTTATTCGGCTGCTGAGTCATATCGCCGAAACTAAACGAGGTAGGGCTCTACTAAAATCTGTTTCGAATAGCCTTTTAGATGCACAATAAGATGAGCATAGTGAGATCCCATTCATCGATCTAGAAATAATGACAAAAAAATCATTTTTGAAATAATGGACCCAAGTTTATTCGGCTGCTGAGTCATGCCGCCGAAACTAAACGAGGTAGGGCTCTACTAAAACCTGTTTCGAATAGCCTTTTAGATGCACAATAAGATGAGCATAGTGAGATCCCATTCATCGATCTAGAAATAATGACAAAAAAATCATTTTTGAAATAATGGACCCAAGTTTATTCGGCTGCTGAGTCATTACGCCGAAACTAAACGAGGTAGGACTCTACTAAAACCTGTTTTGAATAGCCTTTTAGATGCACAATAAGATGAGCATAGTGAGATCCCATTCATCGATCTAGAAATAATGACAAAAAAATCATTTTTGAAATAATGGACCCAAGTTTATTCGGCTGCTGAGTCATACCGCCGAAACTAAACGAGGTAGGGCTCTACTAAAACCTGTTTCGAATAGCCTTTTAGATGCACAATAAGATGAGCACAGTGAGATCCCATTCATCGATCTAGAAATAATGACAAAAAAATCATTTTTGAAATAATGAACCCAAGTTTATTCGGCTGCTGAGTCATACCGCCGGAACTAAACGAGGTAGGGCTCTACTAAAACCTGTTTCGAATAGCCTTTTAGATGCACAATAAGATGAGCATAGTGAGATCCCATTCATCGATCTAGAAATAATGACAAAAAAATCATTTTTGAAATAACGGACCCAAGTTTATTCGGCTGCTGAGTCATATCGCCGAAACTAAACGAGGTAGGGCTTTACTAAAACCTGTTTCGAATAGCCTTTTAGATGCACAATAAGATGAGCATAGTGAGATCCCATTCATTGATCTAGAAATAATGACAAAAAAATCATTTTTGAAATAATGGACCCAAGTTTATTCGGCTGCTGAGTCATACCGCCGAAACTAAACGAGGTAGGGCTCTACTAAAACCTGTTTCGAATAGCCTTTTAGATGCACAATAAGATGAGCATAGTGAGATCCCATTCATCGATCTAGAAATAATGACAAAAAATCATTTTTGAAATAATGGACCCAAGTTTATTCGGCTGCTGAGTCATTACGCCGAAACTAAACGAGGTAGGACTCTACTAAAACCTGTTTTGAATAGCCTTTTAGATGCACAATAAGATGAGCATAGTGAGATCCCATTCATCGATCTAGAAATAATGACAAAAAAATCATTTTTGAAATAATGGACCCAAGTTTATTCGGCTGCTGAGTCATACCGCCGAAACTAAACGAGGTAGGGCTCTACTAAAACCTGTTTTGAATAGCCTTTTAGATGCACAATAAGATGAGCATAGTGAGATCCCATTCATCGATCAAGAAATAATGACAAAAAAATCATTTTTGAAATAATGGACCCAAGTTTATTCGGCTGCTGAGTCATACCGCCGAAACTAAACGAGGTAGGGCTCTACTAAAACCTGTTTCGAATAGCCTTTTAGATGCACAATAAGATGAGCATAGTGAGATACCATTCATCGATCTAGAAATAATGTCAAAAAAATCATTTTTGAACTAATGGACCCAAGTTTATTCGGCTGCTGAGTCATATCGCCGAAACTAAACGAGGTAGGGCTCTACTAAAATCTGTTTCGAATAGCCTTTTAGATGCACAATAAGATGAGCATAGTGAGATCCCATTCATCGATCTAGAAATAATGACAAAAAAATCATTTTTGAAATAATGGACCCAAGTTTATTCGGCTGCTGAGTCATACCGCCGAAACTAAACGAGGTAGGGCTCTACTAAAACCTGTTTCGAATAGCCTTTTAGATGCACAATAAGATGAGCATAGTGAGATCCCATTCATCGATCTAGAAATAATGACAAAAAAATCATTTTTGAAATAATGGACCCAAGTTTATTCGGCTGCTGAGTCATACCACCGAAACTAAACGAGGTAGGGCTCCACTAAAACCTGTTTCGAATAGCCTTTTAGATGCACAATAAGATGAGCATAGTGAGATCCCATTCATCGATCTAGAAATAATGACAAAAAAATCATTTTTGAAATAATGGACCCAAGTTTATTCGGCTGCTGAGTCATTACGCCGAAACTAAACGAGGTAGGACTCTACTAAAACCTGTTTTGAATAGCCTTTTAGATGCACAATAAGATGAGCATAGTGAGATCCCATTCATCGATCTAGAAATAATGACAAAAAAATCATTTTTGAAATAATGGACCCAAGTTTATTCGGCTGCTGAGTCATACCGCCGAAACTAAACGAGGTAGGGCTCTACTAAAACCTGTTTCGAATAGCCTTTTAGATGCACAATGAGATGAGCACAGTGAGATCCCATTCATCGATCTGGAAATAATGACAAAAAAAAACATTTTTGAAATAACGGACCCAAGTTTATTCGGCTGCTGAGTCATACCGCCGAAACTAAACGAGGTAGGGCTCTACTAAAACCTGTTTCGAATAGCCTTTTAGATGCACAATAAGATGAGCATAGTGAGATCCCATTCATCGATCTAGAAATAATGACAAAAAAATCATTTTTGAAATAATGGACCCAAGTTTATTCGGCTGCTGAGTCATACCGCCGAAACTAAACGAGGTAGGACTCTACTAAAACCTGTTTCGAATAGCCTTTTAGATGCACAATAAGATGAGCATAGTGAGATCCCATTCATCGATCTAGAAATAATGACAAAAAAATCATTTTTGAAATAATGGACCCAAGTTTATTCGGCTGCTGAGTCATTACGCCGAAACTAAACGAGGTAGGACTCTACTAAAACCTGTTTTGAATAGCCTTTTAGATGCACAATAAGATGAGCATAGTGAGATCCCATTCATCGATCTAGAAATAATGACAAAAAAATCATTTTTGAAATAATGGACCCAAGTTTATTCGGCTGCTGAGTCATACCGCCGAAACTAAACGAGGTAGGGCTCTACTAAAACCTGTTTCGAATAGCCTTTTAGATACACAATAAGATGAGCATAGTGAGATCCCATTCATCGATCTGGAAATAATGACAAAAAAAAACATTTTTGAAATAACGGACCCAAGTTTATTCGGCTGCTGAGTCATACCGCCGAAACTAAACGAGGTAGGGCTCTACTAAAACCTGTTTCGAATAGCCTTTTAGATGCACAATAAGATGAGCATAGTGAGATCCCATTCATCGATCTAGAAATAATGACAAAAAAATCATTTTTGAAATAATGGACCCAAGTTTATTCGGCTGCTGAGTCATACCGCCGAAACTAAACGAGGTAGGACTCTACTAAAACCTGTTTCGAATAGCCTTTTAGATGCACAATAAGATGAGCATAGTGAGATCCCATTCATCGATCTAGAAATAATGACAAAAAAATCATTATTGAAATAATGGACCCAAGTTTATTCGGCTGCTGAGTCATACCGCCAAAACTAAACGAGGTAGGGCTCTACTAAAACCTGTTTCGAATAGCCTTTTAGATGCACAATAAGATGAGCAAAGTGAGATCCCATTCATCGATCTAGAAATAATGACAAAAAAATCATTTTTGAAATAACGGACCCAAGTTTATTCGGCTGCTGAGTCATATCGCCGAAACTAAACGAGGTAGGGCTCTACTAAAACCTGTTTCGAATAGCCTTTTAGATGCACAATAAGATGAGCATAGTGAGATCCCATTCATCGATCTAGAAATAATGACAAAAAAATCATTTTTGAAATAATGGACCCAAGTTTATTCGGCTGCTGAGTCATTACGCCGAAACTAAACGAGGTAGGACTCTACTAAAACCTGTTTTGAATAGCCTTTTAGATGCACAATAAGATGAGCATAGTGAGATCCCATTCATCGATCTAGAAATAATGACAAAAAAATCATTTTTGAAATAATGGACCCAAGTTTATTCGGCTGCTGAGTCATACCGCCGAAACTAAACGAGGTAGGGCTCTACTAAAACCTGTTTCGAATAGCCTTTTAGATGCACAATGAGATGAGCACAGTGAGATCCCATTCATCGATCTAGAAATAATGACAAAAAAATCATTTTTGAAATAATGGACCCAAGTTTATTCGGCTGCTGAGTCATACCGCCGGAACTAAACGAGGTAGGGCTCTACTAAAACCTGTTTCGAATAGCCTTTTAGATGCACAATAAGATGAGCATAGTGAGATCCCATTCATCGATCTAGAAATAAAGACAAAAAAATCATTTTTGAACTAATGGACCCAAGTTTATTCGGCTGCTGAGTCATATCGCCGAAACTAAACGAGGTAGGGCTCTACTAAAATCTGTTTCGAATAGCCTTTTACATGCACAATAAGATGAGCATAGTGAGATCCCATTCATCGATCTAGAAATAATGACAAAAAAATCATTTTTGAAATAATGGACCCAAGTTTAATCGGCTGCTGAGTCATACCGCCGAAACTAAACGAGGTAGGGCTCTACTAAAACCTGTTTCGAATAGCCTTTTAGATACACAATAAGATGAGCATAGTGAGATCCCATTCATCGATCTGGAAATAATGATAAAAAAAAACATTTTTGAAATAACGGACCCAAGTTTATTCGGCTGCTGAGTCATACCGCCGAAACTAAACGAGGTAGGGCTCTACTGAAACCTGTTTCGAATAGCTTTTAGATGCACAATAAGATGAGCATAGTGAGATCCCATTCATCGATCTAGAAATAATGACAAAAAAATCATTTTTGAAATAACGGACCCAAGTTTATTCGGCTGCTGAGTCATATCGCCGAAACTAAACGAGGTAGGGCTTTACTAAAACCTGTTTCGAATAGCCTTTTAGATGCACAATAAGATGAGCATAGTGAGATCCCATTCATCGATCTAGAAATAATGACAAAAAAATCATTTTTGAAATAATGGACCCAAGTTTATTCGGCTGCTGAGTCATACCGCCGAAACTAAACGAGGTAGGGCTCTACTAAAACCTGTTTCGAATAGCCTTTTAGATGCACAATAAGATGAGCATAGTGAGATCCCATTCATCGATCTAGAAATAATGACAAAAACACATTTTTGAAATAATGGACCCAAGTTTATTCGGCTGCTGAGTCATTACGCCGAAACTAAACGAGGTAGGACTCTACTAAAACCTGTTTTGAATAGCCTTTTAGATGCACAATAAGATGAGCATAGTGAGATCCCATTCATCGATCTAGAAATAATGACAAAAAAATCATTTTTGAAATAATGGACCCAAGTTTATTCGGCTGCTGAGTCATACCGCCGAAACTAAACGAGGTAGGGCTCTACTAAAACCTGTTTTGAATAGCCTTTTAGATGCACAATAAGATGAGCATAGTGAGATCCCATTCATCGATCTAGAAATAATGACAAAAAAATCATTTTTGAAATAATGGACCCAAGTTTATTCGGCTGCTGAGTCATACCGCCGAAACTAAACGAGGTAGGGCTCTACTAAAACCTGTTTCGAATAGCCTTTTAGATGCACAATAAGATGAGCATAGTGAGATACCATTCATCGATCTAGAAATAATGACAAAAAAATCATTTTTGAACTAATGGACCCAAGTTTATTCGGCTGCTGAGTCATATCGCCGAAACTAAACGAGGTAGGGCTCTACTAAAATCTGTTTCGAATAGCCTTTTAGATGCACAATAAGATGAGCATAGTGAGATCCCATTCATTGATCTAGAAATAATGACGAAAAAATCATTTTTGAAATAATGGACCCAAGTTTATTCGGCTGCTGAGTCATACCGCCGAAACTAAACGAGGTAGGGCTCTACTAAAACCTGTTTCGAATAGCCTTTTAGATACACAATAAGATGAGCATAGTGAGATCCCATTCATCGATCTGGAAATAATGACAAAAAAAAACATTTTTGAAATAACGGACCCAAGTTTATTCGGCTGCTGAGTCATACCGCCGAAACTAAACGAGGTAGGGCTCTACTAAAACTTGTTTCGAATAGCCTTTTAGATGCACAATAAGATGAGCATAGTGAGATCCCATTCATCGATCTAGAAATAATGACAAAAAAAATAATTTTTGAAATAATGGACCCAAGTTTATTCGGCTGCTGAGTCATTACGCCGAAACTAAACGAGGTAGGGCTCTACTAAAACCTGTTTCGAAGAGCCTTTTAGATGCACAATAAGATGAGCATAAAGAGGTCCCATTCATCGATCTAGAAATAATGACGAAAAAAAAACATTTTTGAAATAATGGACCCAAGTTTATTCGGCTGCTGAGTCATACCGCCGGAACTAAACGAGGTAGGGCTCTACTAAAACCTGTTTCGAATAGCCTTTTAGATGCACAATAAGATGAGCATAGTGAGATCCCATTCATCGATCTAGAAATAATGACAAAAAAATCATTTTTGAACTAATGGACCCAAGTTTATTCGGCTGCTGAGTCATATCGCCGAAACTAAACGAGGTAGGGCTCTACTAAAACCTGTTTCGAATAGCCTTTTAGATGCACAATAAGATGAGCATAGTGAGATCCCATTCATCGATCTAGAAATAATGACAAAAAAATCATTTTTGAAATAATGGACCCAAGTTTATTCGGCTGCTGAGTCATACCACCGAAACTAAACGAGGTAGGGCTCCACTAAAACCTGTTTCGAATAGCCTTTTAGATGCACAATAAGATGAGCATAGTGAGATCCCATTCATCGATCTAGAAATAATGACAAAAAAATCATTTTTGAAATAATGGACCCAAGTTTATTCGGCTGCTGAGTCATTACGCCGAAACTAAACGAGGTAGGACTCTACCAAAACCTGTTTTGAATAGCCTTTTAGATGCACAATAAGATGAGCATAGTGAGATCCCATTCATCGATCTAGAAATAATGACAAAAAAATCATTTTTGAAATAATGGACCCAAGTTTATTCGGCTGCTGAGTCATACCGCCGAAACTAAACGAGGTAGTGCTCTACTAAAATCTGTTTCGAATAGCCTTTTAGATGCACAATAAGATGAGCATAGTGAGATCCCATTCATCGATCTAGAAATAATGACAAAAAAATCATTTTTGAAATAATGGACCCAAGTTTATTCGGCTGCTGAGTCATACCGCCGAAACTAAACGAGGTAGGGCTCTACTAAAACCTGTTTCGAATAGCCTTTTAGATACACAATAAGATGAGCATAGTGAGATCCCATTCATCGATCTGGAAATAATGACAAAAAAAAACATTTTTGAAATAACGGACCCAAGTTTATTCGGCTGCTGAGTCATACCGCCGAAACTAAACGAGGTAGGGCTCTACTAAAACCTGTTTCGAATAGCCTTTTAGATGCACAATAAGATGAGCATAGTGAGATCCCATTCATCGATCTAGAAATAATGACAAAAAAATCATTTTTGAAATAACGGACCCAAGTTTATTCGGCTGCTGAGTCATATCGCCGAAACTAAACGAGGTAGGGCTCTACTAAAACCTGTTTCGAATAGCCTTTTAGATGCACAATAAGATGAGCATAGTGAGATCCCATTCATCGATCTAGAAATAATGACAAAAAAATCATTTTTGAAATAATGGACCCAAGTTTATTCGGCTGCTGAGTCATTACGTCGAAACTAAACGAGGTAGGACTCTACTAAAACCTGTTTCGAATAGCCTTTTAGATGCACAATAAGATGAGCATAGTGAGATCCCATTCATCGATCTAGAAATAATGACAAAAAAATCATTTTTGAAATAATGGACCCAAGTTTATTCGGCTGCTGAGTCATACCGCCGAAACTAAACGAGGTAGGGCTCTACTAAAACCTGTTTTGAATAGCCTTTTAGATGCACAATAAGATGAGCATAGTGAGATCCCATTCATCGATCTAGAAATAATGACAAAAAAATCATTTTTGAAATAATGGACCCAAGTTTATTCGGCTGCTGAGTCATACCGCCGAAACTAAACGAGGTAGGGCTCTACTAAAACCTGTTTCGAATAGCCTTTTAGATGCACAATAAGATGAGCATAGTGAGATACCATTCATCGATCTAGAAATAATGACAAAAAAATCATTTTTGAACTAATGGACCCAAGTTTATTCGGCTGCTGAGTCATATCGCCGAAACTAAACGAGGTAGGGCTCTACTAAAATCTGTTTCGAATAGCCTTTTAGATGCACAATAAGATGAGCATAGTGAGATCCCATTCATTGATCTAGAAATAATGACGAAAAAATCATTTTTGAAATAATGGACCCAAGTTTATTCGGCTGCTGAGTCATACCGCCGAAACTAAACGAGGTAGGGCTCTACTAAAACCTGTTTCGAATAGCCTTTTAGATACACAATAAGATGAGCATAGTGAGATCCCATTCATCGATCTGGAAATAATGACAAAAAAAAACATTTTTGAAATAACGGACCCAAGTTTATTCGGCTGCTGAGTCATACCGCCGAAACTAAACGAGGTAGGGCTCTACTAAAACTTGTTTCGAATAGCCTTTTAGATGCACAATAAGATGAGCATAGTGAGATCCCATTCATCGATCTAGAAATAATGACAAAAAAAATAATTTTTGAAATAATGGACCCAAGTTTATTCGGCTGCTGAGTCATTACGCCGAAACTAAACGAGGTAGGGCTCTACTAAAACCTGTTTCGAAGAGCCTTTTAGATGCACAATAAGATGAGCATAAAGAGGTCCCATTCATCGATCTAGAAATAATGACGAAAAAAAAACATTTTTGAAATAATGGACCCAAGTTTATTCGGCTGCTGAGTCATACCGCCGGAACTAAACGAGGTAGGGCTCTACTAAAACCTGTTTCGAATAGCCTTTTAGATGCACAATAAGATGAGCATAGTGAGATCCCATTCATCGATCTAGAAATAATGACAAAAAAATCATTTTTGAACTAATGGACCCAAGTTTATTCGGCTGCTGAGTCATATCGCCGAAACTAAACGAGGTAGGGCTCTACTAAAACCTGTTTCGAATAGCCTTTTAGATGCACAATAAGATGAGCATAGTGAGATCCCATTCATCGATCTAGAAATAATGACAAAAAAATCATTTTTGAAATAATGGACCCAAGTTTATTCGGCTGCTGAGTCATACCACCGAAACTAAACGAGGTAGGGCTCCACTAAAACCTGTTTCGAATAGCCTTTTAGATGCACAATAAGATGAGCATAGTGAGATCCCATTCATCGATCTAGAAATAATGACAAAAAAATCATTTTTGAAATAATGGACCCAAGTTTATTCGGCTGCTGAGTCATTACGCCGAAACTAAACGAGGTAGGACTCTACCAAAACCTGTTTTGAATAGCCTTTTAGATGCACAATAAGATGAGCATAGTGAGATCCCATTCATCGATCTAGAAATAATGACAAAAAAATCATTTTTGAAATAATGGACCCAAGTTTATTCGGCTGCTGAGTCATACCGCCGAAACTAAACGAGGTAGTGCTCTACTAAAATCTGTTTCGAATAGCCTTTTAGATGCACAATAAGATGAGCATAGTGAGATCCCATTCATCGATCTAGAAATAATGACAAAAAAATCATTTTTGAAATAATGGACCCAAGTTTATTCGGCTGCTGAGTCATACCGCCGAAACTAAACGAGGTAGGGCTCTACTAAAACCTGTTTCGAATAGCCTTTTAGATACACAATAAGATGAGCATAGTGAGATCCCATTCATCGATCTGGAAATAATGACAAAAAAAAACATTTTTGAAATAACGGACCCAAGTTTATTCGGCTGCTGAGTCATACCGCCGAAACTAAACGAGGTAGGGCTCTACTAAAACCTGTTTCGAATAGCCTTTTAGATGCACAATAAGATGAGCATAGTGAGATCCCATTCATCGATCTAGAAATAATGACAAAAAAATCATTTTTGAAATAACGGACCCAAGTTTATTCGGCTGCTGAGTCATATCGCCGAAACTAAACGAGGTAGGGCTCTACTAAAACCTGTTTCGAATAGCCTTTTAGATGCACAATAAGATGAGCATAGTGAGATCCCATTCATCGATCTAGAAATAATGACAAAAAAATCATTTTTGAAATAATGGACCCAAGTTTATTCGGCTGCTGAGTCATTACGTCGAAACTAAACGAGGTAGGACTCTACTAAAACCTGTTTCGAATAGCCTTTTAGATGCACAATAAGATGAGCATAGTGAGATCCCATTCATCGATCTAGAAATAATGACAAAAAAATCATTTTTGAAATAATGGACCCAAGTTTATTCGGCTGCTGAGTCATACCGCCGAAACTAAACGAGGTAGGGCTCTACTAAAACCTGTTTCGAATAGCCTTTTAGATGCACAATAAGATGAGCATAGTGAGATCCCATTCATCGATCTAGAAATAATGACAAAAAAATCATTTTTGAAATAATGGACCCAAGTTTATTCGGCTGCTGAGTCATACCGCCGAAACTAAACGAGGTAGGGCTCTACTAAAACCTGTTTCGAATAGCCTTTTAGATGCACAATAAGATGAGCATAGTGAGATACCATTCATCGATCTAGAAATAATGACAAAAAAATCATTTTTGAACTAATGGACCCAAGTTTATTCGGCTGCTGAGTCATATCGCCGAAACTAAACGAGGTAGGGCTCTACTAAAATCTGTTTCGAATAGCCTTTTAGATGCACAATAAGATGAGCATAGTGAGATCCCATTCATCGATCTAGAAATAATGACAAAAACACATTTTTGAAATAATGGACCCAAGTTTATTCGGCTGCTGAGTCATTACGCCGAAACTAAACGAGGTAGGACTCTACTAAAACCTGTTTTGAATAGCCTTTTAGATGCACAATAAGATGAGCATAGTGAGATCCCATTCATCGATCTAGAAATAATGACAAAAAAATCATTTTTGAAATAATGGACCCAAGTTTATTCGGCTGCTGAGTCATACCGCCGAAACTAAACGAGGTAGGGCTCTACTAAAACCTGTTTTGAATAGCCTTTTAGATGCACAATAAGATGAGCATAGTGAGATCCCATTCATCGATCTAGAAATAATGACAAAAAAATCATTTTTGAAATAATGGACCCAAGTTTATTCGGCTGCTGAGTCATACCGCCGAAACTAAACGAGGTAGGGCTCTACTAAAACCTGTTTCGAATAGCCTTTTAGATGCACAATAAGATGAGCATAGTGAGATACCATTCATCGATCTAGAAATAATGACAAAAAAATCATTTTTGAACTAATGGACCCAAGTTTATTCGGCTGCTGAGTCATATCGCCGAAACTAAACGAGGTAGGGCTCTACTAAAATCTGTTTCGAATAGCCTTTTAGATGCACAATAAGATGAGCATAGTGAGATCCCATTCATTGATCTAGAAATAATGACGAAAAAATCATTTTTGAAATAATGGACCCAAGTTTATTCGGCTGCTGAGTCATACCGCCGAAACTAAACGAGGTAGGGCTCTACTAAAACCTGTTTCGAATAGCCTTTTAGATACACAATAAGATGAGCATAGTGAGATCCCATTCATCGATCTGGAAATAATGACAAAAAAAAACATTTTTGAAATAACGGACCCAAGTTTATTCGGCTGCTGAGTCATACCGCCGAAACTAAACGAGGTAGGGCTCTACTAAAACTTGTTTCGAATAGCCTTTTAGATGCACAATAAGATGAGCATAGTGAGATCCCATTCATCGATCTAGAAATAATGACAAAAAAAATAATTTTTGAAATAATGGACCCAAGTTTATTCGGCTGCTGAGTCATTACGCCGAAACTAAACGAGGTAGGGCTCTACTAAAACCTGTTTCGAAGAGCCTTTTAGATGCACAATAAGATGAGCATAAAGAGGTCCCATTCATCGATCTAGAAATAATGACGAAAAAAAAACATTTTTGAAATAATGGACCCAAGTTTATTCGGCTGCTGAGTCATACCGCCGGAACTAAACGAGGTAGGGCTCTACTAAAACCTGTTTCGAATAGCCTTTTAGATGCACAATAAGATGAGCATAGTGAGATCCCATTCATCGATCTAGAAATAATGACAAAAAAATCATTTTTGAACTAATGGACCCAAGTTTATTCGGCTGCTGAGTCATATCGCCGAAACTAAACGAGGTAGGGCTCTACTAAAACCTGTTTCGAATAGCCTTTTAGATGCACAATAAGATGAGCATAGTGAGATCCCATTCATCGATCTAGAAATAATGACAAAAAAATCATTTTTGAAATAATGGACCCAAGTTTATTCGGCTGCTGAGTCATACCACCGAAACTAAACGAGGTAGGGCTCCACTAAAACCTGTTTCGAATAGCCTTTTAGATGCACAATAAGATGAGCATAGTGAGATCCCATTCATCGATCTAGAAATAATGACAAAAAAATCATTTTTGAAATAATGGACCCAAGTTTATTCGGCTGCTGAGTCATTACGCCGAAACTAAACGAGGTAGGACTCTACCAAAACCTGTTTTGAATAGCCTTTTAGATGCACAATAAGATGAGCATAGTGAGATCCCATTCATCGATCTAGAAATAATGACAAAAAAATCATTTTTGAAATAATGGACCCAAGTTTATTCGGCTGCTGAGTCATACCGCCGAAACTAAACGAGGTAGTGCTCTACTAAAATCTGTTTCGAATAGCCTTTTAGATGCACAATAAGATGAGCATAGTGAGATCCCATTCATCGATCTAGAAATAATGACAAAAAAATCATTTTTGAAATAATGGACCCAAGTTTATTCGGCTGCTGAGTCATACCGCCGAAACTAAACGAGGTAGGGCTCTACTAAAACCTGTTTCGAATAGCCTTTTAGATACACAATAAGATGAGCATAGTGAGATCCCATTCATCGATCTGGAAATAATGACAAAAAAAAACATTTTTGAAATAACGGACCCAAGTTTATTCGGCTGCTGAGTCATACCGCCGAAACTAAACGAGGTAGGGCTCTACTAAAACCTGTTTCGAATAGCCTTTTAGATGCACAATAAGATGAGCATAGTGAGATCCCATTCATCGATCTAGAAATAATGACAAAAAAATCATTTTTGAAATAACGGACCCAAGTTTATTCGGCTGCTGAGTCATATCGCCGAAACTAAACGAGGTAGGGCTCTACTAAAACCTGTTTCGAATAGCCTTTTAGATGCACAATAAGATGAGCATAGTGAGATCCCATTCATCGATCTAGAAATAATGACAAAAAAATCATTTTTGAAATAATGGACCCAAGTTTATTCGGCTGCTGAGTCATTACGTCGAAACTAAACGAGGTAGGACTCTACTAAAACCTGTTTCGAATAGCCTTTTAGATGCACAATAAGATGAGCATAGTGAGATCCCATTCATCGATCTAGAAATAATGACAAAAAAATCATTTTTGAAATAATGGACCCAAGTTTATTCGGCTGCTGAGTCATACCGCCGAAACTAAACGAGGTAGGGCTCTACTAAAACCTGTTTCGAATAGCCTTTTAGATGCACAATAAGATGAGCATAGTGAGATCCCATTCATCGATCTAGAAATAATGACAAAAAAATCATTTTTGAAATAATGGACCCAAGTTTATTCGGCTGCTGAGTCATACCGCCGAAACTAAACGAGGTAGGGCTCTACTAAAACCTGTTTCGAATAGCCTTTTAGATGCACAATAAGATGAGCATAGTGAGATACCATTCATCGATCTAGAAATAATGACAAAAAAATCATTTTTGAACTAATGGACCCAAGTTTATTCGGCTGCTGAGTCATATCGCCGAAACTAAACGAGGTAGGGCTCTACTAAAATCTGTTTCGAATAGCCTTTTAGATGCACAATAAGATGAGCATAGTGAGATCCCATTCATCGATCTAGAAATAATGACAAAAAAATCATTTTTGAAATAATGGACCCAAGTTTATTCGGCTGCTGAGTCATACCGCCGAAACTAAACGAGGTAGGGCTCTACTAAAACCTGTTTCGAATAGCCTTTTAGATACACAATAAGATGAGCATAGTGAGATCCCATTCATCGATCTGGAAATAATGACCAAAAAAAACATTTTTGAAATAACGGACCCAAGTTTATTCGGCTGCTGAGTCATACCGCCGAAACTAAACGAGGTAGGGCTCTACTAAAACTTGTTTCGAATAGCCTTTTAGATGCACAATAAGATGAGCATAGTGAGATCCCATTCATCGATCTAGAAATAATGACAAAAAAAATAATTTTAGAAATAATGGACCCAAGTTTATTCGGCTGCTGAGTCATTACGCCGAAACTAAACGAGGTAGGGCTCTACTAAAACCTGTTTCGAAGAGCCTTTTAGATGCACAATAAGATGAGCATAAAGAGGTCCCATTCATCGATCTAGAAATAATGACGAAAAAAAAACATTTTTGAAATAATGGACCCAAGTTTATTCGGCTGCTGAGTCATACCGCCGGAACTAAACGAGGTAGGGCTCTACTAAAACCTGTTTCGAATAGCCTTTTAGATGCACAATAAGATGAGCATAGTGAGATCCCATTCATCGATCTAGAAATAATGACAAAAAAATCATTTTTGAACTAATGGACCCAAGTTTATTCGGCTGCTGAGTCATATCGCCGAAACTAAACGAGGTAGGGCTCTACTAAAACCTGTTTCGAATAGCCTTTTAGATGCACAATAAGATGAGCATAGTGAGATCCCATTCATCGATCTAGAAATAATGACAAAAAAATCATTTTTGAAATAATGGACCCAAGTTTATTCGGCTGCTGAGTCATACCACCGAAACTAAACGAGGTAGGGCTCCACTAAAACCTGTTTCGAATAGCCTTTTAGATGCACAATAAGATGAGCATAGTGAGATCCCATTCATCGATCTAGAAATAATGACAAAAAAATCATTTTTGAAATAATGGACCCAAGTTTATTCGGCTGCTGAGTCATTACGCCGAAACTAAACGAGGTAGGACTCTACTAAAACCTGTTTTGAATAGCCTTTTAGATGCACAATAAGATGAGCATAGTGAGATCCCATTCATCGATCTAGAAATAATGACAAAAAAATCATTTTTGAAATAATGGACCCAAGTTTATTCGGCTGCTGAGTCATACCGCCGAAACTAAACGAGGTAGGGCTCTACTAAAACCTGTTTCGAATAGCCTTTTAGATGCACAATAAGATGAGCATAGTGAGATCCCATTCATCGATCTAGAAATAATGACAAAAAAATCATTTTTGAAATAACGGACCCAAGTTTATTCGGCTGCTGAGTCATATCGCCGAAACTAAACGAGGTAGGGCTCTACTAAAACCTGTTTCGAATAGCCTTTTAGATGCACAATAAGATGAGCATAGTGAGATCCCATTCATCGATCTAGAAATAATGACAAAAAAATCATTTTTGAAATAACGGACCCAAGTTTATTCGGCTGCTGAGTCATACCGCCGAAACTAAACGAGGTAGGGCTCTACTAAAACCTGTTTCGAATAGCCTTTTAGATGCACAATAAGATGAGCATAGTGAGATCCCATTCATCGATCTAGAAATAATGACAAAAAAATCATTTTTGAAATAATGGACCCAAGTTTATTCGGCTGCTGAGTCATACCGCCGAAACTAAACGAGGTAGGGCTCTACTAAAACCTGTTTCGAATAGCCTTTTAGATGCACAATAAGATGAGCATAGTGAGATACCATTCATCGATCTAGAAATAATGACAAAAAAATCATTTTTGAACTAATGGACCCAAGTTTATTCGGCTGCTGAGTCATATCGCCGAAACTAAACGAGGTAGGGCTCTACTAAAATCTGTTTCGAATAGCCTTTTAGATGCACAATAAGATGAGCATAGTGAGATCCCATTCATCGATCTAGAAATAATGACAAAAAAATCATTTTTGAAATAATGGACCCAAGTTTATTCGGCTGCTGAGTCATACCACCGAAACTAAACGAGGTAGGGCTCCACTAAAACCTGTTTCGAATAGCCTTTTAGATGCACAATAAGATGAGCATAGTGAGATCCCATTCATCGATCTAGAAATAATGACAAAAAAATCATTTTTGAAATAATGGACCCAAGTTTATTCGGCTGCTGAGTCATTACGCCGAAACTAAACGAGGTAGGACTCTACTAAAACCTGTTTTGAATAGCCTTTTAGATGCACAATAAGATGAGCATAGTGAGATCCCATTCATCGATCTAGAAATAATGACAAAAAAATCATTTTTGAAATAATGGACCCAAGTTTATTCGGCTGCTGAGTCATACCGCCGAAACTAAACGAGGTAGGGCTCTACTAAAACCTGTTTCGAATAGCCTTTTAGATGCACAATAAGATGAGCATAGTGAGATCCCATTCATCGATCTAGAAATAATGACAAAAAAATCATTTTTGAAATAACGGACCCAAGTTTATTCGGCTGCTGAGTCATATCGCCGAAACTAAACGAGGTAGGGCTCTACTAAAACCTGTTTCGAATAGCCTTTTAGATGCACAATAAGATGAGCATAGTGAGATCCCATTCATCGAACTAGAAATAATGACAAGAAAATCATTTTTGAAATAGTGGACCCAAGTTTTTTCGGCTGCTGAGTCATAACACCGAAACTAAGAAAGCTGATTTGAATATCTGATTCCTGAATAGCCCATAGTGAGATTCCATTCGTTGATCTAGAAATGATGGCGAGTAATATTTTCAGCAGTAGGTAGTCTCCAGAAATTTCGGGTGGTGTGTTTCTGAGACGTTGAAACGAAACGAGGTAAAGCTCTTTTGAAAACTGTTTGAAACAGCTGTAGTCATTATTAGTTTTCCAATATAAACGTCGGGTATACTGGAACCTATTGTAATTAAGGACTTCTTAATTTGGTCGGTTAATTTCAGTGTGAAGTTAGCGGCCAAATGTTGGCGGCCAAATCGGCCGCCAACTTTCGGCCGCTAACTTCACACCGGTTCGGATGTTTTGTGTTTGACCGCTAATATTTACTAAGAGTTTATTTTGAAGATTCTCAATAATTAAAAACCTACTTGTCAGTAAAAATGGGGAGATTATTCTTTTTGTGGTAACCCCAGAAAAAACTGTCACAATATCTCCGTCCTTGTGTGTGATTCGCTAACCCTCCTTCTATATATCCACTTTCTACGAATTTTACCGTGAGCAAAGATGCCAACAGAACAGCGCAAACCAAATCAAAACTGCGGCGCTGACTTATGAACTTATAAAAGTTATAATCATACAGTACAGTCAAACTAAATCAAACCGTAATCTATCAATAATATGTTCGATTTTGCCTTGACTATTAAGGTGTCTTAATGTCATTTGAATTGGTTTGGCCATTGTCAGTGTCACTTGCTTGTCAGTGCGACAGCCACAGATAATCTATAGAAGTATGTAGTTAATTTTTTGGGTGCGTTCCTAAATAATATTAATCGGAAAACCTAAAAAATATTTTTTCAGTTAAGTGGAGTAACAGCTGGGCTGTCAAGTGCAAAAATATAAAAATAGTACGCAAATCGAAGGATGAGTACGCGAGTACGCAAGACCATAAAATAGTACGCAATGCGTACTATTGCGTACCCATCTGGCAACGCTGTCTCACACGCCAGACGCGGCGCACGAGCGCCGTGCGCCGCGTCCGTAGGTCGTACGCCGCCTACGCAGTAGACATGGGAAAAAGCGTTACTTTTCGATCACCGTTACTGTTATTCCCGTTCCAAAAAAATCACAGTGAAAAATCACCGTGACTTTGTCACTGGAGTTATTTCGTGTCACGACATTTACGTTTCGATCGTTCCCGGCAGTTACTGATATTTCTGTAACAACTAATGTTACTCTGTGACTAGTGTGACTGCTTCTTCTACGTTCTGTTCGGGACGTTACAAGACTGTCGCGAATTATTTGATCCTTGATACGATGTAATAAGGTCTAGAATGATATCGGCCGGTATGGACACTGTTCCAGTGATATCGTAGCGCTAAGTAACAACGTTATTTTGTAACGTTGTTACTTCGTGACAAGTCACACTGTTACTTTTCAACGGCGGATCACCGTGACTTTTTCATCGTGAAGTTATTTATCACCCACCTCTACTACGCAGTTATTTCGGAGCATTCAGGCGGAATGGACGTCGCGTTTTTGCCATTGAAAAATCGAAGATGGTGAAATTTACAAAAGAACAAGATGAATTACTGATTGAAGCAGTTGACTGAATGATGATTCAACAGAATTTTACTTGATGCCAGCGATAAAGATTATAAAAACAAACACAAACGTTGGGAGTTTTAATTTTTCTTGCATCGTTTCCACTACCCAAAGGTTGTCTGGAAGAGATCGCTTGTTAGCGATAAGACCGCCTGTTGTCTACCATTGTGCAATTTGTTTCTGTTATTTGTTTTTAGTGCACATTATTTGGTGAACAATAAAGAATATTTGTATTGTATTGTTGGGAAGAAATGAGCTTGGTTTGGTTGTTGGTCTACCTGGTGAGAATCCGTTTTACACCTTGCCTAGGTACCGAGGGGTGTTCTGTCTGTATGTTTGTCTGTCTGTCTGTAAAGTCTAATTGTGAAATCGTAGCTCCTTGGACCGATTTGAAATCGAATGCTAGTTTAATCGAGATAGCTACCTATAAAGCTCAAGCCACACAGAGAGCGGGCGGGCGGTGGCGGCGCGGGCGCGGGCGGCGGCGGCGCGGGCGCGGGCGGCGGCGGCGCGGGCGCGGGCGGCGGCGGCGCGGGCGGCAGCGGCCTTTGGCGGCAGCCGCCACCGCCAAAAGCAGCTCCCGCGCCGCTGCCGCCCGCGCCCGCGCCGCCGCCGCCCGCCCGCTCTCTGTGTGGCTTAAGCTTTATTCATAAAAATCGGTTGCCGTGGGTAGGTACTAACTATGCGGCTTGCGTAGCTACAATGTAATAAATAAATATGAAGTACAGCGGGCTAAAGAAATACCTCGTTTGTTCATAAGTTTTGAGACGAACTTTGAATACCTATAAAAATAATTAAAAATATGGCAGCTGCTACCTACTGCTATTTTTTATTTGTGTTTAGACAAATTGTATGACAACATCATCATCCTCTTCCTCTTCAAGAAGAACTCTTAAAATTGTCTGTTCGTCCATATTTTCACTTCACGTCCATTCACGTTAAGTGCGTGCGAAAAACTAATCAGTTTGCGCTGGACGCCGCGTCTCAGAGAGACCATGGCAGTTTGCGCTGGAAGCCGCGTCCAGCGCAGCGTCCGCGACGCGGCTTCCAGCAGACGCCAGACGCGACCTACGGCGTTTGTTGCAGACCAACGCCTAAGAGATAATGGAAGCTGCAAGAGTATGATATACCGTGTATAAAGTAGCCTTGTTTACAATAAATTTCAAGTGGTAAATTCTTTCTAAAGCCAGTCTTAGCTTACAACTAACATTCTCGACATGTATTTTCCATGAAATATAATTTCCTGGTTTGACGAATTAGCTAGTAAAAGGTGCCGCAGAAAACAAATCGGAACTAGAGCTTCTGACGTCAACTTTCCCTGTAATACCTGTGGAAGATCGTGCCGTTCCCGCATTGGTCTCTACAGCCACCAAAAACGATGTTCGCAACTACACAGCAATGCTTGAATCGTCTGCAATAGACGCAAAGGCCTATGATGATGATGACATGTACTGTTTACACCATGCAGACAGTCATACGAGTGACCAACCAAAGCCGGTTTCACACCGTATACCCTACTGTATGGCGAGTATATATATATGCATACACTTAGTTTTAGACAGGTTTAGAATAATACCATTGTCGTGAGACCATTGCAATATACTATCAAAATCTTCCTGCAGTTTTTGTTGTATAACATTTAAATCCTTATCCGCAATCATTAAGCATGTGTCATCGGCATACATAAACGCTTTGCAATGTCTAAGTAGGGTCGCTAGGCCAGTTACGCGGCCTGCGGCAGTTTGCGGCCCCCTGACCGACTAGGTTCCTTCAACTAAAGATAATAACAATTATAAACTAATTTAACAAAAAGTATAAACCGTAAGCTAAACTTGATTAGAAATGCTATAAGAATCTATATAATTTTGTAACTAAAAGATTGATCTTCAACAAGATAAAACGTTACAATTCCCGCATTGAATCCGTAGTGCGTGCGAAGCGTGGAATTATAGTGAATCTGTACAAAAAATAAAGAGACAGCTGACATTGAAAGCTAATTAATGTTACTTAATTTTGGTTTCATTCATAAATTTCTTGTTTGATCAGTTAAATAATTAAGTTTTCGATATGATTTCATTAGATTTTGGCATTTTTAAAACATTCTTATCAAAAAATTGTGGTGGCCGGTATCTAGTATACACAATTACCGAAAAGGTCAGTTTGCGGCCCCACTATAAAGACCATTGATTTTGAGATGTTACATAATGAAATGTGGAATAATAGTAGTTTATGCAACTGGTACATAATGAGGGGCATTAAAACACGAGTGTGTTTTATGAAACGAGCCGAAGGCGAGTTTCATAATAAGGTCACACGAGTGTTTTAATGCCTAATTATGTACAGTTGCATACACTACTTTATCGACATCCATATATTAAATCCTCTTTCATGTGTTTCGTGTGAGCACGTCTCGCCAAAAAGGTCATTTTTGACAAACTTTTTTTTTGATGCCAATCGATCCCATTCCAATACAGGATCAAAAGTTAAATTTCTGGCTAGAAAATCCATAAATCGAGGAAAACTTCTCATTTATAGATTTTGGAAAAAAAATACATACAAGGTGCGAGAAAAAGGTCATTCCCGACAAACTTTTTTTTTGATGAATATCGATCCCATTCCTGTCTAGGATCAAAAGCTTGTATGCTACCAAAAAAAATCGAAGATAAATTTTCTCATACAAATTGTATGAAAATGAAAACTAATTTTTCACATGTTATTTTTTTACGCCAATCGATTCGATCCTATCAATTATCAATAGGTTCCTAGGGGTCAACTTCCGGTAATGTACTAAAATGCCACAAAATAAATGTATGGAAAGATAATTAATATTTTTCCCATACATTTACTACGGAGAAATAGTGAAATAATATCGATTGGCATAAAAAAATAGCATGTGAAAAATAAGTTTTCATTTTCATACAATTTCTATGAGAAAATTCGATCTTCGATTTTTTTTGGTAGCATACAAGCTTTTGATCCTAGACAGGAATGGGATCGATAGGCATCAAAAAAAAAGTTTGTCAGAAATGACCTTTTTCTCGCACCCTGTATGTTTTTTTTTTTCCAAAATCTATAAATGAGAATCTTCTTTAATTCGAAATTAAGGGAAGGTCTTCTAAGACCATTTTCGCGTAGCAGCACGGGACCTGGTAGCTGCCCTCACTGACCCAAAAAGACAATCCACCCATACCTAGGTTTTGCCGAATAATTGTATACCTACCTTCCTCCAGCGTTTCCGGAACCGGAACAAATATTTAAAAATATTTGCACCACATAATTATGCGCCTTTGATATAAAAAAACTTATTAAAAATTATATTATAATCATTCTAGTACCATATTTAAGGGGGCCGCAAACTAGCTCACAGGGGGCCGTAAACTGGCGTAGGCGGCCGCTATCTGCCGCATTCGCTATTTTGTCACATTTTCTACTTTTTTCCCAAGTTTACGGATGAAAGTACTAACTTTTATTGTTAAGTACGCATCTTGACAATACTCAAGATTTATTTATATGACTGCCATCCAATATGCATATAGGTTTCATATTTTTTTACTTGTCTAAAGTGCGCAACTCGGCTAAGAGGCCGCCAACTGGCCTAGGGACCATTACACATAGAATTGACATGCATACTGTATCCAACAGAGCCATACACTGAACCAGTAGGTACACCATAAGTGACCTTGAATTTGTTACCTACCTTTCCGTCTATAACGGTTTGAAGTGTTCTGTCGTGAAGATACGCCCTAAACCACTGGTTCAGTGGACCGCGTATACCACACTCGTCCATAGCTTGAAGCAGCTGGTGGTGTTCCAGAGTATCAAAAGCTTTTTTGAAATCAATGAAAATAACCACCAGCTGCTTCCGCTCGTTCAGACTTTCATTCACATAATCTGTAAAACCTGCCAATGTGCCAATGCAGTGGCCGTACTATGCCCTTTCCGAAAGCCGTGCTACGAGTCAGAAATTATATTGTATGTATCTAGAAAATCGGATACTTGATTCATTATGTACTTTTCAACTATTTTGTTTATCACAGACAGTATCGCAATTGGCCTGTAGTTAGTTAAAGTTGGGAGCTCATGAGGACGTTTCAAGGTAAAACTCAGGTTACTTGGACTTAACTTTAATGATTAAAATATAAGATGAGTGAACAGCTTGAAGCTTAAACTGTAACTAACTTATTCTATGTAAGAACTATCTCATACACAGCGGTGGGCTTGATTCCCGGTACTCGCCACCTGTGCGCGGGCGCTCTGGGCATAACATCCTTACCGCAATGTCAGCGGTTATGCATTCACTGTAACTGGCCGGGAGGCCCGGGAGTCAACATACATAACTCTTCCCTCCGCAAGTTCAAAATCCTCAGTCGGACGATTTTGCGACTGATGATTTTGAAAACATAAAAGTTTCTTATATTTAGCAAAAATGGTTATACATGTGCCTAAAACTAGGATTATATATAGCCCCAATGTCCAGACACTGATACCTTTCACTTTCACTATGCTTTCATTACTACTTTCCACTATTTCACTATCACTTTTCTGTAACGCATATTGTATGAACTGCAAATCCGCCAGGTTAACTCCGTTCAAATTCAGAGGCTTCCTCTCTGGTAGCGGTGTCGGCATATCGATCTCTGGTAGGTTTATAATTGGTAATTTTGTTACTGGTACATCCTTCCCTTTTATTAAATGTTGGCTCAAAAAGATGTCTGTGATCCTTACTTCACAATTGTCTTCCAAGGTAAGTATGTAAGTGCCTCGGATCATGTGCTGAGTGACTCCTGTTTCGCAGAACCTCTTCAGTGTGAGGGGCTCTTTTGTAAAAATTAGCCATTGATTTAGTTGCAGGGTTTCTATTTTTAGCCCTTGTATGTTAGCAACCACAGGATGGCAAGAGCTGGTATTTGTGTTAAATTTCATCAAATCTGCTACGCAGCGGTCAGGGGTTAACGGGAGTATTTCATTTTCTTGGCAGAGGAAATAGCCTTCTTCAATCTCCATACACGGTGTAGCAACCGGCTCGGTTTTCGACCCTTTTACGAGGATATAAGGATGTACAGGTATGATAACGGTTATTTGGTTATGGATATTTACGGTTGGTAAGGGTAAGATTTTATAGTAGGAATAAGTTTCCTTTCGAATAACTGGAATGTCTAGCAAAAATGTTATTGTACTTCCTTTAGTGTAAGCTTTTAATTCTATACATTGTTCAAGTTTTAATAAGTTCTCTAAGTTAACAGGGTACACTAAAATGTTCTTTGATTCAATAGTTCTTAGCATAGTTAACAATTCATCGCTATCCACAATGGTTTGGTGTAGGGTTCTTAACTTACTAAATGTTATGGCTGTTTCTATTTCATCCAGGCGGACATACAGCGTCATAAAATTATGCAAAAACAAATTAAATGTAAGAATGATTTTGTTGACGGTCTGATTACTTGCAGTTTGGTTAAACATTTTTCTTAATTCCCATATTTCCTTGTCCAGCTGAATGAAGTTAGATCGAGAGGAATTGGTGGCATTTATGAATGAATCCGCCATTTTTCTAACCAAGGTGAACCTTTTGTTAGTTGCATCCTGGCTCGACTTTAATTCGTTTATCAATCTATCATACCTAAGGGCGTCTTGGTGATCTAGATTACCAGTTATAGCCTTAACTAAAGAGCCAAGGGGGTTTAGAATTCCACGTTTAACTCTACGCGATGGGAGTATTTGGGCAATTTTTTGTATCGTTATATTCTTTATGTGATCTGTCTGGAGTTTAATGTTTTTTAACTCTGAGTTAATACCCCTTTGTGTATAAAAGATCGAAATATGTTTGCATAGATTCGCGTACCTGTTAATGTTGAATTCTAAATCTTCACAAAGCAAGTCTAAATCTAAAACTTTAACTATAGTCCATTTGTCGTGACTAATAACCGCTTGACCCTGTCTAATCGGAAAAATGCCCCTGTCATTTTCCATTTGTTGAAGAAGGAGGGTCTGGCTCTGTATTCCCTGGATCAGCAGGAGGGCGGCAACCCTGCGAAAGACGTTTAATATCCTTAATTGGAGTTTTAGTCTTTCTGCCGCGAATTTCTATTGGTACAATATTTCTAGCAACTTCTCCCGTAACCTTTGCTTTTTGATAGCGAGGTGCATCTTTACTACGTCTTACATTGACCCCTTTTACGAATACTGTATCTCCTTCTGTAACATCGAATTCGGTTTCGCCACCCCGTTTTTCCCTAACTTTATCTTTTTGTTTCAAAATTTTATCAGTCAAATATTTATAGAGATATTGCGTTTTCTTAACATGATCTCGAACTAGTTTTTGAGTATACTGTTTGTTAAAATCCACATCAAAGACATCCTTAGAATCAGTGTGACCGAATACTATTTCGAACGGGGTCAAGCCCGTTGTGGAGTGTATTGTTGAATTATATGACATGATCGCATAGTTCATGGTGGATATTACATCGGTAAGTTTGTATTCACGCTTAGCTAAACGGTATATTTCCAAAATGGTAGAATGAAATCGTTCTATAATACCCATAGAGTTGGGATTATGCGGAGTGCCAATGTGCATGTCTACTTTGTAGAATTCTAGCATCTCTTTTAGTAGTGTGTTGTTGAACTCCGACCCTGGGTCTGAGCTCCACCTTTTAGGAATGCCATATAACGAGAAATATTTTAGGAGGGCCTTGATAACTTCGGGGGTAGAGCGATTTGGGATTTCAAAGGCTTGCCCTAATTTGCTAAAGGCGTCTATTATGGTAAGGAAGTATTGCCCTTCAATAGAGAAGAGATCAACAAAAATTTCTTGAAAAGGTTTTGTCTGTGTTTGTGTGAGTTGCAGCTTAGGTTTCAGTGGTTTTCTGTCATATTTCATAGTTTGGCAAGTCTCACAGGAATTAATAATACTTGCTACAGTGGTGAGCATATTATTCCAGTAGTAAGTTCGTTTTAGATGCATTAGAGTTTCCCTAATGCCACGATGGCACGTTTTGCCTTGATGATACTGTTTTACGATATCGCGTTGTTCATTTTCATCATCAACATATATTACTCTTTCAGTGCATTCAAAGAACCATACGGAGTCTTTTCTATAAAGGGCCATCACTGCTTGGGTGAATTGGGCTCTATGAGCAGCATTTTCGAAATACATAAAGTATTTAATCTTGGGCCTTATATATTCTTTCAGGAACTGTTTTACTAGATCAGGTCTATCTCGGGGAAGGTGGACTTCTAACACCTTTTGTTTATCTCTTGCAAGGTCTTTTACGCTTATATGATTTCTATTCCAATCATATATCAGTATTTGATTAGGTTTTGTATCGATGGCTTCGTGAAGAATTGGTATACCAATGGTATCTACGAGCTCTGCGGAGTGTGCAGTATCTGTACTAGAGTCACTATGTTTCTCTGAAGCCGTTAAAGTACTTGACGTAGATGAATGTGCCGTTTCCGTATCAGAATCATTGCCTTCCCGATCGTATTGTTCATTTGGATCGACGTTTGCACGCATTGAATTTTGGTCATCAGTGTCATCATTTTCTAATACATTAATTACAACACGGGATAAGGCATCCGCGTTCGTGTTTTGTTTCCCGCTTTTGTACATAATTTCGTAATCAAACTCCTCCAGTCTCAACTTCCATCTCGTTAACTTACTGTTAGGTTCTTTGATAGATTTTAACCATGCGAGAGGTCTGTGGTCTGTATATATAGTAAACTTTTTGCCATAAAGGTAAGGCCGGAAATACTTGGTAGCCCAAACTATCGCTAGCAGTTCCTTTTCAATCGTGCTGTAGCGCGCTTCAGCATCGTTCAGAGTACGACTCGCATAGGCGATAGGTTTGTCGCTGCCAATAGGGCCTTGGGAAAGGACGGCGCCAATTGCTACATTTGACGCATCCGTGGTGAGAACGAATGGTTTAGAAAAGTCAGGGAATTGAAGCAACGGTGCATTCACTAATAATTCTTTACATTTTTCAAACGCCGTCTTATATTCGTCCGTTATTAGAATTTTCTTTCCTTTGTTTTTCTTCTTCAGACAAGCGGTAAGTGGTTGGGTTATTTTGGAGAAATCTTTTATGAATTTGCGGTAGTATCCTACAAAGCCCAAAAAGCTTTTAATTTCTGTCGGTGTTCGAGGAAGGGGAAAGTTGAGAACGGCCTTTATCTTGTCATCATTGGGTTTGAGGCCGTCTTTTGTGACTTGGTGACCCAGGTAGAGTACCTCTTTTCTTAAGAATTCACTTTTGTCTAATGTGACCTTTAAATTTGTTTCTCTTAACCTGTTAAAGACCTTGCGTAATTTTTCTATGTGTTCTTGTAGACTTGTTGAGAATATAATTATGTCATCCAAATATACGAGGCAATGTGAGCCTTGTAAGCCTCTGAGAACATTGTCCATAGTACGCTGAAATGTAGCGGGTGCTGTTTTCAACCCGAATGGTAGGCGGGTGAATTCATAGTGTCCTGATTGTGTCGTGAATGCAGTTTTAGGTCTGTCTTGTTCGTCAACCTCTACTTGGTGGTAACCGCTCGCCAGATCTAGAGTGCTGAAATAGTTGGCTCTTCCTATTTTATCAAAGAGGTCAGTTATATTAGGAAGCGGATATTTGTCGTCGATGGTTATATCATTTAGGCGTCGATAATCAATTACCATTCTATATTTCTTTTCGCCGCTTGCATCTTGTTTTTTTGGTACCAGGTGGACCGGAGCGCTCCACGGGGAATAAGATTCCTGCACCACGTTGTTCTTAAGGAGCTTATTGACTTGTCGCTGAATTTCTTCATTTTGCGAAGGTGGGTGACGGAATGGCCGGATGTAAATTGGATCTTCGTTCTTAGTCCTGATTTTATGCTTTACGTTATTAGTAAAGGTAAGTGGCAATTCTTCGCAGTAGAAAATGTCGCGGTATTCGTGGCAAAGTTTTTGTATGCATGCTCGTTCTTCGGCATTGGTGTGATCTAATCGTAACTTCGACAAATTTTGTTTTAGCAGATCGTCCACATCGCAATTTGCTCGAGAAGTAAAATTAACTAAGACATCATCTTCATTGAATTCAATCTTTTCAACGTGTACGGCTTTTTTAAATTTGATTGTCACATTATGTTCGGTCGCGTTCTGTATAACTGTAGTTGCAAAATAGTTTTCACATTTGACTAATGCAGATGGCATTCTTACAGCGTCCTTGAACTCTTGAAAGCTTACAATGGCTGTTCCGTCGCGGAGATCCGTTGGAATCTTGACTCGTGTCTCTGTTCTTGGCTCTAAGTTGATTTCGCAGGGGGGGTTGTATATAATTGGTATGCTTGTATTCCGTGTGTGTAACATAAGATCTTTCATGTTCACTGTTGCGTCTAATTGTTTGAGTAAGTCAGATCCGATGAGTCCGTCATAACCTTGGGCGACATCATATACATAAAATTTGTGATATTCCGTACTTTTAAATGTTTCTAGAAGTGGTATATATATAATTTCGTTATGCATACTTCTGGCGTGGGTGCTGATCACCTCAAAGGGCTCTGTGTATTTAAATTCCGAAAAATAGCGATTGGCCAGCGTATTATTTATGAAAGATCGGGTGCTTCCCGTGTCGATCATAAAGCGTGCACCGATTTCCGGTAACTCTATACACGGTAATTTCGAAATTTTGTCGCAATTTAATTCGATCACTAACGCTTTGGGGTTTTCGAGGCCGTTAACTGAAAATTTTCAGTTTCGATTACGTTTTGTTCATCATTCGCGTTTTCTTCAGGTATTTCTTCGATTTGAGTCGGTTCAACAGGCTCTTGTTCATAGTAATATTCGTTGTCTAAATACTGCGGGGTGTCACTGTAAAACAGGTTATCATTTTCGCATGGCACGACCAAGTTGTTCTGTCTAACTGTGCGCATGGTGACGTCAGAATTGTCAAGGGCTCTTAGGTTTGGCTGAACCCGTGGACCACCAAACCGAAAGCCTGGAGATGCTGTTTGTTGGTTGAAACCGTGATTGGGCAAAGGCCTGTAGCCTTGTTGAGCAGGAGTGCCAAATCTAAATCCATTATATTGTTGGGGTGCACCATACCCAAATACTTGATTAGAAGTAGGCCTAAAACCTAGCTGTGGCTGATTTGGGATACCAAATCTGAAACCCCGATTCGGCGTTGAATTGGGTTGGAAACCATTTGGTCTCGGTGTCGAATTTTGAGGAATGCCAAATCTAAAATTGTTTTGTTGAGGAACGCTAAAATAACGATTTTGTGGTGGTTGTTGGAAGGTTAGACGTGGCTGTGAGTTTTGCTGCTGTTGCACTGGACGCGTGCCGTTTTTAGAATTGTACTGGAGTTGAAAATTCACTTCCTCAGTTACCACACTTAACGCACTCTCCAAAGTGGAGCAACCCTTCAGACGCACTATCCTAAGCATGTGCTCGGGAAGGTTATACAAAAACGAGTTTAATGCGGTATTATTATATATTGTCGTCTTAGCATTTCGTAATTGTTCGTCGTCAGTTTCATTGACCTTAGCAAATAAAGTACTTCTTACGTGCTGAATTCTATTGCAAAAATCGGTGTAAGATTCTCCTTGTTTAATTTTTAAATTTTCTAATTCAATAGCAATACATTGCTCTGAACGAGGATCACCGAAATGTTGGCGTAATACACTTTTTAATTGATCCCATGACACCAAATCTCCTCGTTCACTCAGGAGGGTCGCAGCCCTACCAATAAGTCTGCTCGTTACAGCATGAAATACATATTCATCTTGAATAACATTTTCATCTACACCTCTAAATCTCTGAATTACATATTCAGCTTTACGGATGAATAAATCTAATTGTTTATTGTCACCCTCAAATCTAGGGATGATATCAATCATCTCTTTGGGAATTACTTGTAATTGTACTTGAGCCATTTTATTTTAATAAAATTTATGATCAATGTGAAATCACGAATTTCTATTTACTGGCTCAAAAAAAAACACAAATTTATTTATTATATATTTTTTTTTTTTTTTTTTTGAAAAATTAGCACAAAACACTTTTAGCACTTATTCCTATATCAGTTTCTTATAATTTACGCCACTCTATCGATGGAGAGCAGAGCACGATAACTTAAACACTATTTGCTAGAGTTTCCAGTGAAGTTTATCCGAAAATCTACTATTAACAACTACTACTAAACCTACTAGTAACACGAGTTTTCACCAGCTTTCAGGAAAAATCAGGAATAAGCAAGGAATGCAAAAAGGTCTACTCACAAACCGCCGATTGCCATGACTTCCGCCGCTGATGACACCTTTTATCACGTACCTCACGTTGTAATTCAATTAATGTCCACAATTTAACTTATTTATTTGGTTCGAAGATATTCGAGTTACGCGTGAGAACCAATAGTAGTGTCCTTTATCACGCGACGCGACTATACGCACTATTTTCACGAATATCCTTCAAGGCTGCGCCAGTTAAAGTTGGGAGCTCATGAGGACGTTTCAAGGTAAAACTCAGGTTACTTGGACTTAACTTTAATGATTAAAATATAAGATGAGTGAACAGCTTGAAGCTTAAACTGTAACTAACTTATTCTATGTAAGAACTATCTCATACACAGCGGTGGGCTTGATTCCCGGTACTCGCCACCTGTGCGCGGGCGCTCTGGGCATAACATCCTTACCGCAATGTCAGCGGTTATGCATTCACTGTAACTGGCCGGGAGGCCCGGGAGTCAACATACATAACTAGTTAGTATACTCAGTATGACTGCCTGACTTATACAATGGTCTAATATTGGCAATTTTTAATTCTGAGGGGTAGACACTATTTTTCACACAAAGGTTGAAAAAGTTTGCTAGTATTGGACTAAGTTTTTCTTTTACATATTTAATGTCAGCCACTCTCATGGCGTCACAACCAGGAGATTTGTCATCACTTAGGCTATTTATTATTTTTAACACATCCTGTGCACTAGCCCTATGAAACCGCATTGACATTGGGGTATCACAAACATAATTACAGCGATCCAGGAAGGCATGATCACACTTATGGCTCAGTTTAATATTTACAATTTCCTCAGTAAATGTTCTAGAAAAATGATTCGAGATGTTCTCTAAATTATCATGTTTTCCTAAATATTTAATAATTACTTGATCCAAACTTGCCTTATTTCTGCCCAACCAGCTGTTAATATGCGACCACACCCTCCTTAAATCATTTTTACATTTTTTTTAGCTGTTCTTGCCTATATCTATTTTTGGCAGCATTTATGGCCCTGTTCACTTTATTTCTAAACTTAGTGTACTCTAAGCGAAAATTATTATTATGCGGGCTTGATTTCCACTTTCTAAACAGTTTATCTCTTCTATTTATCAATTCTTTTAACTTAGTCGTAATCCACGGTTGAGATTTTCTCTTATGCCTAAATTGTTGAATTACTCTCGATGACTCATATATGCTACCAAAAATAGAAATTAATTTACTGTAAATCTGTAATGGGCAGTTTAAATCCTCAAATTCAGACCAACATACATTATCTAGCTTCTCATAAACTAGTTTATTACTTAACACAGTCCTAGATGTGTTTACGCTACTATCTAAACAAATATCCATTTTTTGTTGCACTCCTATTAAGTAGTGATCTGCTATTTTAGACCTCACAACAAAAGACGACAGCGCGCCCGGTCGGCACCGGACCCACACGTGATCAATGCAAGAACGAACCAAGCTACCATCCAGCATCTCTTCCCTCGTAAAGTCCGTAATCGCACACCGGAATCCTAAACTGAATAATAGATCTTTGTATTTTCTAACCGCACTAAGATACCTTGTACTCACGTCACTTATATATCCATATTCGTATCTCCCACCACGACTGTCTGTGAGCACACCGGTATGTTCCGCAACACTTTACCAAGCTCCTCAATGAAGCCTAGCCCGTTAGTTCTCGGTGGACGGTACACAGCCACGATACGCACGTCCGTTCCACGAGCACACGTTAAGCGCGCCGACACCAATTCCATTGTATTTACCTCTAACGCTTCAGCTGCCATTGTAAATTGTTTCTTATAGTAGATTTATATCCCTCCACCAGATTGTTTTTTTCGCGCGTGACAAAATATTTCAAAACCGCTTATTGGAAACTTATATAACTCCTCACTAGATATGTTTATTTCTGATAATACGATGACATCTATATTTTCTATGCAGCCATCGATAAGCACTAATAGTTGATTGAAATGCTTCCTTAATGACCTTATATTAAGGTGCAAAATATTCAGGTTATTCCTATCAGCTGACAGGTCTGCACACCATTCATTACTGTTGTCGTATCTTGTATAGCGTATATCCGTGTCTATGTGCGACAGGAGATCGTTGAATGTTATAACAATAATAGTTACGTAGGACGATTGTTCCCCTTCTCGTCCATGTGCCAGTTCCCGTCTTTTTGGGTGTCTTCTTTCATACAAATGCGTATAATAGGAATATGTAAACAATTACGCACGCATGTTTGGGCTCGTTGCGTTCCTTAAAACCTAAACTAAAGTACTAAATACATACAAATATTAATTAACAATGTATAACCAAGATATAATCAACTAAAGTTTGTGCCACGTTTTTGAGCCACGAAAATTCGGCCAAACTAAAAAAAAATAGTGGTACAGGAAAATTTCTAAGTAAGTTTTGTTAATGTTTTTACCATGTTAAAGTGATATTTTTACTATATATGACTACTAATATACATAATGAAGACAATTTTAAGTATTTATTATACTTATTTTACCTATAACCTCCTTAAATTTAGTGGACGGGAAACTGGGACATCAATTTTGCAAATGTTCCACTTCTCGTCTTCATAGACGGATAACTGGCTTGAATCATTTTGAGTGTTTTTTCGTTGGCCCACTTATCGTCTAGTGGGCATTTGAATAAAATCAGTCACGCCAAGCTGCAAGATAATCAATAAAATATAATCAAAAGGCACAAAAGATAGGTCGAATGCCTTAGTTACGACTTATGACTTAGTTATGACGTTAGCTGTCAAAGTTTAGCCATAAACAAACGTTACCCCATGTAAAGCTGCCTACTCAAAGCCCTGCCTGCAGGGCCCTGCTTACAGTGCCACTGCCAAATCGTATTGTGTGTATGCATGCGATTTCGCAGTGGCACTGCAAGCAGGGCCCTGCAGGCAGGACTTTGAGTAGGCGGCTTTAAGCGAGGGTTATTGGTAAAGTGGGTAAATCAAATCAACATTTCATAAAACGCTTACGTTCTTATATTATTGTATTACATTACCTACCTAGAACCCATCGAAACTATTATTTCATTATTATTATCCATATCATGACGACTTAAAGGCGCATCCTCACGGGCCAGCATTGCAATCTTGCAAGCTTAGGCCGGTCACACACGCACGGAATTCAGAACGGAATCGGAGGGGAGGGGAGTTGAAGCCTCTCCCTCTTAGAGCGAGAGGCGTCAACTTCCCTCCCATTAATTTGAAACCAATGGTCGCTTTTACACTTTCGACGTGAACGTTCACGGTAAACTCTATGGTCTCATTCATAATTAAAGCCTCATCACACTACCCTATCGGTAAGGCCCTAACTCGGGGAGTGGAGTTAAACTATCTCGCTCTAATGAGTGAGATGCTTTAACTCCCCTCCCCCAGTTAGGGCCCTACCGATAGGGTAGTGTGATAAGCATTTTAATCTAAAGTCTATTTATATGTATGAAACCATAGTTTTATCGTGTCGTGCATGCATAGCCTTATGTTGGTCAAAATGAAGCCAGAATTGTCTGTGGCACAATTTGGACCATATCAAAAACGTATGATCACCGTATGGCGTCAGTTACACGGTCAATATTATCACGCGATACACCGTGTAACCGATGCCTATGATCTTTCCAAATGTTTCGTTCCTAAGGCGGTCAATATTATCACGCGATACAGTATTGGCCTCTCTCTCACTTACATGAAAGTGAGAGAGAGGCCAATACTGTATCGCGTGATAATATTGACCGTGTAACTGACGCCATTGCGAAAATTAACATTAAGGCGAGGTTCTTCCATTGCAAATGTCCCGCTCTAACACGCGTGAGTTTGCAATTGACCATCCCACTCTCTACGCAACTGTGCGCGTAATTTTCGTAAATTTTTAGTACATTTATGGGTGAGAAAAATACATGGCTTACTATATTAACAATATTAATCCCGACATCCCTCATACCATCAAATACGTTTATTTTAGTATTATTTTCTACTCATCATGTTACCTAAGATTGAAATAAAATGAGTTTTAAGATATAAAATAGAGGTATGTTTGGATTTTTTTTCTATCGAACAAAGTTTTGAAAATTGTGTAACGGACATCCGACGGCACTAGATAAAGGTCTCAAATATAACATCGTATTTTTTTTACATTTTTAATATGTAGTATTTCGAAATAAAACCGTTTACCAAATCAGATTTTTACTATAACCCGGCCTTAAAAAAAGAAAAGCATGTATTGTGCTGGCAACTATTACGTATTTAAGAAAAAAAACTTTGCGAATGGCATTGTTGGCAATAGTGTCTTGCACTAGCCAATCACAGGGGTTTATTTTCCCGCCGATTTGCACGTCAGAAACCCATGATTGGCGGGTTAAGAACGCGGAAGGAATGAAAAAGAAAGTTTGGAAAAAGTTAGGTAGCAAACATTGTGTTAAGAGTTTTTGTCAATAAAATAATTTACAAAGCCAGAAATTGTTGAAGAACCTTAAGACGAGGCTTTAGATTTTTTGGTAGTTTTCCAATCGATATTGTAAGCAAACCAGGTAAACTACGAGAATAAAATTTCAGTATGTTATATTTCATTATATATTCTAACGAACTGGGATAGGAAAACAAGATCAGTGAAAATTTTCCCGATAGATTTTCATTCCAAACTAGTGTCCATTTTTATTTTATTTCGCTAATCATTTCGGAACTATAAGCATTCAACCTTTGAAATTTTCAGAAACGACAGTAATACTATCTTTCTAGCGAACTGGGATAAATCTTTTTATTTCATCATATAGTTTATTTTATATGAATTATTTTATACTTTCGGAACTTATGCCGCATACGCCTTTGTGTTCATGAGCGGCATCACTGTCTTTCGTCTCTTTTTTTTGCGCGCAGAAGCAATAGACGCTGTCTCATCAAGACTCCGCCTTCAGTCGCCTGGGATTTTTGCCGACGACGGATGTGTGTCTAAATTGCGCTTACGTTGATTACCCACCGAGCAACGTTATTATAAAATAATATCGGACTTATTGCATACTATAGTAACAAATTTGAACCATGATAATGAAACAGACAAACAATTGGATGAAATTAATAATTTCGTAAATGAAAGCGAACCGAGCACAGTAGAACAAAAACTGATGGAGTCGCCATTGACAGTTTTAGATTTGGTCGACTATTCTGTCCATAAAAGTTTATAAGTACTACAATTATGAAATTTGGTAGAAGGGCCATTTTACGGAAAGTTGTACACTCGACTTTTTTTTTTAATTTGGATAAAATTGGGTTTTTTTCTACTCAGAATCGAAAGCACTTTCGAATGATATAGGGGAAAAAAAGTGTCCCAAATTTTTTTTATTCCATTCCGTTACCGTTTTCATACAAAGTTTGTAATGGTTGTATGGTGGTAACGGAATGGAAAAACTGAAAATTGTAAGAAAAATTTGGGACACTTTTTTTCACCTATTAGGTTCGAAAGTGCTTTCGATTCTGAGTAGAAAAAACCCGATTTATCCAAATTTAAAAAAAAAGTCGAGTGTACAACTTTCCGTAAAATGGCCCAGAAGGATGTATTCTAATAACTGCTACATAAAAGTAATGTGAAATTAGGAAAAAAATATATTTTATGGGAGGCACCCCATACATGTAACCGGGGGATACATTTTTTTAGGGTTCCGTACCCAAAGGGTAAAACGGGACCCTGTTACTAAGACTCCACTGTCCGTCTGTCACCAGACCTTATCTCAAAAACCGTGATACTTAGTCAGTTGAAATTTTCACAGGTAATGTATTCCTGTTGCCGCTATAACAACAAATACTAAAAAGCAGAATAAAATAAATATTTAAGGGGGCTCCCATACAAGAAACGTGATTTTTTTTGCAGTTTTTAAAAGATAATGGGACGGAACCCTTCGTGCGCGAGTCCGACTCGCACTTGTTTTTCAATGCACTTAGTTGTGAGGGGTATTTTTGGACAGGCCTTTAAAAATAATATAGAGGTTACTAAAAAAGTATTAAATTTAAGTCAATTGTTGGTGAGATATTGTATTTTTGTGCTTTGTTTGGCAATAAAATCTTATCTTACCTTATCTTATACAAACTGTGTCCCCACCCCTCTAATTTACAAACTATGAAGATTAAAATTCTGAAAAAAATTGAGGTGGTGTACATTAATAAGTACTTTCAACGATTTTTGGTTTGAACAAGATGGGATTAAGGATTTTTGAGTTTATCACTGAAAAACTGTTTTGCCCAAACAAAAGGACGTAAGTGCCGTGACTTTCCCTATGAAGATACGACCTTTTATGATTCAAGGTATTAAATAGTGTTTTTAAAAATGGACTGCTAGGTGTCGGTATGGAACCCTTCATTGTGCCCGATTCAACACGCACTTGGCCGCTCTTTTTATTACTTTAGATTTGATTCTTCTGGAGAAAAGATTTCTTTAACTGAGCATGACAATCAACCTTCAACCGCTGCTGGTGTCATTGTGTCGAAGCAGAAACTGTCTAGACCGAAGAAAGAATTAGGAGAAAACGAATTTCCTTTGAAGGTACAGTCGAGGTCATTAATGGGTAACGACTACGAGCCAAATTTCAACTTTCTAGGTCACCTGGAAGTGGGTTAGGTTTTTGATTATTCCCCCATCCATCCTAGTCGAAAAAAATCCTATTTTTAGATGTTTGTGTCTTAATAACCGATTGAGCTATATTCATGAGTTTTCGAATCTAGTTAGCCTTAAGGATCTTAATAAACGTACCAAATTTCATATGTGTACGTTCAATACATTTTGAGTAACGTAGGGGTCAAAAGTGGCACCAAATGGTTAGTGTAATATAACACACGGCCGCTGCGTCGCCAGTTCTTTTTTTTTTACTTGGTTTGACACGCTGCCGCGTGTCTAGAGTACACTTTTTTACCTAATCGATTGCGTTTGCTTACAAATTGTAGGCGACCGTATTCGATTAGGTAAAAAAGGGTATACATATTAATGACCTCGACTGTATGTACTTTTCCTAAGTTAAAACTTATCGTCTTTTTCTAATATTTCTATTTTAATATTGTGATTTTTAGGGTTCCGTAGCCAGAATGGCAAAAACGGAAACCTTATAGATTCGTCATGTCTGTCTGTCCGTCCGTCCGTATGTCACAGCCGGTTTACTCGGAGACTATAAGTACTACAATTATGAAATTTGGTAGGAAGATCTATTCTATGAACCGCTATATATAAATGCCGCCGTATATGAATGTGATGTGAAATAAGGAAAAAAAATATAATTAAACGGGGGACGAAATCTTTTTTTTCAATGCAAGTAGTTGTTTGGGTATTTTTGGATAGGCCTTTAAAAATTATATAGAGGTTACTAAGAAAGTTTTCCATTTAACCCGGCGGGAGTGTGGTCACCAAACGTAACTAGGAGTATGTGGCAGGATATGACATACCCACTTACAAAAGTAACTTTATTTATACATGTATAATTCATAACACTTTAATTTGTAAATTATCTTGTACTTTGATATATCAAAATCCAGTTAAAATGAAACACCAGTGTCATTCTATATTTTATAATACTTTATATTAGGAAAAATAGATTTGATTGATTGATTAAAACCCACAAAAACCGGCCAAGTGCGTGTCGGGCCACGCGCAAGGTAGGGTTCCGTAGTCGTCTACCCTTTACATTATGTGGACTAAAAAGTTCGAAAACTTATATTTACTATGTTTTTGAAAGAATTAACAACATTATCTAAGGTATCAATGGAAATTGTACGAAAGTTTGCTTTTGCAAAGTACATTTCTGAAGTTCGACTATTACTCGTTAACTAGTAATGTCTACTTAGCTGTGATAGTTTTCCTTTTAAATTCATCGTATATACTACTACCATGATTTTTTTCACATGCCTAGTAGCCACCGTTTAGCTGGCAGGGGGGGGGACACTTGACCATAGCAAAAATTATCACTTCAAAGCTTAATATCACGCTCACCAATTCTTTAATCAAAAAATGCTAAATATTTTTAAAAGAGCTATCCAACGATACCCCACACGACGGGGTTTGGCAGAAAAAAAATTTGCACCACCACTTTACATGTAGGGGAGGTACCCTAAAAAAAATTACTACCGTTTTGTCGGCGTCATTGATATGTATACTCATACCAAATTACAGCTTTCTAGCACTAACGGTTACTGAGAAAAACGGGGGTCGGACGGACGGACGGACGGACATGGCGAAACTATAAGGGTTCCTTGTTTACTACGGAACCCTAAAAAGGTAAAAAAATATCAATTTTAACAAAAAATAAATACATATAACGTTTAATTATATAGGTAATCAAAAATTATGTAAACATTGATTATGAACATTAAAAAAAGTCAAAGCGGTTTAGTCGTTCTCAAGCGTGTCATATTATGTATAATAAATAATATACTATATTAAATAAAAGCTCAAACAAAGATTTTTATTTACCACTAATCAATAAATAATCTAATGATTTACTTTTGTTTGCAAAAATAATAAATAATATATTTTCTCTATTCATTCTTTGTTCTTAGCGCAGCGTTTCAGAATAATAGCAGTACGCGGCGCGCGAGCGTGGCCTACGAGTTTCGCTAGCGGTGGCGGGCAGGTGGGGGTGATGGGCGGAGCACCCGTGGGATTTTTTTTTCGGGTGCCTCGTCTTAAGCGGGTATTACACTATCCTGAATTCGGGCGTCCTAACTAGGATGCAAGGGAGGGGATAGGAAGGAAGCTTCTGATTACACTACACTGAATTCACTCTCTGAATCAGTTCGTTTCCACTGCTCGACGGAGAGAGACGTGTCGTAGCGATGCCGCCGATATTGTCAAAAAACCAGAAAGTTGGCCTTGGCCTAGCACTGGTACTATTAGCAGTGGCAACCATGCCAATAAAGAAAAAAAAACTATATAGCCCTCCTCACGCACACCTATTATTCATGTAATTGTTTTAGGGTTCCGTACCGGAGGGGTCAACCCTATTGCTGTCACTCACTCACGCGTCCGTCCGTCCGTCGTCTGTCACTCGGGTTTTACAGCCAAATAGTTGGAGCTATAGTTTTCAAATTTTCACAGTATGAGCATCTAGTTGACCCAAATTTTTTGACAATTTGCCATACAAATTCTCCCATAAAGCTTAAGGGGGTCCGAAAAATTTTTTTCATCCACTTACCACCCCATCGAGTGGGGTATAGAGCTCATTGAGTACATAAATACACTATTTATTGTTTTAAAATTATATAGGGAAAAAATCAATGAGAAGCTATCACTACTACTCAACTATTTTTACAAAATCCTGTTCCTTAGAATTTTTTCATTTCCCATTGACTTATAATTTGAAATTTAGTGATAATGTTTATTATTACCCATAATTTACCAACAAATACATATTAAAAAATCAGATTTTTTTCTTTGATATTTCCTTATTTTTCCTATAAAAACCAACGTGCTTCGTTCATTGCACGCGACCTACACGTACGTACGCTGTCGCTGGCGCGAGCCGACTGATTTGGCTAAATATAATAAATATTATTACACTGTCCTAAACAGCTTCCTAGCTAGGACGCTTGGTCATTCAGTTCGTCCGGAGCCATCCTGACGTCCTAGGTAGGATACTTTTTAGGATCCTTGCTTCCTGAATGCGATTACACGTTCCTGAATCTGCTTCCTAGCTCCGTCAGGATTCTGAATTCGGGATAGTGTAATAACCGCTTTAACTAATTAAGCGGAAACATGACAGCGGATAAAAAGTTGAAAATGGCCTACTCTAATTGTTCAATGGAGATTGCATATAAAATAAAACAAGGTCATAAAAAAAATACTTTGGACGACACTTTAAGAGCTTTAATCAAAGTTGAAAATTGCATGTATTTGGATATTGTGTCAGACTCTGCCTTAGCTCCGGCGCTGCGGGAAGTGTAGCCCTTCCGCCCTTGCGTGGCAAAGCACGGTCGCCCGTACCACAGATTATATAATAGTTCTTCGAACAGATACGTATGTCCTAATAAAAAAGCTCATACCTACCGTTTTAAATGCCTACGAAATTTAACAATGGAGCGACCTTGAACGCTCCGGTCATTGGCTTCACGCGCCGGCCGAGCGACGCTAGGGTTGTCACCACTTAGAAATAAACTTTAGTGTTGGTTCTCTGGGATTTTCAGAGATCCTTCCAGTATCCGATCTGCATTTACATACACAGGTACAGGCATATCAACGCAGCAAGTTAAATAAGAGATTTTCTAAAATTCAATGCCAAGTATATTTTTAACCCTGTCTATGGTTTACGACATACGACAGAAAGTACTTAATTAATTTAATCTACCACAAACATATTACAAAACGAAACACTTTGTTTAGATAAGTAGGTACCTAACTACCTATATTCCGACGAAAGCACTAAAGTGGTCACCTGTCTTCGTTATTTATTTATAACGTGTATAACGTAACAACGTGTTTAACGTAATAATAGTGTAAAAGTAGTAGTATCCAAAAAAATATTTTAATATAAAATATTCTGATTAAGCGTCTCACATTTGAGGCTGAATTCCCGCCCTTCCAAAAGGTCACAAGTCCCTATAGTAATGGAAATGCTTACGCCCTTTCTGAGGCCGTACAATGCCACCGCAAAACTTGATTCGGAAATCATAGTAAGTAAATTATATAAACAAAATTCAATACAAACAACTAAATTATTTGGATATAATGGCAGTTGCGGAGTAAACTTGCAAATCCTTTTGCATCGAAGTAATTTTTGATTCGGTACAACTTTATTACGCGTAGCAGCGTCCGGCCGTGAGCGCGTGTGGCAGCCAACTGACTGAGCCTACCGCGCGCGGCTGGCGAGGTGTAGGTATAATTCTCGGTTCCCACGGTGCAGATACATACCACTGCCCGTACTGCCCGTACTCTGCTCCGCTATTCGGCTTGTTGGTCACCAGCCTCAGCCGCTCCGCTCCGCACGGCTCCCGAGCGCCGTCACGGCGGGCGAGGGCTGCTCTCCCTCCGCGCCTCCGGCATTTTATATACACTCTAGGGGTAGGGCAGACAAGACCACGTGGAATCGGGGTTGACAGCTTCGGTTCTTCCACTTCAATCGAACGCGCTTGTCGCCGTTTTCATTAAATTATGGTTTCGAAAACTAAAAAAATAACTCCCCATTACTTTTATATAGTAGGTACCCATTTTAATATTTAAGCTGCCAGCAAATCAAAGCCCAAAATGCTTTTTTAGATGGAGACCTGTAGTTGCCACTAATATAAAGTTTGTTATCCTTCTGCTAATATTAGTCGCCAAGTCATTATTTATAGTACCTCGCCTATGATTTCAGTAATCTTGTTTGTTATTTCTGCTACCTTAAAATAGCTGCCATTATTTGAATTTTAAAATATCCTTAGTTTAAAGCTCATTTAATATAAATGATTGCCAAAATATTTAAACGCTGACAAGTTATTATTTTAGTTGCAAATAGTTTGCTGCTCTTTAATTTTTCTGTCGCCGCGAAAATAATAAGCCTTTTTTTAATTTTATCTAGTTGACACAGTTCTTGCAAGAAAACATCAAAAGATTTATAACTAAATTTATAGTCTAAAGGATTCCATTTTTTTCTTAAATAGAATTTGATAATGCTTAGGTATACAGTTTCGAAATGTTTTCTTGCAGAATTACACACTGTACATAACTGTTTTTTTTCCTCGTTTTATTCTTTGTTTTTGTGTGGCTTTATATAAATACTTCGATTTCTTGATCTTAAGTAGGTTAAGTATTGTCATTATAATAAGTATATTTTTGTGAGAAAATGGCTGACTGTCGAGTTTCTTTCGGCGTTTCTTCTCGGCAGTGGCCTCTGTGAAACGCTAGTAGGGTTTGACTTGTAAAAGTGCCATTGCGGCCTACTTACAGAATAAAGTTCATTTTATTCAAGGAACTTTGAAGGGCAATAGTTCTTAAAATAAAAGTTCAAATTGAATGTTATTGAGAATATATCTAACCCATATTATGCCCAACATGTTACTGAAAATTCAGGGTTTTAGCTTTAGCTAGGCCTAAGGACAAAATCACAGCATGTTGAAAATGGCCTGAATGGCTTCGAGAAAAGGATGGTACGGCCGTGCACCTTTTAGCTCGACTTGGCGGGGGCACTGCCGTGCCCCCAGATATGTCATTATTTTTTCTATCATTGTTCATACATAAAGAACAGTAACCTATATTTATGCTTGTTTACTACTATACCATTTAGTGGTTTTTAGGATTCCGTACCTGGAGGGCCCAAACGGAACCCTATTAACTCACGCGTCCGACGTCCGTCCGTCCGTCCGTTCGTCGTCTGCTACACAGGTTGGAGCTATAATCTTAAAATTTTCACAGTATTTATTTTTCTAGTTGACCCAAAGCCACACAAATTGTCAACTTATTTTTAAATGTTTTTAAGGCTCCCATACAGCTAAAAGGGGGTGAGATACATTTTTTCCACCTACCCCATCGTGTGGTTGGTCATCGTTGTTTAGAGCTCATTGAGTAAGATAAATACACAAAATTATGGTTTGTGAAGCCATCAAAGTTAACATTTTTTACAAAATTTTGTTCCTAAGAATTCACCTATAAATATGAAACTTGGTGAATAATGTTTATTATCAATTTATTACCGATACTTTACCAACAAATACTAATGTATTGATAAATCAGATTTTTTCTTTGATATTTCCTTATTTTTCTTATAAAAACAAACTTAATTTTGCTGTTGGTTAGGAACCTTAAATTTGCGAAGTCCGACTCGCACTTGGCCGGTTTTTACAAAAAGGTGTCCGTACCCTTTACTGTGCTTGCTCCGACATACACATGGCCGGTATTTTTTATGTAAGTACCTCAGAACTACATCATTTAATTTTACATGGGTGGCACTAAGATATTTCGATATAAATTGTTCGTATGTAACAATGTTCTATCCCATACAACTTTTAAATTTTGTCAAGCGGAAGCGTTGCGTTTTGTCAAGCGCGCGCGAAATTATAATTTTCAATCAATGTAAAAGCTAGATTGAAAAATTATCAGACAGATGTCTTGGGTTCAAATCCCACCTTTGGCGGATAAATAATAATTATTTTTTCAATCCCTGTAAAGTATAATTCCGGAAAGTACCCTGTAGTGGTAGCGGTACAGGCCCAATTTCAATGAAAAACCGCAAATCGATGTACAGTTTAGCCGTTTGGCACACGCATACTAGAGGTGAAAACAAAATTTTTGACCCGCAGTTCCTAAAAAAATTTCCCTTAGGGGGGGAGTGCTGAGACATTCTTTTTTTTGTATGGAAAAAAAAATTTTTTTTAGGAACCTATCGTGCGTGGTATCATATGAAAGGGCTGTTTGAGACGATTCTAAAAATATACCACATCATTACATTTCAGCTATTTTTTTTTAATAAAATCAAAAATAATTTTCGAAACATACCAAGTTTGAGGTCCTCCAGACACGATATGGCTGATTTTTATTTTGTTCAATATACCAGAAATGATACGTTATATCCTCATATCTAACCTCGAAAAAGCAATTTTGAAATGATTTTCATTAAGTATTTTTTTTTAATTTTTCAATATTACTAAGTGACACGGTTCTACTGCAATACCTATTTTACGTGATTTATGGAACTTTAGTGCAGATACGGTACAGATGTGGTATATTTTTAGAATCGCCTCAAAGAGCCCTTTCATATGATACTACACACGATAGGTTTCCGGAAAAAAAAAAATCCATACAAAAATATAAAAAATGTCTCGGCACTTCCCCCCCAAGGGAAATTTTTTTAGGAACTGCGGTTCAAAATTTTTGTTTTGACATTTTATGATAAATATGTACCGTATCTGCACTAAAGTTCCATAACTCACGTAAAATAGGTATTGAAGTAGAACCGTGTCACTTAGTAATATTGAAAAATTAAAAAAAAAAACTTAATGAAAATCATTTCAAAATTGCTTTTTTGAGGTTAGATATGAGGATATAACGTATCATTTTTGGTATATTGAACAAAATAAAAATCAGCCATATCGTGTCTGGAGGACTTCAAACTTGGTATGTTTCGAAAATTATTTTCGATTTAATTTAAAAAAAATGGCTTAAATGTAATGATGCGGTATATTTTTAGAATCGCCTCAAAAAGCCCTTTCATATGATACCACACACGATAGGTTACTAAAAAAAATATTTTTTTTTCCATACAAAAAAAAGAATGTCTCGGCACTCCCCCCCTAAGGGAAATTTTTTTAGGAACTGCCGGTCAAAAATTTTGTTTTCACCTCTAGTATGCGTGTGCCAAACGGCTAAACTGTACATCGATTTGCGGTTTTTTTAATCGTACGGCTATAGATTTTGATTTCCTTGAGAATGTTGATATGTACGTTTTTGCGGCATAAACGGCCGTACCTTTTTAAATACGTTAACTAAGAAGTTTGATATTTCACAGCTTCAAGAGTCTGTATACCTGAATAATAAGGTTTTAAGTTTAACTCGATACCTATCCACACAAACCCGACAAAAATTGCTTTGAGTTTCACACTGACATGTTGTCTTTTACTGTACTGGGGCCGACAAAACATCATAGTTTGTGACAGATCTCGAATGAAAAGTCGAGCGTTCGACACTCAAAAATCGACCCCCTGTACTTAAACAATTCGTATTAGTGTAGTTTGATTTCACGAGCGCGGGTGAGCCATGGTTGAGCTATAGGTAGGTACATGCACATTGTCTATATGTGTGTCAGTGTAGGAGCTATGAGTTCACGTTGTGTTTGTATGTGTCACAACTACAACAATGCCCAACCCGCGCTCCTCTTACAGGAATCGCAATTTTAAGACTATCTTTCTCTAGCAAAGCGTGTCAGCCCCTTGACAGTACACCTACTCCCATAAATGACTGTTTAAATGGAAATCTAAATTAATATTAATATCCATTTATTATAAATTACTCACTATTAATTTACATCCAGCCAAAAAATCCAAAAAGCTCAATAATTCACATTTTTGAACTTGACAATCATTTTGTTCACATCGCATTAACTCTTTAGTTTTCTAACAGATGGCGTTAGCAGTAAGCGTTAGCCTTTGGTTACCCTACTTCATGAAGCTATTGGTTTCATAACTTGGCTCAACAGATGGCGTTGGTGTCGTAATATTTATTTTTCAAATTATAGATTATAAATTGATTTTTTTCTTGTTAGATAACATAACACATCTAGACATAATTCTGAACTACTATGCGAAAGTTCACATCCAAAAACTTGATAGTTTTGCCGTAAAAGGATGGATGGGAAGTGGCCTATAGAGAGGGCTCGCTTCGCTCGCCCTAATAAATATAAAATAATAGAAATATATAACCCATCAAATGAAGTAACGATGCATGGTAGATCCTTGGTCATCAAAAGTATTGTGAGGTTTAAAAAAACATATTCAATCCAGGAACCCGTTTGTGCCAGCCCCGGCCGCCCAGCGAAACCCTACGTGGCCCGGGCACGACATGTACACACTTGGACGGTTCTTTTATTGTTCTTGCTTATAGTAACTGTCCTTATAAAATGTATGGCTTGATTAAGTACCTGAAAAACCAATTTCTATTAAATATTAAAGTAGTATTCAGTAATGATGTGGTGTCTGGTTAACATCAGGTGGGGCGACAGTTTGTTTACCACCGTCATTGTATAAAAACCAGTACCTACAATCATACATTAGACTGACATACCATAAACACATTATTATCTCGCCTATTTCTTAACTTATCAAAATATTGTAGGCAACTGAACTTCGAATTACGGTTTACATACGTTTTTACATACGTTTTATCTAGTTATAAAGGAATCCATAATGGAGTTATGAATAACATAACTAAATGTCCCTTATTCGCAGCTAAACAGTTGCCGGTTTACCATAATAATATTAAACTACATAGGTAATTAAGACTACAGGCTTCTGCACTTCTGTTCCGGTAGGCTCATGCTTAGGATAGGAATAACTAGCTGATGATGATAATAATCATAAAGTTGTTGCCTTGCAAGAGCATGATCATAGATACCTATATCTATGTAGGTACATATAAATATTATGGTTACATGAATGAATCAACGTGTAAACAGCCTCTTCAAAAGTTCCAATGCAGTCGTTGTCATTGTGATATCAACTTCTTGAACGACGAAGCCCTCGGGTGAATTAATGCTCTGGAGTTGCATTTGTGATCTTTATATCTTAAATAAATAATAATAATAAATAAACTTTATCACAAACTTAAACCTATATACTATATACTTATACCTTGCCATACGATTAAATAAAAATAAATAATGCTATCATTGTCAATGCACCCTCACTGCAATGAGTTAGTCCGACCGAACCAGGTCGGGCCTAGCCAAGTTTCTTGCTGGACTCTTTTCAGCTTGGCTAGGTTTAGTGAACTAGCCACTAAACTCCCAGTAGCTCGATTCCACTCACACCTCAGATTTGGTTGAAGCCGCTAATCACTGGCACTGGAGCGCAAACTATTCAAGTGCTTAAACCGCCCGCATAGTCGTGTCGAAAGTGGCCCCCTGAATTTCCCCCTAGCCACTCTCTAACCGTGCAATCATATCGCTTTATTAGGCCCGACCCATAACCTAAAGTAGGATTAATAATTTTTAAGAAAAAAAAAACCGACTTCAATGGGGGAGGCCGGTGAAAGATTATAATGCTTTATTTGCAAAAACTGAAGTGTTTACAAAATGGGAACTTATCTATCAGACTTCAAACTAGGCTGATCCTGTATTTTGGACGTCTGCAAGGACTGCGAGAGCGAGTAACATACAATAAAGAGGTAAGACAAAAAACTATAAGTACTAATTACAGCGGAACAAAACACACATAAGGCTATAAAGGGTACATTTCTAACTATATCCAGGGGCCACTCACTTGCGTGATGTCATCGCGCCGCTCAAAGGTTCCACGTCGGGTGACTATCAAATCAATGCGAGATAAAGTGATGTAGCGAGTGATGCGCGTGCGATAGAAGGAGATGGCCAAGCGTCGCGTCGGCACATTTGGCTTGCCTCGCGCGGATTTGTTGTCGCCAAACGTGAACGTAGAGTTCAACTTCGCGTTTGACATTTCCATATAATGGCGTGTGAGCAACAGCTTTTGTATTTGACATGACGTTAAAAAGATGAAGCTGATGCAGAGCTTAACCAAAGGAAAAGACATATACATACCTATACATTCATACATACATACCTACATTAGACATGAACATACAAACATACACTCGAAAAACAAAACAGGCCTTCTACCGCAGTCGGGTAAAAAGTACAGACATAGATGAGATATAATTTCGCCTGTTTCTTAGGAAATGTAGGTAAATAAACTCAACTCCGAATTATCCCATTTTTAATTTATCTACATTAACGGTTTCCCTATATATACCTGGTTTACTCTTTATTATGACCGTTTTTAGAACCAATTTATAAACATCCAGTTAGGTAAAACATCAATAACAAAATTTAAAATATGTATATATTGTGACTGATGATGATGACCTTAACTACTTTTTAGGGTTCCGTAGTAAACAAGGAACGCTTATAGTTTCGCCATGTCCGTCCGTCCGTCCGTCCGACCGTCCGACCCCCGTTTTTCTCAGTAACCGTTAGTACTAGAAAGCTGTAATTTGGCATGAGTATAGATATTGAGGACGCCGACAAAACGGTGAAATAAAATCTTGAAACAACATCCAAACCCCATCGTGTGGAGTATCGTTGGATAGCTCTTTTAAAAATATTATAAGCTTTGAAGTGATAATTTTCGTTATGGTCAAGTGTCCCCCCCCCCCTGCCAGCTAAACGGTGGCACCTAGGCATGTGAAAAAAATCATGGTAGTAGGATATACGATGAATTTAAAAGGAAAACTATCACAGCTAAGTAGACATTACTAGTTAACGAGTAATAGTCGAACTGCAGAAATGTACTTTGCAAAAGCAAACTTTAGAACAATTTCCATTGATACCTTAGGTAATGTTGTTAATTCTGTCAAAAACATAGTAAATATAAGTTTGCGAACTTTTTAGTCCACATAATGTAACGGGTGGATGACTACGGAACCCTACCTTGCGCGTGGCCCGACACGCACTTGGCCGGTTTTTCTTCGTCCGCGCGGAGCTCGTTCATCGCGATAGAATGTAATTGCTATCATTTTTGTATCAGGCGCGTTTTGCTCGTTTAAATATATAAGATAAGATTTGCATGTATTATGAATAAGGTGGTTATTACATAATTAGTAGCAGTCAAGGTGGCCAAAACATCGTAACACGTCTTTATTACAGTTGGAGTAAGAATGTGTTACGATATGTTACGATATATTTGCGACTTCGGCTGCTTTTTTTAAATTAATAATGGGATTGCTGTTGGCCATCTCTGCATCTGCTCCTAACTGTTCTACATGACTCTGACTGCAGTAAACTAACTACTTATGCTGTTCAAACATTAGGACTGTTAAAACGAGATATAGCGCATGTACACTCGCTGAGACACAGCGAGACAGGCCGAGCGCGAGAGTGTACAGGGGAGGTCTCGCCGACGATTCCCATACTGAACACAGCGAGGCAGGCCGAGCGCGAGTGCTCCTGCACGCTAGTGTTAGGGTTGTTGGACATTTCAAGAAAAGGTAGTGTAGGTCAAAGAGAAACATTCAAAGAACATCAGCACTTGCCTCATCTACAAAGTTAAAGGGCAAGAGACATGGAGGTCCCTGCCGTCAGAAGACATCCTTCATGCGCTGCACGCCGCGCAGGCATTGTCTGTATTAGACAGGCATATAGTCATCCGTACTACGTACACGTATACTTATTTACCTAGTGGATCCCTACTAATTTAAAACTATTCTTGATTAATGGCCGGCACACTGGGACACCACGCTTCATCCCGGGACATGTGGCGGCGTACCGGGACGTATGGAAACCGTATGCTAAATCAATTTCATTCCATAACAAAATCCTTATGAGTGCTTCTGTTTCAAAATCGAAATTTACATATAGGTACATTTTTGCCAGTACAAAATCAATAGGCGCTTAGTGTGTACCTAAATAATACCTAAATAAAAATTGTTATGGAAAAAATTAAAATCGTAAAAAATCACTGTTTATGTTACTCAGGTTCGTAACCATACATTTACACTCCTCCATGTCAAATTTCAACTTGCTAGGTCACCTGGAAGTGGGTTAGGTTTTTGATTATTCCCAACCCAAGTACTAACCTATGTAGAAAAAATCCTATTTTTAAATGTTTGTATCTTAATAACCGATTGAGCTATTTTAATGAAATTTGGGAATCTGGTTAGCCTTAAGGATCTTAATAAACGTACCAAATTTCATATGTATACGTTCAATACATTTTGAGTAACGTAGGGGTCAAAAGTGGCACCAAATGGTTAGTGTAATATAACACACGGCCGCTGCGACGCCAGTTCTTTTTTTTTTGAACTTTGGCTTGACACGCTGCCGCGTGTCTAGATAATCATTGATGCAAAACATAGTTTATTTTATCGATAAAATAATCGATCAGCGCTTCGTACTTAATATGTTTCTATTGTATAAACGATTAAGAAGTGTTTTAAGATATCTCGCATGTTCGAGTTCATCATATCGTAGTTATCGTACCAACGACGGATATATCCATGACGGAGTGCAATGCGATATCAATCTACATGCATGCATTATAGGGTTCAACTTCGCGTTTTACATTTCCATCGCAGCTTTTTTATTTCACATGACGTTAAAAAGGTGAAGCTGCATAAGTATGCCAAAGAAATAGACATACATTCATACATACATACCTACATTAAACATACCTACATCCACTCACTCGAAAAATATAACAGGCTTTCTGCCGCAGTTGGGTAGAAAATACAGACATAGATTAGATGTTACGATTGCGCTTGTTTCTTATCGTAAAACAAGAAATTGTTAGTAGGCAACTTCACTCCGAATTTATGTATGTATACATACGTTTTACCTAAGTAAATAGATATTTATTAAGCTTAGAACTTAATGAACAACATTAGCAAGATTACCTTTAATCCTCAGTAAACTTCGGCATCTATTTGTCAGTTGTCGAAGCTTATTTTCTGGCAGGGGTACCTATATTTCTGGCAAAAGAGGTACGGTACAGGGGACCGTCGTCTCACTCATATTGGAATCAGCCTAACTGGGGAATTACATCCACCTTACAGAACTGGGGCCTGTACCACAAAACTTTACAAGCGTACAATTCGACAAATTTGTCAACTTTTTCTATGGAAAATTGTACAATTTAGTCGAATTGTAGACTTGTAAAGTTTTGTGGTACAGGGGCCTGAAGACCGCAGCCATTATAACACGACTACTTTCTAGGAATGTGGTATTGTGTTTCTGGCTATGAGTAAAATCAGCCCTGTTCCTCTTACCACTTCGGCTAAACTCGACTCTGGCACACCTATGTGGTGTCCAGATGTATCGCGCTAAGAATGGAAGAGCTCGTATCATGCCATGATTAACTGTCAAACATTGGTTTTGTTAGAAGAAAACCTGCAGGTATTTAGTGGTAAAGTCATCACATATCCGGGGATGCGCTGTGCTGAAAGTGAGAGTCCTACATTAATATCGAACTAACAACACAGAATCCTCAAATCAACAATGGGTGGGCGACACGCTCGTGATTCTTCTGCAGACGCATCACGCTTCCAAAACGGCGGCGGCGTCAGCTGACCATGAGGCAGGCTGTTAGGTTGCATAAAAGTGCAAGCATAGATTATACATACATACACACCATACATAACATAGGTACATCTGGTACATATTATAATCTCGTCTGTTTCTTAACTTATCAAATAGCCTGCCCTAGTATCAAACTTGAGAAATTAATTAATGTACTAAAACTCTGTTTTGATATTAATTTTCCTATAAAAAAAACAGGCCGTAAAATCTAATATTAGTAAATGGGCGAATGATCTAGTGCGTTGTATTAGAAAAAAGATTTATAAATGTAAAATAGATATATCCTTAAGGTGAAGAGGTGGGCAAAGTATTGAAATCGAGGTGTTTTTGTGCAGAATATTTGAAGAATATATTGAACGTAATGACCTGCAAAGTACATATTTAGGACACGCATACCCTTGAGTATTTGCTGTTGTAGTTAGTTTGTTCACATACATTGTAATTACGACAAAAAACCACGCTTAAGAAACATTAAAAACAAAATGTGTGCAAGCATTATTCGGTTACGACAGAATTCTAAGTTTCCAAATTAAGCTCAGTTATTTTTGAGGATTTAACCTATTTTCTGTTGTAGTTAATAATCGTCTAAGTATTGTAATATGAATTTCAAACTTGAAAACTTTGCTTCGTATAAAATAGTAGGCGCTTATTCTAGCGCTGATAGTAAATTACTGCCAGTCTTGATCATGACAGTTGTAAAATACACAGTAACACCAGGTAACCACTCTCTACACGTCCGCCCGCTATGGCGACTAACAGCTAACCCCCCCCGCTCCTCGCAGTGCGGTATACTACATCCCTCCCTTCCTTGTTAACGAAAAAATAAAGATTTTGGATTAGCTTCCACTTGTGATTTTTGAGTCATTTTCCCATCAATAAACACGTATAACGTTAATCAACATATGCAAGAGTCGATATTAGTCGTCAATTTGATCACTGTCCGAAAGTTTCGTCTTCACTATTTTTATTGACAACAGCCCATTCACCAGTTTCAACTTTTAACATTGATCTGTTCTCCAACTTCTATATTGCTATTATATGTATTATATTCCTTTCCTGTCCGCGTATCCCTCTACCTTTTTCTTTGTTTTCTCGGTATCTGTCTCTGACGTTACATTGCGTAAGATTTCTGACTACCAAACTGATCTCGATACATGGCCCTATATTTCTATGAAGTGAATCAAGTACTTAGTTACTATAAGTTTAATATTTTGACATGTAAAATTCTATATTTTATCAATAAAATGAGTGTGAGTAAGTGATTCCGAATGACTTGGTCTAGTTCTCTAACCACCTCTCACATCCTCATACTGTATCAACACAACCTCTCTGAGTCACTTGTAGGTTTAAAAGACAGCCGACCTACGGCTATACAGGTACACAGCCAAGCAGCCACTGTGCATTCTTGGTGAGTGCTCTATGATTCTAACAGTCTCTCAAGTGCTTCAAGGGAGGTATATACAGAAAGATCAAATTTACGATAGTCACATCAAGTCATAAGTCTACTAGCATCAAACTCAATCTGTCTGAGTGTATAACAAGTAACTATACTGAAAGTATAATAGCCGATTAACTTATTTCAAAATGTGCTCTCTCTCGGTGCGCCGTGAGGTCTTGGACTTAATGTTTCTGTTTAAGTTACTACGACAAAATATTGACACCAATATATAGAGAGACTGCAACCAACTTCTACAACTTATCAAATTTAGCGCCTATTAGAACTCTTCGGAAACCCATCGCGCCTCTATGCTCGCCACTTCGTAGAACAGTAGCTCTAGTATAAGTTTTTTCGAAACATTAACTAATTCGAACGCGTTTGCGTTTTGTCTCTAAATGTATGAAAACGCTCTCACCGAGTTTGAAATACGCGCGTTCATCGGCTAGCAACAAATGTTATACTCGCTGTTTTAGTTTCCACTAGTGACCACCAGAGGCGCTGTTCACGTTTTCACTTTTCATACCACTTTCATACATTTTGAGACAAAACGCAAACGCGTTCGAATTAGTTAATGTTTCGAAAAAACTTATACTAAAGCTACTGTGCTCGGATCCAACTCGCCTAATATCTCGTCTCTGTAAATTATTAAACTTATGTAGTGGGTCAGTAGATATACACGCTGACTCAAATTTCGCAGATCGATTTATACATTCTTCTCCATGAACAGTAAATAAATACGTAAATGGTCCGTTTGTCTCCTAGCTTACAATTTTTGTTCTTTACTATAGATTACTAATCTTGATAACTACTACTACTGCACATTTTATTCTGTTTATTACACATTCATTAAGCACTTCTTTTCTAATAATATAATATGAGTATAGGTGACGCTATCTTGCGCATAGCTCTTGTACCTAACCCTTTTATAGCTTTAATTTGTGTTACTCTTGGTTACTCTCAGTTAACGCAGGCCTACATTATGTTGCATGCTGTGCTATAACTGAGGGTGGTGGTGGCATTGATTCCGATGCTTCTGGCAGTAAGCGAATAATACTTCTTATCCGACTCTCCTCTACGCTTCCAAGCGCACACTATACCATAGAATAAGTAATAGTACTACGTACAGAAGTTCACTGTTAACAAATCCCCGCGAGGCAAGCCAAACGTGCCTCATCGTGGCCATCTCCTTCTATCACACGCGCATCACTCGCTACAGCACTTTCTATCACATTGAAAGTTATCCTAAGGCTGAACTTTGAGCGGCGCGATGACGTCACGCGAGTGAGTCGCCCCTGACTCTTCACACAATTGTACTACCTATGTATGTGGAATTAGCGTCACTAAGAGACCTTGTTTACCCATCACTAGATTTTATAAAACAAAGTCGCCCTCTGCCGACCGTCTGTCCCTATGTATGCTTAGATTCTTTTTTTTAAACTACGCAACAGACTTTCGACTTTTTTAAAATAGACTTTTTTTTAAAATAGTTATTAGAGAGGATTGTATATTACATCCGCGCAAAGCCGGGAAAGGTCGCTAGTTTCCAAATATTTCACAGGACTAAATTTATCTCTTGTTGACTCGACCCATATTTTCTTCACTTCAAATCTATATCCAACTACTACTAACGATGCTTGTCTCTTTTCATTTCTGAACACAGTGCACTGTTACTACCTATTAAAGGCAAGAAAATGATCAGAAAAGTGAACTAAGTCAATTGTCAGTAGAATGATTTATATTTCTCAAAACGGTCGCAGGGTAACTCATCTCAACGATGTTTACAGTTCAGTATCGACAAAGATACCCAGTCAATAGCCATTTATTCAACCACTATTATGCACTATAACTACCTACTACTTTACTCTTGAACTTCCAACTGTACCTGTCGTATCGAATATCAATATTCTCTCCACATGTATGTATTTCTCCATCGGTCTACGTCGACCTTTTTCTATAATCATTATTAACTGATAAAATTGAATAAGATTAGACGATACCAAACCTTGACTAATTTCAACCAAGTTGAACCAGCTGCTGTCGACCACTTGAAGGCACAGTCAAGACACTTTAGGTAACTCTATGTATGCATGTATGTGTGTAAGCACCCAACTGCACATCATTAACAAGTTAAAATTATATTTTGAATATTTTAATAATGAATGTAAATTAACATTTGTATTGCATGCTGTTTGTTATTTGTATAACAGCTGGGAAAGGTGAAACACTTATGTACTTACACTAACGCATGTAAACATACCCTTTTTCTGCGAATAAATAATAATTATTATTAAAACTTTCACCTTTCGTAGATACACACTTGCGTATTAACCGATATAATCGAAACTTAGTTTCATCATCCTCCTAGCGTCATCCCAGTACAGTTGCATCCTGAAGGATGCCTGGGGTCCGCTACCTAATCCCAAGACTTGGCGCAGGCACTAGTTTTTACGAAAGCGACCGCCAACTGACCCTCCAACCCCGAGGGGAAACTAGACCTTATTGGGATTAGGCTTTGTCAAGTGAGTGGGCAACTCGACCGTTAGAAGTTCTCAAGCCGCCCGAAGGCCTCCAACCTGGCTTAACGACTGCTGCCATAAACAGCAACCGGGATCAACGGCTTAACGTGCCTTCCAAAGCACGGGAGCGCTCAGTTAGTATAACCACTCAAAGCGGTCACCCATCCAAGTCCTGACCGCTGCCCACGTTGCTTAACCTTAGATACCGCAAGCGGTACGCAGGCGCCGCTGGCCACGAGCGCTCGCATCGAAACTTAGTTTATGACTAATAAATAACTAATTCAGATTCCTTCAGCATTGTACGACAGTAAGGAGTTCCAAGTTTAATATCATTATCATAAATCATAATGTTCCACAGATCATTATTAACAAACGTCTATGGAAACTATATTAGTCAAGTTGAATAACGAATTTATCACCTCGCTGGGATTAAGGAAAACTATTTACTATTATATATAATTATAATAAACCTTCAGAATACAGATGCTTCACGAAAGATAAGTACTCGCCGAGGATTCAATAACAACATGTTGGACCAGGTGTTGGACTGACGTAATTTTAATGTCACTCACTGTAATCACTTTTCTAAATTACTCTCTAATATGCGCCACAAAGTAGGTACTTTTCTATCTATGCGCGAAATGATTTAACAACACCAGCTATGTTTCTCAAATGACTCGACTAGACTACGAGAAGTGATGTTGTTTTAACATCAAATATCCAGGTGGGATCTATTAGCAATGATACTATGAGGTGTTTTATCCATTACGATATTACAGATAAGCTATTTCTCATCATAGTCATCACCTTTTGGCTCAATCATACTTAGATCAATATCTATACAATGTCTACAACTTGTGAAATTAACCAGCTTCATTGTAAATCAATATTAGCGACCAGAATAGTATATTACTTACCAAGGGCGATAAAACAAAGAATGTCTCAGATCGCAAGTATTTTACGCCCGAGCCGAAGGCAAGGGCGATAAATATGCGATCTGAGGCTTTCTTTATTATCGCCCGTGGTAAGTAAAAAATTTTATGTCACCCCCTGGCCAGGAAGTGGGTTTTTTCGCGCGCGGAGCGTGCGATAATGGCCACTTTATGGCCAGGTGTGACATAAAATATATTTCAAAGGCCCATTTCAATTTCTCCCATCTGACACCCCCAGATACGGGATCGCTAGCATATACCATACCACCATACCATACTATACCATACCATATTGACCTACGACCTTACTTTTATAATGTGTACAGTATGGTATAACACGGGTATTTCCATTCTTGTTCACATCCAACACTATCGCGGTCTATCGAATTGACCTTTTATCCAAGACTCGTGTTAGTAACTAGTTACTGTTCAGGCAGCGTATCAAATACCGCTCAATACTTATATAACAGTCTACGATAATATCATTAAATACAGTCTATCATATTGACTATTACCACAAGTCTTTCATACCACTTTTATACCGGCAGCCTGTCAAATTGACCCCGTATTACACTGCATGGTATAAATTACCACACGGTCTTTAAGGGGTCTTTAATATTGATTGATATTATGAAAGTCTCCCATGTCACTTTCATTTTTGTGGCCTCGCATATTGACCCCTCATATGATGAAAGTCCTCATATCACTTTCATTCGTGCGGCCTCTCATATTGACCTCTTATTTTATGAAAGTCATCATATCACTTTCATTCGTGCGGCCTCTCATATTGACCTCTTATTTTATGAAAGTCATCATATCACTTTCATTCGTGCGGCCTCTCATATTGACCTCTTATTTTATGAAAGTCTTCCATATCACTTTCATATTCCTATAAATATTTATAGCCATGGTCTATCCTTATTGACCTTTCATATGCCCATAAATATTCATAGCCATGGTCTATCCTTATTGACCTTCCATATTCCTATAAATATTTATAGCCATGGTCTATCCTTATTGACCTTCCATATTCCTATAAATATTTATAGCCATGGTCTATCCTTATTGACCTTTCATATTCCTATAAATATTTATAGCCATAGTCTATCCTTATTGACCCTTCATATTCCTATAAATATTTATAGCCATAGTCTATCCTTATTGACCTTTCATATTCCTATAAATATTTATAGCCGTGGTCTATCCTTATTAACCTTTCATATTCCTATAAATATTTATAGCCATAGTCTATCCTTATTGACATTTCATATTCCTATAAATATTTATAGCCATGGTCTATCCTTATTGACCTTTCATATTCCTATAAATATTTATAGCCATGGTCTATCCTTATTAACCTTTCATATTCCTATAAATATTTATAGCCATAGTCTATCCTTATTGACATTTCATATTCCTATAAATATTTATAGCCATGGTCTATCCTTATTGACCTTTCATATTGCTATAAATATTCATAGCCATAGTCTATCCTTATTGACCTTTCATATGCCTACAAATATTTACAGCCATGGTCTATCCTTATTAACCTTTCATATTCCTATAAATATTTATTTATACAAGTGATCATCAAATTGAATTGCTATTCCAGCTTCATATGCACCAAACATAACCAAGGTATTACTTAATTGACTTGTTATGCCTAGCGATTAGTGGGTACACTATGTACTGATATAAATACTTGTTTACACAGTATGCGTTCAAAATTAATAAGTGCAAGGGGGTACCACGGCAATGAATCAATGAAGATTTTTTTTACATCGCACGCATCCCCAACAACTAAGTAGGTACGTCACGAATTAGTTACTTTAGTGACATAATTCAACGTTTAAATATTAAATAATCTCGCTTTTTAATGGAAATTGGTTTCTCATCACTTTTATACACAGTTGAAGGTATTACTCGCTTTTTTATTGAAATTGAAATTGAAATTGAAATTGAAATTGAAATTGAAATTGAAAATAATTTATTCGTGACAAACAGTGTTTTACAAGAACTTAAGACTATAATTAAAATTGATGTCTAATCACTTTCATACACAGTTGAAGCAATTCGGTACCAAGCGCATCAATTTGGTACATAAGTAAGCAAGTATAAAGTGTACTATGCATCGAAGTAAACACCCAATGACTCATCGAAAAACTGCTGCACTGACCGGCCGGTCGATGCCAAATCTATAACATAAGTATTGTTACAAATGCGCGAAGACACTAAATCGCGTTATCTGTGCATTAGTTTTCGTGAGATTATTATAACGTAGTTATCTTCAATAACTAATAATTATTCATTCACATCTAACTTCGATAATACAATGATATCAGTCAAATCGACAAACGCATGTTTCGTTTGTCAAAATATGTTCATATAACAAATTCGATTCGAACCTCTTTTAACAATTATTATCCTTCAGTTTCGATTCTGTCTCAGAATGCAACACTCTCTTAAAATTCAACTAACAGCTGCACAGTGGAACTTACTTATTTCTGCTAATGATCCTACATCATGCCATGCTAAAACTTCATAGGACTAACTACCTACATAGGCACAAATATGTTCCGAATGTAGTTAATTAAAATTGTTAGTTATCTTATCCATAAATAATCTGCCAAAAGTAGAAAAACATGCCACTCGTGGAATGTTTTACTCGTACAGAAGGAACACGTAATATCAATAATAAGGAATAATGTACCTACTATCTAATTCTTCTTTACTATCAAAATTATATAAAGAGAAGAAGTAGATTCGCAATTCACATGTCCCGGTGGTTCAGTAAAATGTCCTGCTCGAAAGTCAACTTTACGTTTAAATAACTAGCATAAATACGTAATGTAATAACATTATTCAGACTTGATTCTCATAATTATTTGAAACATTAATTAAAATTGTCATTGTTGCGAGAGATTCTTACTAGAACGAGGAACGAATTACCACGTGTCATAACGTGTCGTGTTGGTATTATTAGACGAATTGGTACGCCAAAATACAGCTTTATTTATATTAGGTACATGAAATGTATATTCGTCTATACACTTGTTTGGCTCGTTATAAGGGTACAGTTAACCAGAACACAAACACACGATATAGGTACGTGTCTTGGGTCTGGTTAAAACCTTCTATACGAGGTTGATTCATACAAAGATTCAAAACTTCTAATACTCATCATCTCATATAAGAGTATCACCAGCGTTAACACCTGGCCCGAAGTAGGCAATTTCAACCTCGATGAAATCCGACGTTTAAATTACTCTAATTTCAGCTACAAGTTAATAACCAATATAACCATCCAGTCAATTAAATTAACGTGTGTATATCTTTTTGTGCCATTACAGATGCCGGTGCTCTTCCATCTAGACATCAGCCCAGCGGCGAGCGAGTAGCACAGGGTTCATGCTGCCCACCCCGCACCACCTCTAGAGGTACAAGTAAGTGGTAGTTATCTTGTCCAATTAATATTTCAGGTTTCAGTTTTTCAGTACACAATTTTTTCTTTATAGGTTCTAGGTACTTATAGTTCTCACATTTAACCACACCGAGGTTTTGTGCAGGTAAGTTAAGATTGTCCACACTACCACAGATTATATAATAGTTCTTCGAACAGATACGTATGTCCTAATAAAAAAGCTCATACCTACCGTTTTAAATGCCTACGAAATTTAACAATGGAGCGACCTTGAACGCTCCGGTCATTGGCTTCACGCGCCGGCCGAGCGACGCTAGGGTTGTCACCACTTAGAAATAAACTTTAGTGTTGGTTCTCTGGGATTTTCAGAGATCCTTCCAGTATCCGATCTGCATTTACATACACAGGTACAGGCATATCAACGCAGCAAGTTAAATAAGAGATTTTCTAAAATTCAATGCCAAGTATATTTTTAACCCTGTCTATGGTTTACGACATACGACAGAAAGTACTTAATTAATTTAATCTACCACAAACATATTACAAAACGAAACACTTTGTTTAGATAAGTAGGTACCTAACTACCTATATTCCGACGAAAGCACTAAAGTGGTCACCTGTCTTCGTTATTTATTTATAACGTGTATAACGTAACAACGTGTTTAACGTAATAATAGTGTAAAAGTAGTAGTATCCAAAAAAATATTTTAATATAAAATATTCTGATTAAGCGTCTCACATTTGAGGCTGAATTCCCGCCCTTCCAAAAGGTCACAAGTCCCTATAGTAATGGAAATGCTTACGCCCTTTCTGAGGCCGTACAATGCCACCGCAAAACTTGATTCGGAAATCATAGTAAGTAAATTATATAAACAAAATTCAATACAAACAACTAAATTATTTGGATATAATGGCAGTTGCGGAGTAAACTTGCAAATCCTTTTGCATCGAAGTAATTTTTGATTCGGTACAACTTTATTACGCGTAGCAGCGTCCGGCCGTGAGCGCGTGTGGCAGCCAACTGACTGAGCCTACCGCGCGCGGCTGGCGAGGTGTAGGTATAATTCTCGGTTCCCACGGTGCAGATACATACCACTGACACTACGCGCATTTAACGTAAACATTGTCCCATCTTGATTAGATAACGCACAATCGATCAGCTGACTTTCGCACGCCAGTTCCGTACGGTCCCAAGCGCCGCGCACTCGTAATCACTCCCGGCGCCCGCGCAACCCGGCCCGCTCGGCGAGGCTTGCACTAATTAACGAAACACTCGACCCGTCATCAAGTAGGCATGTCGTGCTAATTTTACCGTTAGGTCCATGAATTACTTTTGGCACGACTTAATTGACCGAGTAATTGACCGAGTAAAACGAGGTCTCTGTTTTAGCTTCGACAAAAGTGCTTTCGTATGTCCGGCCGGATTTTTGTATGTCCTCCTCTACAGGTCGCATTTATCAACCGATTTTCGTGAAATTTTGTGAGCAGGTTCGGTAACTATATAGATTTTTTTTGTCGAGTCACTTTTTGGAAATTCAAAAAAACAAAAATTGTATCAATGATTTCGTATTTTTCTGCGGCCGTTTTTTCCTCTACACGTCGCATTTCTCAACCGATTCTCGTGAAGTTTTGTGAGCAGGTTTTATGATTATATAGATTTTTTTAGGCAAGTAAATTTTTGTAATTTTTTTTTTTTTTTTTTTTTATTCATTGGTTTGTTCTCCTCTACAGGTCGCATTTATCGACCGATTTTTGTGAAATTTTGTGAGCAGGTGCGGTAATTCTATAGAATTTTTTTATCGAGTCACTTTTTCAAAATTTAAAAAAACAAAAAAAATATCAATTATTTTGTGTTTCTGCGGCCGAATTTCGATTTGTTCACCTCTAAGGGTCGCATTTCACAACAGATTCTCGTGAAGTATTGTGAGCACGTTCTTTGATTACATCGAATATTTTTGTCGAGTAATCTAAAAAAAATTCTATGGTTTGTCCTCCTCTACAGCAGCGGTCGGCAACAGGCGGCCCGCGAGCCCCTTCCGTGCGGCCCGCGAGCCTCCCTGACTTTATTGTTTGTAAAGGTAAAATTTGAAATTCTTAACATCGTGAAAGCGTCTGTATCGCCAACCACGAATATTTTCACAGTTGGTCAGGACGAGATATGTGTTTGTAAGTATATTTTACAGTTAAATCTATCTAAATTTTTTTTCAAAAATTTCGCGCTCGCCGCGTTTGCGTTAGACAGTATGAAGTATTTTCCACACCTGCATCTTAATGTTCAAAAAATTTCGCGCTCGCTGCGCTCGCGTTTGCGTCTACATGACTTGATGCGTATGAAGTATTTTCCAGACCTGCATAATAATGTTCGCAAAATTTCGCGCTCGCTACGCTCGCGTTTTCAACGAGATTTGTTATGACTTGATGCGTATGAAGTATTTGCCGCATTTGAATCAGTGTTCGAAAAAATTCGCGCTCGCGTTTACATCTACATAACTTGATGCGTATGCGTATGAAGTATTTTCCGCACCTGCACCATAATGTTCGAAAAATTTCGCGCTCGCTACGCTCGCATTTTCATCTAGACGTGTTATGACTTGATGCGTATGAAGTATTTGCCGCATTTGCATCAGATCAGTGTTCGAAAAATTTCGCGCTCGCGTTTTCATCTAGGTGTGTTATGACTTTATGACCCATCCTCCCCTTAAAGTTTCTATATCTGCTATTCTATATGCTTGCATTGATCGAATGAATCGCGAAATTACGATGCGGTTGAAATGCGAATTATCTGGGTTTGGTAAGGAAACTAGCTGGTTTAGCTGTGAAAAGTCGGTTTTTTCGTCTTTCTCGTTTTTCACGTAAAAAGGGGTGCGAATTTTTACTACGTTACTGTCGCGTACGGCGTACCAATTTGTTTCGAGTTGATATCAACAGACAGTGATCATTATTATCATCTGCGGCCCGCGAAGATTTTTTTAGCTACTATGTGGCCCGTGGGTGCTAAAAGGTTGCCGACCCCCTGCTCTACAGGTTCGATATCTAACATAGTTTTGGAAATAAAAAAAAACACTCACGAGGTCTACAGCTCACATCAGAGCCACTAGTAGTACTTCGCACTGATTATTGTTTATATGCGTTACGGTTTCGGTTTGAGCAACATTGTCCGACACATCCACTATATCACAACGAGTTTGGCGTGAACTTTGACCCGGTACGTAATGCAATAGTCGGTGGTGAGATTGTCCGCACGCCTCCACGTCACACACGGCGGCTGCGCATGATTTTCAATAACAAACACAACACAACAATAACAAACACACACACACTGGTGACATAAACCGAATCGCTTCACATATTGCCATCGGTCTTTGCGTAGGGATTTTTTAAACCTTTTGCACTCCGTTAAGCAGGGATCGGAACCGGTTTCCAAATACCGGTATTATTTTGTTCCTAAACCGGTTTGATTTCGTTCTTACATAATACCGGTTTATCAAAATACCTATTAGTGAAAGAACGAATTATTTCGGTTATCAGTATTCTAGGAGAACAGAATTTTAACGTTCCGTGGAACTTTATTCAACCGGTTTAAAATGTCACGACTGTCCCTTTCTCACTTTTGAAGGCTTTGTCGTCAGGTAATACCATCACCCGCGGGCCCCGCGGCGCGTGTGCGCTTATAATATTTAGATTAGAAGCTAATTTATATGATGCCGCCGGAACGGAAGACAGCCACTGGAACTTCCTAACGGAAAGTGCTACGGTAGTCGAGATGGGGCTCATTTGTTGTGTTGTCTTGAGTACTTACCACTGGACCTGATGTCGAGGGTCTGATGATGCAGCCGGAAGAGAGTCACTGGAACTGCCTAACGGAAAGTGATAAAGTAGTCGAGTTTGGGCTTGTTTGTTTTGTTGTCTCGAGTACTTACCACTGGACCTGATTTCGAGGGTCTGATGATGCAGCCGGAAGAGAGTCACTGGAACTGCCTAACGGAAAGTGATAAAGTAGTCGAGTTTGGGCTTGTTTGTTTTGTTGTCTTGAGTACTTACCACTGGACCTGATGTCGAGGGTCTGATGATGCAGCCGGAAGCGAATCACTGGAACTGCCTAACGGAAAGTGATAAAGTAGTCGAGTTTGGGCTTGTTTGTTTTGTTGTCTCGAGTACTTACCACTGGACCTGATTTCGAGGGTCTGATGATGCAGCCGGAAGAGAGTCACTGGAACTGCCTAACGGAAAGTGATAAAGTAGTCGAGTTTGGGCTTGTTTGTTTTGTTGTCTTGAGTACTTACCACTGGACCTGATGTCGTGGGTCTGATGATGCAGCCGGAAGCGAATCACTGGAACTGCCTAACGGAAAGTGATAAAGTAGTCGAGTTTGGGCTTGTTTGTTTTACTGTCTTGAGTACTTACCACTGGACCGATGTCGAGGGTCTGATGATGCAGCCGGAAGAGAGGCAATGGAACTGCCAAACGGAAAGTGATAAAGTAATCGAGTTTGGGCTTGTTTGTTTTGTTGTCTTGAGTACTTACCACTGGACCTGATGTCGAGGGTTTGATGATGCAGCCGGAAGAGAGCCACTGGAACTGCCAAACGGAAAGTGATAAAGTATTCGAGTTTGGGCTTGTTTGTTTTGTTGTCTTGAGTACTTACCACTGGACCTGATGTCGAGGGTCTGATGATGCAGCCGGAAGAGAGGCACTGGAACTGCCTAACGGAAAGTAATAAAGTAGTCGAGTTTGGGCTAGTTTGTTTTGTTCTCTTGAGTACTTACCACTGGACCGATGTCGAGGGTCTGATGATGCAGCCAGAAGAGAGGCACTGGATCTGCCTAACGGAAAGTAATAAAGTAGCCGAGTTTGGGCTTGTTTGTTTTGTTGTCTTGACTACTTACCACTGGACCTGATGTCGAGGGTCTGATGATGATGCCGGAAAAGAGCCACTGGAAACGCCTAACGGAAAGTGATAAAGGAGTGGAATTTGGGCCTGTTTGTTTTGTTGTCTTGAGTCCTTACCACTGGACCTGATGTCCAGGGACTGATGATGCAGCCGGAAAAGAGCCACTGGAACTGCCTAACGGAAAGTAATAAAGTAGTCGAGTTTGGGCTTGTTTGTTTTGTTGTCTTGAGTACTTACCACTGGACCGATGTTGAGGGTCTGATGATGCAACCGGAAGAGAGGCACTGGAACTGCCTAACGGAAAGTGATAAAGGGGTCGAGTTTGGGCTTGTTTGTTTTGTTGTCTTGAGTACTTACCACTAGACCTGATTTCGAGGGTCTGCTGATGCAGCCGGAAGACAGCCACTCGAACTGCCTAACGGAATGTGATAAAGTAGTCGAGTTTGGGCTTGTTTGATTTGTTATCTTGAGTACTTATCACTGGACCTGATGTTAAGGGTCTGATGATGCAGCCGGAAGTGAGCCACTGGAACTGCCTAGCGGAAAGTGATAAAGTAGTCGAGTTTAGGCTTGTTTGTTTTGTTATCTTGAGCACTTACCACTGGACCTGATGTTGAGGGTCTGATGATGCAGCCGGAAGAGAGTCACTGGAACTGCCTAACGGAAAGTGATAAAGTAGTCGAGTTTGGGCTTGTTTGTTTTGTTGTCTTGAGTGCTTACCACTGGACCTGATGTCGAGGGTCTGATGATGCAGCCGGAAGCGAATCACTGGAACTGCCTAACGGAAAGTGATAAAGTAGTCGAGTTTGGGCTTGTTTGTTTTATTGTCTTGAGTACTTACCACTAGAACGATGTCGAGGGTCTGATGATGCAGCCGGAAGAGAGGCAATGGAACTGCCAAACGGAAAGTAATAAAGTAGTCGAGTTTGGGCTTGTTTGTTTTGTTCTCTTGAGTACTTACCACTGGACCGATGTCGAGGGTCTGATGATGCAGCCGGAAGAGAGGCACTGGAACTGCCTAACGGAAAGTAATAAAGTAGCCGAGTTTGGGCTTGTTCGTTTTGTTGTCTTGAGTATTTACCACTGGATCTGATGTCGAGGGTCTGATGATGATGCCGGAAAAGAGCCACTGGAACTGCCTAACGGAAAGTGATAAAGTAGTCGAGTATGGGCCTGTTTGTTTTGTTGTCTTGAGTCCTTACCACTGGACCTGATGTCCAGGGTCTGATGATGCAGCCGGAAAAGAGCCACTGGAACTGCCTAACGGAAAGTAATAAAGTAGTCGAGTTTGGGCTTGTTTGTTCTGTTGTCTTGAGTACTTACCACTGGACCGATGTTGAGGGTCTGATGATGCAACCGGAAGAGAGGCACTGGAACTGCCTAACGGAAAGTGATAAAGGGGTCGGGTTTGGGCTTGTTTGTTTTGTTGTCTTAAGTACTTACCACTAGACCTGATTTCGAGGGTCTGCTGATGCAGCCGGAAGTGAGCCACTGGAACTGCCTAACGGAAAGTGATAAAGGGGTCGGGTTTGGGCTTGTTTGTTTTGTTGTCTTAAGTACTTACCACTAGACCTGATTTCGAGGGTCTGCTGATGCAGCCGGAAGTGAGCCACTGGAACTGCCTAACGGAAAGTAATAAAGTAGTCGAGTTTGGGCTTGTTTGTTTTGTTGTCTTGAGTACTTACCACTGGACCGATGTTGAGGGTCTGATGATGCAACCGGAAGAGAGGCACTGGAACTGCCTAACGGAAAGTGATAAAGGGGTCGGGTTTGGGCTTGTTTGTTTTGTTGTCTTAAGTACTTACCACTAGACCTGATTTCGAGGGTCTGCTGATGCAGCCGGAAGTGAGCCACTGGAACTGCCTAACGGAAAGTGATAAAGGGGTCGGGTTTGGGCTTGTTTGTTTTGTTGTCTTAAGTACTTACCACTAGACCTGATTTCGAGGGTCTGCTGATGCAGCCGGAAGTGAGCCACTGGAACTGCCTAACGGAAAGTAATAAAGTAGTCGAGTTTGGGCTTGTTTGTTTTGTTGTCTTGAGTACTTACCACTGGACCGATGTTGAGGGTCTGATGATGCAACCGGAAGAGAGGCACTGGAACTGCCTAACGGAAAGTGATAAAGGGGTCGGGTTTGGGCTTGTTTGTTTTGTTGTCTTAAGTACTTACCACTAGACCTGATTTCGAGGGTCTGCTGATGCAGCCGGAAGTGAGCCACTGGAACTGCCTAACGGAAAGTGATAAAGTAGTCGAGTATGGGCCTGTTTGTTTTGTTGTCTTGAGTCCTTACCACTGGACCTGATGTCCAGGGTCTGATGATGCAGCCGGAAAAGAGCCACTGGAACTGCCTAACGGAAAGTAATAAAGTAGTCGAGTTTGGGCTTGTTTGTTTTGTTGTCTTGAGTACTTACCACTGGACCGATGTTGAGGGTCTGATGATGCAACCGGAAGAGAGGCACTGGAACTGCCTAACGGAATGTGATAAAGTAGTCGAGTTTGGGCTTGTTTGATTTGTTATCTTGAGTAATTATCACTGGACCTGATGTTGAGGGTCTGATGATGCAGCCGGATGTGAGCCACTGGAACTGCCTAACGGAAAGTGATAAAGTAGTCGAGTTTAGGCTTGTTTGTTTTGTTATCTTGAGCACTTACCACTGGACCTGATGTTGAGGGTCTGATGATGCAGCCAGAAGAGAGCCACTGGAACTGCCTAACGGTAAGGGATAAAGTAGTCCGTTCCGTCCGTTTGGCAGTTCCGGTGGCTCTCTTCCGGCTGCATCATCAGACGCTCGACATTAGGTCTAGTGCTAAGTACTCAAGACAACAAAACAAACAAGCCCAAACTCGACTACTTTATCACTTTCCGTTAGGCAGTTCCAGTGCCTTTCTTCCGGCTGCATCATCAGACCCTCGATATCAGATCTAATGGTGAGTACCCAAGACAACAAAACAAACAAGCACGAACTCGAATACTTTGTCACTTTCCGTTAGGCAGTTCCAGTGCCTCTCTTCCGGCTGCAACATCAGACCCTCGACATCAGGTTCAGTGGTAAGTACCCAAGACAACAAAACAAACAAGCCCAAACTAGACTACTTTATCACTTTCCGTTAGGCAGTTCCAGTGCCTCTCTTTCCGCTGTATCATCAGACCCTCGACATCAGGTCCAGTGGTAAGTACTCAAGACAACAAAACAAACAAGCCCTAACTCGACTACTTTATCACTTTCCGTTAGACAGTTCCAGTGCCTCTCTTCCGGCTGCATCATCAGACCCTCGGTATCAGGTCTAGTGGTAAGTACTCAAGACAACAAAACAAACAAGCCCAATCTCGACTAGATTATCACTTTCTGTTAGACAGTTCCAGTGCCTCTCTTCCGGCTGCATCATCAGACACTCAACATCAGGTCTAGTGGTAAGTACTCAAGACAACATGACCAACAAACCCAAACTCGACTACTTTATCACTTTCCTTTAGACAGTTTCAGTGCCTCTCTTCCGGCTGCATCATCAGACCCTCGACATCAGGTCCAGTGGCAAGTACTCAAGACACCAAAACAAACAAGCCCAAACTCGACTACTTTATCACTTTCCGTTAGACAGTTCCAGTGCCTCTCTTCCGGCTGCATCATCAGACCCTCGATATCAGGTCTAGTGGTAAGTACTCAAGGCAACAAAACAAACAAGCCCAAACTCGACTATCGTAGCACTTACCGTCAGGCAGTTCCAGTGCCTTTCTTCCGACTGCATCATCAAACCCTCGACATCATGTCCAGTGCTAAGTACTCAAGACAACAAAACAAACAAGCCCAAACTCGACTACTTTATCACTTTCCGTTAGACAGTTCCAGTGCCTCTCTTCCGACTGCATTATCAGACCCTCGACATCAGGTCCAGTGGTAAGTACTCAAGACAACAAAACAAACAAGCCCAAACTCGACTACCGTAACACTGTCCTTTAGGCAGTTCCAGTGGCTCTCTTCCGGCAGCATCATCAGACCCTCGACATTAGGTCCAGTGGTGTGTACCCAAGAGAACAAAACAAACAAGCCCAAACTCGATTACTTTATCACTTTCCGTTAGGCAGTTCCAGTGCCTCTCTTCCGGCTGCATCATCAGACCCTCGACATCAGGTCCAGGGGTAAGTACCCAAGACAACAAAACAAACAAGCCCAAACTAGACTACTTTATCACTTTCCGTTAGGCAGTTCCAGTGGCTCTCTTCTGGCTGCATCATCAGACCCTCGACATCAGGTCCATTGGTAAGTACTCAAAACAACAAAACAAAGAAGCCCAAACTCGACTACTTTATCACTTTCCGTTAGGCAGTTCCAGTACCTCTCTTGCGATTGCATCATCAGACCTTCGACATCAGGTCCAGTGGTAAGTACTCAAAACAACAAAACAAACAAGCCCAAACTCGACTACCGTAGCACTGTCCTTTAGGCAGTTCCAGTGGCTCTCTTCCGACAGCATCATCAGACCCTCGACATTAGGTCCAGTGGTATGTACCCAAGACAACAAAACAAACAAGCCCCAACTCGATTACTTTATCACTTTCCGTTAGGCAGTTCCAGTGCCTCTCTTCCGGCTGCATCATCAGACCCTCGACATCAGGTCCAGGGGTAAGTACTCAAGACAATAAAACAAACAAGCCCAAACTCGACTACTTTATCACTTTCCGTTAGGCAGTTCCAGTACCTCTCTTGCGATTGCATCATCAGACCTTCAACATCAGGTCCAGTGGTAAGTACTCAAGACAACAAAACAAACAAGCCCAAACTCGACTACCGTAGCACTGTCCTTTAGGCAGTTCCAGTGGCTCTCTTCCGACAGCATCATCAGACCCTCGACATTAGGTCCAGTGGTATGTACCCAAGACAACAAAACAAACAAGCCCAAACTCGATTACTTTATCACTTTCCGTTAGGCAGTTCCAGTGCCTCTCTTCTGGCTGCATCATCAGACCCTCGACATCAGGTCCAGTGGTAAGTACTCAAGACAACAAAACAAACAAGCCCTAACTCGACTACTTTATCACTTTCCGTTAGGCAGTTCCAGTGGCTCTCTTCTGGCTGCATCATCAGACCCTCGACATCAGGGCCATTAGTAAGTACTCAAGACAACAAAACAAACAAGCCCAAACTCGACCACTTTATCACTTTCCGTTAGACAGTTCCAGTGCCTCTCTTCCGGCTGCATCATCAGACCCTCGATATCAGGTCTAGTGGTAAGTACTCAAGACAACAAAACAAACAAGCCCAAACTCGACTATCGTAGCACTTTCCGTTAAGCAGTTCCAGTACCTCTCTTCCGACTGCATCATCAGACCCTCGACATCAGGTCCATTGGTAAGTACTCAAGACAACAAAACAAACAAGCCCAAACTCGACTACTTTATCACTTTCCGTTAGGCAGTTCCAGTGGCTCTCTTCCGGCTGCATCATCAGACCCTCGACATCAGGTCTAGTGGTAAAATTTAATATCAAATTATAAATTAGCTTTTAAATAAATTGTAAGCGCACTCCCGCTGCGGATAATAGTAACCCTTGGCGGCCTCTGTCAAAAATTCGAGTTAAGACTGGTTGTCTCCGTCGAAAACCGGTTAATTTCGTTCCACGGAAACGAAATTGGGCCCAGAACAGTTCCTTCACTAACCGGTTTTGAGTGCCGAAAACCAGAAACAAGAACGAAACCACAAACGCTATTCATTTCGGTTTAGGGTCAATGGCCGAAACCGGTTTGAAAATAATACCGGTATCCGATCCCTGCCGTTAAGTTATGTTTTCCTATACGACAAAAACGGGTTACATATTAAAATACCTAAAATCGATATACCTATTGTCATAATACCTATGTACGGAATACCTATTTTTAAAATACCTATCACTTATTTAACCTACTGTTTAAATGACCGAAGATTGAAATACCTACGTTCAAAAAACCTATTGAACGAAATACCTACAGTTCAAAATCCCTACCGGATGAAATACCTACTTATATATAGTATACCTAATAGGTATACTGATAGTAGTGATTTCAAGTTTAGGTTAATCGTTCAATAGGTATTTCGTCCAATAGGTATTATGAAAATAGGTTAAATAACCAATAGGTATTTTAAAAAATAGGTATTTCGTACATAGGTATTTTGACAATAGGTATATCAATTTTAGGTATTTTAATATGTAACCCAAAAACGACATTTATCACTGCTACTCGTATGTCCACTTTGCACTAAAGGCTTGGTCACACCGGTTTCGTGACGCAAGCGGGACGCTGCGCTGCGCGCCAAAATGTATGAAACCGTCCCGCTCGCGTCGCGCAACCTGTGTGACGTCGTTAACCTGTTAACATACGTTCCGGCGCGCAGCGGTCGCGTCGCGCGGACGTCGCGCAACGCTGTGTGACCAAGCCTTAAAATAGTTTGCGGTTTATAATCACTGTTTTCATGTTCCTACGTTTATAGTCCGAACGCACTTGCATAAGAGATGCACTGCAGGTTGATACTTTAACAGCTTCTTCGTGAAGAAAGTCGGCGAGAATCTCCAGTTTAGGTTTAGTTCCCTCTTTTACTTGCGCGTAACTATAGTCAGTCCATTTAGGTAGTAGTACCGTAGGTAGCTTGGACAACACAATAGCGACTATGTTCACTTCTTGCAGGTATTCTCCACGAGCCAGCGCGCGAATAGCTGTGACGTAGTTTTTTATCTTAACGGGAAACGGTACTATTTCTTTGTGGTATTCCGGTGGCAGAGGGTGTAGCTTTTTAATTTCCATTAGCATACGCGATATTATTAATTCGGGGTTTCCATATTGTAACTCCAGCGTTGACATTAGAGTTTCAGGTGAGGTACCACTCATAAGCAGAGCGTTGACAGAATCTCTGGCGGGACTTCGGAGACACTTTCTTAACCGCCACATATTTTCGATATCGCTAAAACTACACGCTCTATAGTTGATTCTTCGAAAGCTTGCTTGAATTGCAGCCATTCCATTGGTTCACCGAAGAACAGAGGCAGTTCTCTCGGCGTGCTGATGCGGCTTAACAGCGTAGCGTTTTGGTTGTTATTGGATGCAGAGACGGTGGCTAATTCCTTCAGTGCGCTGGCTAACTCCTGAACTGGCAATTCGGTGCCGGCAATTACGTGTGCCGACTGACACAGCAGGCCCTGGTTATTTCCATTCTGGGGGTCATGCTGAGACTCCAGCTCTAAATGACTGCGCGTGCGCTCCACCCACTTGGTGACATCACTTTTAACAGATTGTTGATCCTCTTCTGAATGTGAACTGTATTCATCATCTTCATCTTCCAACTCGGCAAGATCCGCCTGTAGCTTTTTGTCTATCAGGTCCATTTGAATGCGAGCCTTTGCTTCAGCTGCTTCCAGCTCCAGCTTCTTCCGTCGTGCCATCACAGAAGACGAAGTCGACTTTTTCGATACGGGATTACTGTTTTTGCGACGGGATTGCTGACTTTGCGCGTTTACGGTTTTTCTTTGTTCCGATTTTATCTGACTACCCGTTTCTAAATAAGTAGTCTTATCTATCGGTTTCGATGTCGTAGGTTCTTCATCTTTTGCAGGCGTTTGTATCGGTTGATTTAGCAGCTGTTTCTGTTCTTCATCTATTCTTTCCTTCTCACGTTTAGCTGTACTACGTGTGTTGACCATCTTGTGTGGAACATCCAACGATCCGGCTCGAAGACCACTTTGTAGCAGTTCTGGGGTTTTTAGCCCAATAAAAAATGGTCACAATTATGTAACATATACTTTAATAAAATATATATACTCTACACAGTACACTGTAACAAATTAGCGAAAATAAATAGAAGCAACGTCCGTCCGGTGCGACTCGCGTTCGGATCTCTCCTAGAGGTGAGACGTATTTACGGGAACAGGTTTTTGGAATAGGTTTTGGCATGGACGCGTAAGTACGCGATCCCGCTTGCGCGTCTTTTAGCGTATCGAGTACTAGGCGTACGACGACTCTGAAGACTCGAAACGTCTAAGAGTCTTTATGTTCCGCGCTATTCGTATTCGTCTGCGCGTTCGGATTCTTTCGGGGCACCTCGGGTCGGGGTCGGTTTAGCGCGTATTTGGACCTAGTCTTTGGATCTAGTCTTTTTGTGGACGCGTACTCGCAAGACTCAGTACGCGTTTTGCCTAGTACGTCTCACCTAGGGTTTGCAAGATCCGTTGATTTTAAGGATCCGGATAATTCGGATCTTAAAATTCGTAGGATCCGGATATCCGGATATTTCGGATAAAACGGATCCATTTCAAAATTAACGACTTTTCGATTAACAGCCGCTTTTTTCAAGTAAGTAGCTACTGTATTCTTGCTTAAAAAGTGTAACTACCAGTTACAAATTACATAATTGCCCTATTTGCGAAATAATCAAGAAGTAACCATCAATCAATCAGTCAAATCGCAATCAAGTACGCAGGAACACTGATGTCATTCCAGGTAGACGACCTAATAGCAACTGACTGTGTTACACCTGCACCAACATAGTAGTGGGTTGCTTCATCAAAATTAAATGAACCAATTAACGTTAATAAAAAAGAATTGAAATGGGGCTAAGATTAGAATTAAAGGCCTAATAATAATGTAAAAGTTAATAATATTTGTTTTATCGGGCGAGCGAAATAAATCTTTGCAAGAGATCTGTTGCCTATTGGGCAGAGTTAGCTTGCAAAGCTGAGAACTGAGGATGGTAGAATCGTTTTGTCCAAACCTGGGCTCATGAGTGAGAGAGGATTTTTATGGACAGCTGTAGCCGTACACGTCAACACGTAAATCTATTCCTAATCTAGCTAACGACTCACGATTTAGATTAACCCGACATCATCCCGAAGATATACTAGACGTTAGCCTGTACGACATTAGAATGGCTTTCAAACAGCTTAAAAACAACAAGGCACCAGGCGATAACGGAATAACGGCTAAGCTCCTGAAGGCGCCGGAAAGCCAATCCTTATTAGGGCGCTTCAAAAGCTTTGTCTTTGTCTACAAGTTGTTTTCGAGTGATTACGAACCATCCCACACGCAGGTTTGACGACTGTCCATCTGCTTAGCATATGTGGACTACGAAAAAGCCTTTGATTCGATCGAGACGGGCTGTGCTGTGTTACAAGCTCTCCAGCGGTATCAATTAGCTTACCGGTATATCAAAGTGCTAAAGTGTTTAAATACGAGAACTCCACTATGTCAGTCTGTCTCCAAGAACAAATCTCTAAACCAATACCATTGCAGCGGGGAGTTGGCAAGGAGATATCATCTCTCCGAAACTATTTACTGCTGCACTGGAAGATGTTTTCAAGGTCCTGGACTGAAGGGGGCTCGGCATCAACATAAATGGCGAGTATATCACTCACCTTCGTTTTGCCGACGATAAAGTGGTTATGGCTGAGATCATGGAGAACTTAGCTCGATGATCTGGGTTGAGTAGGTCTTCTAAGGAAGTTGGTCTTAAGATGAACGTGGACAAAACGAAGATCATTTTTAACGTCCATGTAGTACTAACTCCAATTAAGAACTAAGACTACGTTCGTTAACTCGTTATCGACGAATATGTGTATCTGGGACAAACAGTCCAGTTGGGCAGGTGGAGGTGGAGATCAATCGTCGAATGTGTCTTGGCTGGGCGACCGAGCTGAGCTGATGCTGGAGGCCATAGGAACTCCTAAACAATACACAAGATACACACGTCGTGTTTGGGCTCCTTATAACCGAAAACGAGGAGTTGATGACTGTGGAAAAAAGTACAGTCGCTAATGAAGGCTAGTACCAAAAATGAAGTTTATGCCAGAAACTTATTTATTTTGTATTTTTGTTAAATAATATACATTCCATTCAGATTTACCATTGAAAAATAGATAATACAAGCTTCTTTCAAGTTTCTTTTAGTTAATTATCATATTTTTGATCAATTTTTTAAAGATCCGTTAGATCCGAAATATCCGGATCCTGAGAGCCTTAGGATCCGGATCCAAAAAACGGCGGATATCCGGATATTTTGGATATCCGGATATCCGGATTGCAAACCCTAGTCTCACCTCTAATCTCTCCCCGCCCGCCGCCCGCGCCGGCGTCGAGCGGGGCGTCCCTGCCGCCCGCGCCCCTCACCCCGAGCGCACTCGGCTTTCTTCGGCAACATGGCCCATACGGCAATTTATGCTACATTGACTGAAACTAGTTTTATCAAATACAAATACAAATGCGTTTATTTTTCTCTTTAAATTACATTGGTGTATCGGTTAGTAATACCTTATCCCATCAAAAACATTACATGTAAAAAGATGCAAGTCTCGCAACACAGTTCTTCTACAACAATAAAGTAATGATATGTAATGTTAAACCAAGTCGGTTATATTTTAGTCAATAGCACCGGAGGGGTGTCCACAGAACAAGATTTCCACCGACTTGCATCGGCATTACTTTATTTTTTTAAATATATATAATGACTTGGCCATCGCACACAATGCTTTACTTATACATGTGTGTATCGCTCAAACTCGCTCAAGCTGCATGTCATTAGGGCTCTATGTTTAATTAGGAATATTTTAATAATCAGCTGACGATTGTTCTTTTGCCATTATGTAGCCGTGCGATGGCCAAGCCATTTTATATATTTAAAAAAATAAAGTAATGCCGATGCAAGTCGGTGGAAATCTTGTTCTGTGGACACCCCTCCGGTGCTATTAACTAAAATATAACCGACTTGGTTTAACATTACATATCATTACTTTTTTGTTGTAGAAGAACTGTGTTGCGAGACTTGCATCTTTTTACATGTAATGTTTTTGATGGGATCTCATCTCTTTTTTGTAGGTAGTCCTTCTTTTTAGGGTTCCGTACCAAAAAGGTAAAAAAGGAACCCTATTGGTTTTTTAGGGTTCCGTACCAAAAAGGTAAAAAAGGAACCCTGTTGGTTTCACTTTGTCTGTCTGTCTGTCTGTCTGTCTGTCTGTCTGTCACATCGCTAAATATCTCAGGAACTACTTATCCTATCGATTTGAAATTTGGAATAGTTATAAACAAGGGTAACCCAGATACATAGAAGATGTTTTTTTTAATTATTTTATTTTATTTTCTGTGAATAATGACAGATAAAAGGGGGTTCAAAATTTTAAAGTCTGGCAACTATGTCAAGTGGGGTATCATATGAAAGGGCTTGACTTGTACATTCTGGAAAAAAAAATAGTTTTTTTTTTCGTTGGGGAAATTTCGATTTACGAGGGAAAATGTAAAAAAAAATACCATTCCCCCCCTTATCTCCGAAGTTTACGAAGAAAAAAAATTGAAATTATTACACAACATTAATATGCATATATATTTTACAGGAAAAATATAGCCATAGCCCTATCTAGTTCTTCTTTTTTTTTAATCATCAAAAAACTCTTCTATACTAAGTTTGTAATTTAATCACCTTTGTATATATTTTTGTTTTATATTTAGATTTACAAAATTACGTTGAAAATACCTTCTTTCAAATAAAAAAACAATTATTGACATCGGTTGATGTCATAAAGAATTATCCTTGAAAAACCAACATACGTACTAAGTTATTCAGTCGCGCAAATTAGTAACACAATGCGCCGATAGATGGTGCTGTCATGTTTTTTAAGATTGTTCCTGAATTAATGTGGTCGGGACGGGTACACAATTACATATACAAGAACTGTGTACGGAACCCTCGGTGCGCGAGTCGGACTCGCACTTGACCGGTTTTTTTTCTTTTCAGGTACGACTTCTTGTAACGAACATTCAATCTGCAAAAGTAACTTTGTAATCGCATGTATTTTGTATAGGATTACAAACTTACTTATGCAGTTTGCGTTACTTATCAGGGTCACCAGGTACTCCAGATTTTATAGTTTTCCCTTTATGTGGCCATTAAACCCTAACTCTATACCAAATTTCAGCTCTCTGAGTTTATGGGAAGTACTAGTTCTATTCTTATGATTATGAGTGAGTGAGTGTCGTAAATGCGAAACTTTGCTTTCGCTTAACATCGGAACTAAATGACCTACAGACTTGAAATTTTGGATTTTAAGTATGTGATTATAGCTTACTGGATGACGAAAATTTCTGCGTTCTGGTCTTATCCAGAGGTTCTCAAATAGGGGCCTGAAAATGCGGCGAAATGGTTCCAGTAAAGGATGGTACGGCAGTGTTTGCTTCGCGCTCGACTTGGCGGGGGCACTGCCGTGCCCCCAGATATCATTACATAGAAGCGAGTCAAACGGCTTGTATTTTACAGGAACCAATTAATCATTCACTCAATCAATTAACTGAAAACTGATCTGGTTAAAGTTCCCGCGTTTATTCAAATATCAATTCTTTTCTTTAAAAAAAAACATGTTACTGAGATTACTCATAGTGCGATTAAACAAAACATAGGTATTTTGAATACACATGGTTGAACAATCAGGCATACTTAGCCTGCCCAACACACATGGTTGGCATATTACGTGACTAAATCAGGCACACTTAGCCCGTTCAGCACACACGGGTGTAAGGACCAATCAGGTGCACTGGGTATATTTCAAAACTCATGGTTTGGAGTCAACAAAAAATATATAGCTCTCATACTAAGTATTCATCTTATTATTACTCCATATTAATACAATCATTATTACTCCATCAAGAAATCCAGAAATCCTATGCTCACTCGCTAGTGGTAACTGGATATTCAATTCAATTCGATAATTAATTCATAATTTCACAAAATAAACTTTTACATGATATTGTCGGTCGTTTAATCCGCGCGCGATCGGATCAACTTGTGAATTTCGAATAAGTAAAATCACTTTGTCGAGATAAATGATTATCCTATCAAAACATAAATGTGAAATGAGAGCCAAGTTCAATATTAAGAATATGCCTCGTTATTGACTTCGCCAACAAAAGAATTGATATCTATATGGGTGCCAAGTTTTGCGTAGAAAATTCGGAAACTTGAGATGTAATTCAAGGTCAAGATTTTGACTTGGCTAGTTTTTACGTACATGCTATAATATTATATTTGTCTATGGTATTTTTTCTAAACTTTGGTTTGGTTGGTTGGCTTTTCGATTTCTGCGACCTCCCGCGAAGAGTACTTGACTTTTACATGCACGGCGCGTGGCTCCGAAGCGGTGCCGCTCAGGGCACTAAATTTCGCGAACACACACCTTAGCCTCCCCACCACCGCCGGAGAGAAGGGAGCTGCGTACTTTTACCCACCGCGCGCTGTTACCCCGAATGACTCTACAGCTACAGCCCGGCTACGGCCAGAGCAGCAGCGAATTAAACAATGCGATGGCGTGGCTTCAGCGACCTATCATTTATGTCAGATGCTTCACTCTTAAACAAAAGGTTAATAATACTACTTTCTAAACCACCACAAGTTTTCTCGCAAGAGAAAAATTACTAAAGATTTTTGCGCCTGGCCCATGGTCCATTATACTATGGGGGTTTTATTTTAACACAGAAATATATCAAGATAGAAGGAAAGAGTGTATGTACCTCGCGTGGCGAAATTACGTCCCGGAGACACAACTGCTCGCCGCAAACATCAGTGTGCTCCCGATCGCGTTATGCGTGCGACGCCAGGTTTTAAAAACAAAATGGCTCTTTGCGCAATAATTAATTGTTCAAACACTTCCAAGAAAGTTGGAGCTGTTAATCGTGGTATTTCCTTTCATTGGTAAGTACAATTTGTCCTTAAATATCTGTTAATAATTAAAAAACGAAATATTTTATTATTTTCATCATAACGGTAGCGGGCGATTGTGTGTCAACGCTAGCTTTCCATTGCGGCTTTAATTTGACGAGCCAGACTTGGCGTGCGTTCAAAACCAGCAATGTAAAAATAAGCTATTCAAACTGTCGAGTCACGTTCAAGGTCGATAGTCATTTTTTCTGTCAAAACACTCAAAACTAAAGAATAGTGCTGTACACTGCGATTTTCTTACACGATTATTAAAATCGATTTTGAAAACGACGAAATGATAATTACGTTCTTATATTATTATGCAGCTATATAATGTACGTAGTGCAAAACAAATATTATTAATCGCTTTCCTCTTAGCTTCTTAATATTTCTTCGCGGGACTTCTTTGATTTTCCATGGTCTGTAACAAAGAATATATAAAAAACCGGCCAAGTGCGGGTCAGACTCGCGCACGAAGGGTTCCGTACCATTATCTATAAAAACGGCAATAAAAATTATATCTTTTGTATGGGAGCCCCCTTAAATATTTATTTTATTGTTATGCATATTATATTAATATGCATTTGTTGTTATAGCGGCGTCAGAAAAAACAGGAACAGGAACTGTTTTACAGGTTTCACAGCCAAACGGTTGGAGCTTGGTAGGTATCGGACGTAGGTGGCGAGTGAAACGAGCGCTGGTTGGTAGCACACTGATTTAATACTATAATAGGAGCGCGGACGCAGCCACACACACATGCATACATAGCACCCCTCCCCCTATTTTAACAACATAGTTATATTAAAAGTATTTCTTAAAATCTACGTTTAATTGAGAACGACGGCGTAAGCGGCTACGCATTTGTCCGCGCAAGTTTTGGTCACCCGGTGGCTCAGCCTCTGTGGGGGCCATCTCAGTGTCTGAGCCTGCGTCATCCACGGCATCTGTAAAGGATTCTGCCTCTTGGAATTCAGAGTCACTCTGCACTGACCCTTCCCCTTCCGGAACATGCTCAGCGGTGCTTCCGGTCAGACCCACCTGCCCTGCCCTTCTATCTGGTGATGGCTGGGGCGCTTGTGATACGTGAAGTGTAGGCGAAGGTAAGGACGATATCTGCGTTGAAGGCGGCATCTGTGGTGAGGGCGGTATGCGGACGTCTGCGGGCGGCGGTGGCAGCAGAGGTGGCGGCGGCAGCAGAGGTGGCGGCGGCAGCAGAGGTGGCGGCGGCAGCAGAGGAGGCTGAGGCTCAGACAGGGGTAAGTACTCGTCCATGTCGTTTATTTTGTGATCTCCCAGACTACCATTACTTAAGGTGCCCTTATATTTAATTATTTGATTTTTATGTTTTTTTATAATTATTGCAGTATCGTAATCTTTAACTAAGTATAGTACCTTGCCAATTCTCTTATCAATAACCCCTTTACACCAACTATATTTATCTTTGTTCATATATTTTTTATAAAGTATTAGTTCACCTTTTTTAAAGTTACGTGAATAGGATTCTTTAAATTGTGAGCACTGTGGAGATTTTTTAGGTTTTATAGTAATGGGTTCAACGGATGGCGGGGGCGATAACTCTGAACACGGATGTGTTATATCGAGTCTACATCTTATCTTACGTCCGAATACTAATTGCGCTGGTGCGCAGCCTGTGGTTGAATGTATTGAATTGCGATAATCCATTAAATACTTACCTCAACAATAGTAAACGTCTTTGTCGTTCATTACTACCCGATAGCATGCTCGACTTAATACCCTTTTTTGTAATTTTAACAAAGGTCTCCGCCTGGCCGTTACTAGCGGGGCAATAAGCCGGTGACGTAACATGTTCTATACTGTTAAGGTTGCAGAATCGCGTGAACTCCTGAGAGCAAAACGCGGTACCATTGTCACTCACGATTGTTTTCGGCAATCCAAACCTAGATATAAACTCGCACAGTTTATCAATTACGGCGGTGGATGTTGTGGTATTCATAGGATACACTTCTACCCATTTACTATAAGCGTCCACAGCTACCAAATACATATGGCCGTTTACGGGGCCCAAAAAATCTATGTGTAATCTCTCAAAACAATGTGTAGTGGCGGGCCACGGTGCGGGCGGCGCGCGGGGCGGGGACGGCCGCAGCTGCTGGCACACTTTGCAGGAACCCAAAAAAGTTTCCAAAGCGTTGTCAATGCCTGGGAACCAAAACCGGGCCCGAGCCTCTGCTTTAGTTTTAACTATTCCTAAATGCGACGTGTGTAATTCTGACAGAACTTTTTTGCGCAACGAATGTGGAATTACTGCTGTGGGTCATAAACCCCGCATAATGACCCCATTTTCTAAGGCTAGTTGGGTCCTGCACAAGTGATAGGGTTTCAATTGCATATCGGTGGTTTTATTAGGCCAACCATTGACGATTATACCTACTTACTAAATTTAAAATTTCATCCCGTTTAGTTTCCTTATGCAGCTCGTTTATAGTTATTGGCAAGTTATCCCCGTCCGCAAGAAAACAAACATAATTAAATACTAGACGAGAAAACCGGAATAATCCCCGGTGTGTATTAATACACGTTAGCATTTGAGATTCCTCGTCCAGCTCGAACTGGTTATACGGTTAAAAAAAACTGGTTTTGCACCTTCCTTAAGTCTCAACTTGATCTTATATTTATTGAACAATCCTAAGCTATCTGAAAATAATTTAGGGTACCGTTCCATTAATTTATCATCTCCTACGTCTTTGCAATAATGAACAGGCAATAACTGCAATTTAAATAAAGATATAAAGTCTCTGCCTAGCAGCGGTGGACCGCCGTCGCGAACAACAAACACGCTCAATACGCGAGTGCTAACCCGCGAATTCCACAGTCAACTTTAAATTACCCATGCATTGTAATTGCTGACCTGAATAGGTCATTAACCTTTTAGTAGTGGGTGACAATGGCACGTCCTTGAAATGCAACTTGTATGTAATATGAGATATGACCGTCACCGCAGACCCACTATCAATTTGAAATTTTAACTTTAGGCCGTTAATTTTAACCGTTTCAACCATAGGCTCCCCGTTTACGGATCGTATGTGAAACAACTCACTGTCGTCGTCGTCATCGCCCCGACAATCCGCGGACGCATCCATGTAATTTACATTAGTACACATCCTGCGTATATTGCCCTTTTTTATTGCACTTTTTGCACGTAAACTTAGCGAAACGACACTGTGACGCACTATGGCTAGTATAGCCGCACACTGAACATTTAGGCTTATCACTTCCGTCCTTGCGACGATCCTCGCGCGCGATCTTGAAGATATCTGCGGTGGCGGCGGCGGCCGGGCCGGCCGCTGACGCTCAACGAAACGATGTTTTGTTAGGATTTTTTCTTGATTTAATGTATAACTGCACGTCATGCCTATAATTTTTGAAAAATGTTTAACCTTCAAACGTCACTAGTTTTTATTATGGACCAATAGCTAGGTTCGAAATATGGTCTAGTGATCCATATTATGAGGGGTGATGACAATATGGACTGCTGGTGAATCCATATACTTATTCGATATTTTATTTGTTTAAGGTCAGGAAAAAAAGGAGAAGTAAAGAAGACTGCACCTAAACGAAAATCAAAGACCAACCAAAAAAATGCGAAACAGACAGCTCAAAAAAAGAGAAAAACGACAAAGAAGGTCCTGATTTCCAGTTCTGAAAAAGATAATTATCCAGTAAACGACGATACAGACGAAAGTCCTGATCGAAGTGCGAGTAATAATGCCAAATGTTTGTATTGCGATGGTTTATTTTCGGAGGATATTCGTGGGGAGCAATGGATACAGTGTCCTTCTTGTCTACAATGGGCACATGAGGAATGCGCTGGTGTAGATGGCGTTTCGTTTTTGTGTGAATATTGCAAAAACTGATGGCACCTAAAACCTCCCAACTATAGTCTAATAATGGTCCATATTTTGTACCCCCAGTCCATATTAAATACCTAGTGGTCCAAATTAAGTTCCTTTTTTGTGAGACTGAAATTTAACATATTTTATAAAAACGAAAACATTGTTGGAGGATTTGTTTCCTGGATGCAATTTTAGCATAACATGTAATCATTACATAGTTTCTCGACTGATTGACATTAATTACACTTGTTTAACTTCAAACTTAGCTAGCTAGCTCCGTTAGCTTTTTGGTGAAGGAAAACATCGTGAGGATACCTGCATACATCCGCGAAGAAATTCAAAGTTGTATGTGAAGTCCCCAACCCGCTCTGGGCCAGCGTGGGGACTACTGCCCAATCCCTCTCATCTATGAGAGGAGGCCTGTGCCCAGCAGTGGGACGTATATAGGCTGATGATGATGATGATGATGAACTTCAAAGTTCTGTGTTTCATTTCACTCAATCCTTATGGTAGTCCATATTTAGAGAACTTACTCTAGTAACAGCGGTCACGTCACGAGGCACGACGCGACGCGTCGCTTACACACTGTTCCAGTGATATCGTCGCTAAGTAACAACGTTATTTTGTAACGTTGTTACTTCGTGACTAGTCACACTGTTACTTTTTAACGGCGGATCACCGTGATTTTTCATCGTGAAGTTATTTGTCACCCACCTCTATGCGGTATGCATTATGCAGTGTTTCCCGGGAACGTGTCCCGTTATGAATGTGCAGTGCTACGTGTGTCAAAATTACGGTCATTATGCGAGGCTGTGTAACACGCCACAAAATGTCAATAAAATGTACGATATCGAAATTTGTAACGACGAGGCAGCCGCCGAGGACGATTGTGAGTTATTTTAAATGTTTCTGTGGTACAAAACGTGTCCAATTTGAAACTTTCCGAACCACCCTTGCAAGTCAAGGTCTCGTACGAGACCACAACCACCACCACCACTAGGGAGTGCAATCTTGCAGCATAATATACAATCTCGGTATTTGCAAGATTGGAAAAGTCTAATCTTGCGAGATCTCGGTATTTGCGAGATCTCGCAAATCTAAAAATTACTTTAAATAATTATAACTATTCCATTTAAACTCGGTATAATTGCAGTTTTAGGGGCGAAATGATTATTAAATACAATTGTGCCGATTCATTACAAAAAAAAATCAAGAGTAATTTTGAAGAACAAAAAATTAAAAAACTCAACATTCGTGTGTCAACTAGCATTTTCTGTATTTTGGATGTTTCGTTCGTATATTATGCTAAACAACAGAAAAGGTCCATTCTACCTTGTAGCTTGTGCATATACGCCAACTTTTCCCTCTCCTGAATCAATGTGTTTTTTTTCTAATACTTACATATGTTTCTCAACTATGTAATGGACATGTTCCACACTTGAAGGACTTTCTTATGACGGGTTTTTATTTCAATTTCTTGATCAAGAGAAGCTTATTATCAAAATGACAAACACATAGAAATGCTGTAGTAAAAAGGCTACAAGTGGAAAAATAAGGGGGTGGGAGTGACTAAATTTAGCTAATTTTTCTGCTCTCTATGTTCTGCAAATAATAATACTTACAGTTAAAATGTCTTTTCTGGTATTAAAATGGTAATAGTTAGTGCATAAATTGGTTACAAAACTATTAAGTAATTTTTATAGGTACAATATTTTACTAAGTCAAAATAGTCAAATCATCATTATTCATATATATATATATATATCAAAATGTCTCCACTCGATAGGCCCTAAGATATACAACAAGCTGCCTCTGGAAATCAAAAGTGCGCCGAGCATGAGGTGTTTTGTAAACAAGCTTAAAACTAAACTAGCATCAGATGCATGGTATACAGTAGACGAATTTCTAAATTCCAACACTGATAAAACATCAACTTAACTGGTTCGCTAGCCAATAAAATAGGTAGGTAATATTGAAACTATGCTTATGGACATATATATAATACCTATAAAATGTAACATGTATTTGGAAAACGTATAATTGTAACAATAATTTATTATTTTTTATATAAATATGACATGTAAAATTATGTTTTACGAAAAATAAATGAATGAATGAATGAATTCGGCGCTCAGACTCAGCTCTGGGGACCGATTTTTGAGTGTCGAACGCTCGAGTTTTCACTCGACATCTGTCAAAACGTCATAGTTTTTTGACGCATCTCGAGTGAAAATTCGAGCGTTCGACTCTCAAAAATCGACCCCCAGACTCGACTCAGCCGGCTTCTGTGCTTTTTAGTGTTGGTAGGTTTTACGAGTATTAGGTACTTTCGTACATGTACCTATCGTGAACAGCAAAGCTGGTTCAGAGGTGATAACTTGATAATATCGATTTTTCTTTGTCACAACACAATACTTAAATTACTAATTTGACCAGCTGAGACAAATGTTCTATGACCGACAAAGCGGCATATTCTTCTTTTAGCACTGAATAGAAAATTATATCTGCATTATAGTAAATTTATTTCACGAGCACGGGTCGCATGAATATGTGTGTAGAACGCGTCGTTGCGAGCTCGCGCATTGCGCTCACTTCGCCTCGGTTCTACGGTAAGCGCTGTTGTCAGATTTATATCATAACTCTACGAGGTCTAAGAGTTGTAAATATTTAACAAATTAATAAACTCCATGCTTATGTTTGATGACGCGCGTTCGAAATAGTACATTACTTAACAAGGGCGGTAAAACAAAGAATGTCTCAGATAGCAGGTAAATAAATATGCGATCTGAGGCTTTCTTTATTACCGCCCGTGTTAAGTACAAAATTTTATGTCACCCCCTGGCCAGGAAGGGGGATTTCCCGCGCGCGGAGCGTGCGTTAATTGCCGCTTTATGGCCAGGTGTGACATAATAGTACATTACTTAACAAGGGCGGTAAAACAAAGAATGTCTCAGATCGCAGGTATTTGACGCCCGAGCCGAAGGCAAGGGCGATACATATGCGATCTGAGGCTTTATTTATTACCGCCCGTGTTAAGTACAAAATTTTATGTCATCCCCTGGCCAGGAAGTGGGATTCCCGCGCGCGGAGCGTGCGGTAATTGCCGCTTTATGGCCAGGTGTGACATAAAATATGTTATTACCCTGTTGGTGTTAGTTGTTACGATTTTCACGTTTTAAATGATATTTTTGCCGCATTTTAGATTTGGACTTATAATATAGATTCTCTTCTTTTCAGATTGTCGGAGCGATTAAATCATATAATGGTATGGTCACATATTAAAATACCTAAAATCGATATACCTATTGTCATAATACCTATGTACGAAATACCTATTTTTAAAATACCTATCACTTATTTAACCTACAGTTTAAATGACCGAAGATTGAAATACCTACGTTCAAAAAACCTATTGAACGAAATACCTAATACTGTTCAAAATCCCTACCGGATGAAATACCTAAGGGACGATTCGCCTAAGTTTGATATACCTACAGTCAAAATACCTATAGTACATTATCGCGACAGGTTTTAAAAATTTGGTTTTTGAAAAGTAGTTTTATTCAACGTAAGAAACATCAAAAATCAAGAATGTCAGTAGAATAATAATTTTACGGGAAAATGTTCGGTTCTGGCGCTTCGCCGGCCGCTCCCGCGGCACGCTCGCTTCGCTCGCTCGCCTCGCGCGCTGTAGGGTTGCAGTTCTACCTAACCACTCCTCCTCGCTTCGCTCGTCGTCGTACCTACACCGACCTGGTTTAGAGTACAATATGTAGAAGTCGAGAATAGAGGTGGATATTGTCATAATATTATTTTTTACCCGTTTCTAAGGCAGGTCGGTGTAGGTACGACGACGAGCGAAGCGAGGAGGAGTGGTTAGGTAGAACTGCAACCCTACAGCGCGCGAGCCGAGCGAGCGAAGCGAGCACACAACGCTTACTCATACATATGTACTGCTTAAACTCGCTCTAGCTGTATGTCATTAGGGCTAGCGTATGTTTCATTAGGATTATTTTAAACAGTTGATGATTATTTTTATGTCAAGAGTAGCCACGCGATGGCCAGCGTCTCAATGAGCGAGTTTAAGCAATACGTACATTATTTATGAGTAAAGCGTTGTGTGCGATGGCCAAGTCATTCTATGTATTTAAAAAAATATATAAAGTAATGCCTATGCAAGTCGGTGGAAATCTAGTTCTGTGGACAACCCCCCGGTACTACTGATTAAAATATAACCGACTTGGTTTAACATTACATATCAAAACTTTTTTGTTGTAGAAGAACTGTGCTGCGAGACTTGCACCTTTTTACATGTAATGTTTTTGATAGGATCTCATCTCTTTTTGTAGGCTGTCCTTCTTTTTTTCTTTTCAGGTACGACTTCTTGTACGTCAGCTACCATTTTCCTCGAAGCCCACTCTCTGTCTTTATGGGTTTTTCTCTGAGGTTAGGACGTGACAATTTCTGACAAGTCTGGACGGTAAATGCTTCTAAGTCTATTGTATTCTGAAATTGCAGATTCTTGAGCTTTGATGCTATTAAAATCGACATTGATTAGATGTAAACCGCCCAAACTTGTCACTCTCTTTATTTTTTTGGCCTTCCTCGTTTTTTATTTAGTTAAATTTTCAATATGTTCATTTAATTGGTTATCATTAAGCGATACTCCCGATAATGTATTATCAGGAAGAAGAATTTCATAATGACCCCCTAAGAAACTACCAGAGAATCGTAAACGTTTCACCGGGTTCCCAGAATCCCCACCAAAAGATCCTCTCAAACAGCCATTTTCGTAAACCTCTAAAGTAAAAGGATACAAAGCGGCGGCCGCCATAAGTTCTGATACAGAACCGTATGTAGTTGAATTCAGCATTGCCGTCGAGTATAAATCAGCGTTAATGTATGGATTGCCGAGCTCGTCACAAGTGTACAGCTGCATTTCATCCCAATGCGCTACTACATACCAGGGATCGGATACCGGTATTATTTTCAAACCGGTTTCGGCCATTGACCCCAAACCGAAATGAATAGCGTTTGTGGTTTCGTTCTTGTTTCTGGTTTTCGGCACTCAAAACCGGTTAGTGAAGGAACTGTTCTGGGCCCAATTTCGTTTCCGTGGAACGAAATTAACCGGTTTTCGACGGAGACAACCAGTCTTAACTCGAATTTTTGACAGAGGCCGCCAAGGGTTACTATTATCCGCAGCGGGAGTGCGCTTACAATTTATTTAAAAGCTAATTTATAATTTGATATTAAATTTTACCACTATACCTGATGTCGAGGGTCTGATGATGCAGCCGGAAGAGAGCCACTGGAACTGCCTAACGGAAAGTGATAAAGTAGTCGAGTTTGGGCTTGTTTGTTTTGTTGTCTTGAGTACTTACCAATGGACCTGATGTCGAGGGTCTGATGATGCAGTCGGAAGAGAGGTACTGGAACTGCCTAACGGAAAGTGCTACGATAGTCGAGTTTGGGCTTGTTTGTTTTGTTGTCTTGAGTACTTACCACTAGACCTGATATCGAGGGTCTGATGATGCAGCCGGAAGAGAGGCACTGGAACTGTGTAACGGAAAGTGATAAAGTAGTCGAGTTTGGGCTTGTTTGTTTTGTTGTCTTGAGTACTTACTAATGGCCCTGATGTCGAGGGTCTGATGATGCAGCCAGAAGAGAGCTACTGGAACTGCATAACGGAAAGTGATAAAGTAGTCGAGTTAGGGCTTGTTTGTTTTGTTGTCTTGAGTACTTACCACTGGACCTGATGTCGAGGGTCTGATGATGCAGACGGAAGAGAGCCACTGGAACTGCCTAACGGAAAGTGATAAAGTAGTCGAGTTTGGGCTTGTTTGTTTTGTTGCCTTGAGTACTTACCCCTGGACCTGATGTCGAGGGTCTGATGATGCAGCCGGAAGAGAGGCACTGGAACTGCCTAACGGAAAGAGATAAAGTAATCGAGTTTGGGCTTGTTTGTTTTGTTGTCTTGAGTACTTACCCCTGGACCTGATGTCGAGGGTCTGATGATGCAGCCGGAAGAGAGGCACTGGAACTGCCTAACGGAAAGAGATAAAGTAATCGAGTTTGGGCTTGTTTGTTTTGTTGTCTTGGGTACATACCACTGGACCTAATGTCGAGGGTCTGATGATGCTGTCGGAAGAGAGCCACTGGAACTGCCTAAAGGACAGTGCTACGGTAGTCGAGTTTGGGCTTGTTTGTTTTGTTGTCTTGAGTACTTACCACTGGACCTGATGTCGAGGGTCTGATGATGCAATCGGAAGAGAGGTACTGGAACTGCCTAACGGAAAGTGATAAAGTAGTCGAGTTTGGGCTTGTTTGTTTTGTTGTTTTGAGTACTTACCAATGGACCTAATTTCGAGGGTCTGATGATGCAGCCAGAAGAGAGCCACTGGAACTGCCTAACGGAAAGTGATAAAGTAGTCTAGTTTGGGCTTGTTTGTTTTGTTGTCTTGAGTACTTACCCCTGGACCTGATGTCGAGGGTCTGATGATGCAGCCGGAAGAGAGGCATTGGAACTGCCTAACGGAAAGTGATAAAGTAATCGAGTTTGGGCTTGTTTGTTTTGTTGTCTTGAGTACTTAGCACTGGACCTGATGTCGAGGGTCTGATGATGCAGTCGGAAGAAAGGCACTGGAACTGCCTGACGGTAAGTGCTACGAAAGTCGAGTTTGGGCTTGTTTGTTTTGTTGTCTTGAGTACTTACCACTAGACCTGATATCGAGACCTGATATCAGACCCTCGACATCAGGTCCAGTGGTAAGTACTCAAGACAACAAAACAAACAAGCCCAAACTCGACTACTTTATTACTTTCCGTTAGGCAGTTCCAGTGCCTCTCTTCCGGCTGCATCATCAGACCCTCGACATCGGTCCAGTGGTAAGTACTCAAGAGAACAAAACAAACAAGCCCAAACTCGACTATTACTTTCCGTTAGGCAGTTCCAGTGCCTCTCTTCCGACTGCATCATCAGACCCTCGACATCAGGTCCAGTGGTAAGTACTCAAGACAACAAAACAAACAAGCCCAAACTCGACTACTTTATCACTTTCCGTTTGGCAGTTCCAGTGGCTCTCTTCCGGCTGCATCATCAGACCCTCGACATCAGGTCCAGTGGTAAGTACTCAAGACAACAAAACAAACAAGCCCAAACTCGATTACTTTATCACTTTCCGTTTGGCAGTTCCATTGCCTCTCTTCCGGCTGCATCATCAGACCCTCGACATCGGTCCAGTGGTAAGTACTCAAGACAATAAAATAAACAAGCCCAAACTCGACTACTTTATCACTTTCCGTTAGGCAGTTCCAGTGACTCGCTTCCGGCTGCATCATCAGACCCTCGACATCAGGTCCAGTGGTAAGTACTCAAGACAACAAAACAAACAAGCCCAAACTCGACTACTTTATCACTTTCCGTTAGGCAGTTCCAGTGACTCTCTTCCGGCTGCATCATCAGACCCTCGAAATCAGGTCCAGTGGTAAGTACTCGAGACAACAAAACAAACAAGCCCAAACTCGACTACTTTATCACTTTCCGTTAGGCAGTTCCAGTGACTCTCTTCCAGCTGCATCATCAGACCCTCGACGTGGCTGTCTTCCGTTCCGGCGGCATCATATAAATTAGCTTCTAATCTAAATATTATAAGAGCACACGCGCCGCGGGGCCCGCGGGTGATGGTATTACCTGACGACAACGCCTTCAAAAGTGACAGCCGTGACATTTTAAACCGGTTTAATAAAGTTCCACGGAACGTTAAAATTCCGTTCTCCTAGAATACTGATAACCGAAATAATTCGTTCTTTCACTAACAGGTATTTTGATAAACCGGTATTATGTAAGAACGAAATCAAACCGGTTTAGGAACAAAATAATACCGGTATTTGGAAACCGGTTCCGATCCCTGCTACATACTCGACTATGGCACGCCTAATATCATACGATGACTCAATTTTCCCATGAATACAGAATGACAAAGAATGGAATTAACAGGAACCATCTCTAGGCATAGGGACGACCTGGTGCGGTGTAGGATGGTTATTTATGTACAATACTTCCATTGCAACATTCATTGTGCGGTAGGTAAGTAGTTTATTTATGTTGTCAATTTAGTTTTATTAAATCAACCGAATATTAGCTATAAATATGTAGAATTAGTTACGGTATCCTAATACTACCTATTTACGCTGTCCTGATACGAGAATTTTTAGTGTATGAACACGAGTATGAGTTACGTAACTGTGAAGAAAACAGTCACATCTTATCACTAGAGCATAATTTAGAACGACGTTCCAGTCAAGAATGCCCTCCTCAGGCATCGAGGGGTGCTTATAATACCTGCCCCTCCCCTGATCGGTGGAGGGGCTAGCTGGGAGAGAGCACGATGCCGGTCTAGAAAATAATCAACTACCCACCATTTGTATTAAAAATCATGACATTCGGCCATCCGACAACGTGCTGACTCCTGGCGCACGGCAAATGATTTAAATAACTAATAATCATGACATTCGACAAGTCGAATATAAGTTTAAACAGGATATAATATTGCAATATGAGTCACAATTAATTATAGCTACCAAATCTTGTTTCATATTGATATAAATAGAGAATATCCTAATTATTATTGTACACAACAATCAACACAATCACTCAGTCAGTTAAGTACATGGTTATAATATAATTTAAATTATTAATAATCATGACATTCGGTAAGTCGAATATAAGTTTACACAGGATTTTTAATATTGCAATAGCATCACAATTAATTATATCTACATAATATTGTTTCATATTGATATAAAGAAGGAATATCCTAATTATTATTGTACACAACAAATAACACAATCAGTTAAGTACGAGTACATGGTTACAATAAATGTATTTGTATAGATATAGATACGAGTGTAGATTGCGCTGTTGACACAATAAAATTGAGCCCGCGTCATTTAATAGTTAAAGTTGCTTAACAGTAAAAACGGTAGTTATATATACATTTTAGGGTTTCTAATGAAGACAAGCGTTATCCCGAAAACTATTACGATTTATAGACATTAGCAAAATTTCAGTGAACTCTAACCAGTGTTGTTATTGACTTTCGTGTAAAAACTTCTTTGTTATTTTAGCTATGTCAAGCCCTTTATACCCTTTCCTATGAATGAAGCAGCGAATATGTGCAAACATCCGAACCGAGTGACCAACAATACTTTTAAAATTAAGTTTACTGTTTAAAACTAAGATATTTAACATAAGTTGGAGAGGAGTAAGCATCCATGCGTTCCCATAACAATATTCAAGGTGTTCCAAAGTTGTTAAGAAAGTTAGAGCAAATGATAAATTGAAACTTAGATGGATAAATAACCAAAGGTATCAAACAGCTAGTAAAATGCTAATTTTATTAATAACTATAAATAAAACAACTCCCGATGCAACCATTTTACGTTATCGTGAGATATATATATATATATATATAAATGTACATAGGAGATTGTCAGTCTTGCAAAAAGATTCGCTGTACAAATGGGAATATGTAAAATTAACGCTGTACACACGGAAATAGGTAAAATGCCGGTTCTACGAAAGGCATTGGGATGTCGTAAATAGGCACAAAAATAAATCAAATGGTCAACCTCTGCATTTTTTTTTTTTTTTTTTTTTTTTAATCTTAGTTATTTGTAAGGGGTTTTATCAGGAATGATGATGTCACCCCTATTGTTACAGATCACTTAAATAACATTTCATCTTCGCTTAGTTTCTCTAAGAATAACTACGAGGCCATCATCTGAGTGTCATCATTGCTTTCCGATCTCTAGGCAAGAAAAGATTCACCACGACCGTTGTAGACATCCTGCTGGAAGCCTTTACTTCGAACGCTTTGCTTTTCGTCTGGGAGGAGTACCGGGCGGCGCGGCGTGCCGCCGTCACTTATCGCCAGCCATCTCTTGGAGGCTAAAACAAACACAATATTCCGAAAAGTAACATATCTTTAATTAAATCACTTTAATTGGGAATCAATTAGTAATGAATTATATAAATGATTATGACCATGACTATGACAGTGCCCAGGTAATGGATTCATTCAATACCCAGTGCATATGCACACCCAATCTAATGTGCAGTTAATTACTCAATAACTTCATATAATAAAATCATTGTTTACACGGTGTATCATTGTCTCCTCAACAATTATCCGACTACGATACGCAGTTCGCTTAAGTAACCGGCGGGAACCTTGCCCACCCAAAATCCAGCGAACACACGTATCGTGCCCCTTCGATGCATCTAGTTAATCCGACGCAGATATGTAGCTCACTCAGAGCATACACATCGCGCCCACACTTAATCCGACGCATGTAGCTCACTCAGAGCATACACATCGCGCCCACACTTAATCCGACGCAGACATGTAGTTCACTCAGCGGAAACCTCATCCACCCAATAATCCAGCGAACATACGTATCGCGCCCATAATCCGACGCTGATACGCAGCGCGCTCTGTGGAAACCTCATCCACCCAATAATCCAGCGAACATACGTATCGCGCCCATAATCCGACGCTGATACGCAGCGCGCTCTGTGGAAACCTCATCCACCCAATAATCCAGCGAGCATACGTACCGCGCCCATAATCCGACGCAGATACGTAATTCGCTCTGTGGAAACCTCATCCACCCAATAATCCAGCGAACATACGTACCGCGCCCATAATCCGACGCAGATCCGTAGTTCGCTCTGTGGAAACCTCATCCACCCTATAATCCAGCGAACATACGTACCGCGCCCATAATCCGACGCAGATCTGTAGTTCGCTCTGTGGAAACCTCATCCACCCTATAACCCAGCGAACATACGTATCGCGTCCACTCATCATAATCATCATAAAATCATTACCATCATAAAATCATCATCACCATCACAAAATCATAATCACCATCATAAAATCATAATCACCATCAAAACCAAAATAATCATTATAAAATCATAATCTTATTCACCATCACAAAATCATAATCATAGTCATCATCATAAAATCATAATCATGATCATCATCATAAAACCAATCATAATCATCATCATAAAATTAATCGTAATCATCTTAATATCCTAATCATCATCATCAAAATAAATATCATCATCATCAAAATAAATATCATCATCATCAAAATAAATATCATCATCATCAAAATAAATATCATCATCATCAAAATAAATATCATCATCATCAAAATAAATATCATCATCATCAAAATAAATATCATCATCATCAAAATAAATATCATCATCATCAAAATAAATATCATCATCATCATAATAAATATCATTATCATCATAATAAATATCATCATCATCATAATAAATATCAACATCATAATAAATATCATCATCCTCATAATAAATATCATCATCATCAAAATAAATATCATCATCATAAAATCATAACCATAATAACCATCATAATCATCATAACATCATCATATGATATGATATGATTTATTTATTTCACAATATACAATGTCACTTAAAATTACCCGTAGTCAATTTTTAGGAATTGAAATTGTGATCGTCAGTTTTTTAATATTATCAAATTACATTAAACTCAGCAATAATTTAGAAGTATATAATGTCAAACAGTTATAAATAAAATAAAATAATGAAGTTGTCAATGGGTTAAAATTAAGATCACCATACAAGGATCGTCATTGATTTTAAAACTATTTTGGTACATAAACATAATCCAGATGTCAAACTAAAACAATTCAAATGTCGCAAAACTAATATACAATATAATAAATTCAGTCAGTAATGTCATAATAGTCGTGACAATCATAGTCGTAACAATCGTAGTCATAACAATCGTAGTCGTAACAATCAGTCGTAACGATCGTAGTCGTAACGATCATAGTCGTAACGATCATAGTCGTAACGATCATAGGCGTAACGATCATAGTCCCAATGATCACAGCCCCAACAATCACAGCCCCAATAATCACAGCCCCAATAATCACAGCCCCAATAATCACAGCCCCAATAATCATAGCCCCAATAATCATAACCCCAACAATCATAGCCCCAATAATCATAGCCCCAGTAATCATAGCCCCAGTAATCATAGCCCCCGTAATCATAGTCCCAATAATCATAGTCCCAATAATGATAGGCCAAGTCATTAAAATCATAGTCATTATCATCATCTCTATAGTAGTCATCATCTTCATAATAGTCATCATCTTCATAGTAATGATTTCCAAAGTAATAATCATCAGCATAGTAGTGATCATCACCATAGTAGACATCACCATTGTACCTGTACCTGTATACCCTTCTTCTGCAAATAAACTATTATCTTATCTTAGTAATTATCATCATTATAGTAGTCATCCGCTTCATAGTAGTCATCCGCTTCATAGTAGTCATCATCTTCATAGTAGTCTTCGTAGTAGTAGTCATCACCATCATAATAGTATCCAACATAATAGTATTCATCACCAGCATAGTAGTATTCACCATCATCATATTAGTCATCATCATCGTAGAGTCATCATCATCGTAGAGTCATCATCATCGTAGAGTCATCATCATCGTAGAGTCATCATCATCGTAGAGTCATCATCATCGTAGAGTCATCATCATCGTAGAGTCATCATCATCGTAGAGTCATCATCATCGTAGAGTCATCATCATCGTAGAGTCATCATCATCGTAGAGTCATCATCATCGTAGAGTCATCATCATCGTAGAGTCATCATCATCGTAGAGTCATCACCATCGTAGAGTCATCATCATCGTAGAGTCATCATCATCGTAGAGTCATCATCATCGTAGAGTCATCATCATCGTAGAGTCATCATCATCGTAGAGTCATCATCACCGCGGAGTCATCATCATCGTAGAGTCATCATCATCGTAGAGTCATCATCATCGTAGAATCATCACTATCGTAGTCATCATAATCGTAGAGTTATCATCACCGTAGAGACATCATCATCACCGTAGAGACATCATAATCATCATTGTAGAGTCATCATCATCACCGGCGTAGAGATCATCATCATCGTCGTAGAGTCATCATCATCGTCGTAGAGTCATCATCATCGTTGTAGAGTCATCATCATCATCATCATCATCATCGCCGTAGAGTCATCACCGTCATCATTATCGTAGAGTCATCATCATAGTAGTCATCATCACGATAGTAGTCATCATCACGATAGTAGTCATCATCACGATAGTAGTCATCATCACGATAGTAGTCATCATCACGATAGTAGTCATCATCACGATAGTAGTCATCATCACGATAGTAGTCATCATCACGATAGTAGTCATCATCACGATAGTAGTCATCATCACGATAGTAGTCATCATCACAATACAATACAATACAAATATTCTTTATTGTTCACCAAATAATGTACACTAAAAACAAATAACAGAAACAAATTTCACAATGGTAGACAACAGGCGGCACCATACCATACCATATGGTACCATAGTAGGCATCATCACCATAGTAGGCATCATCACCATAGTAGGCATCATCACCATAGTAGGCATCATCACCATAGTAGGCACCAACACCATAGTAGGCATCATCACTATAGTAGGCATCATCACCATAGTAGGCATCATCACCATAGTAGGCATCATCACCATAGTAGTCATCATCACCATAGTCACCACCACCATATTCATCACCACCATATTCATCACCACCATAGTAGTGATCATCATAGTAGTCATCATCATAGTAGTCATCATCACCATAGTAGTCATCATCTGATATAGTCGGCAACAGCATAGTCGGCATCATCATAATCATCATCATTATAGATGGACTCACCCTATATCTATTCAGTTAATCCGACGCAGATATGTAGTCCACTCGGCGGAACCCTCATCCAATCAATAATCCAGCGAACATACTTATAGCGCCCATGTTATATGCCCTCAGTTAAGATAAGAAGAGATAATTTACATGTCATAAAAATAATATAATACGCCTCATGATTGTATATTCAGTTATATATTATATATTGTTGTATATTCGGGAAGTTTGCTTACTAGTAAAAGACCGCCCTGATCTATTCAAATTGAGATCAAAAGTCTATATAAGAATCCAAATAGAAATCGCCAATAATTTATTTTTATATAATTTATTCGTTAACGGTTTACATCTAAGTAGCGCTGGCTTTTTTTTAAAGATATACGAAAAATAACACATTTCAATATAGATCTAGCTGTACGCTGAATATGGTTTATATTCCAATGAACGCCAAATAGCAGCTAGGCCGAGATAATCATATGTTCGGTATCAGAGACCATGGGTACGCTTTACCGAACGGGCGTTCGGTAAAGCGTACACATTGAACCTATCACGCGAACATATTTAATAATAGTACATTACTTAACAAGGGCGGTAAAACAAAGAATGTCTCAGATCGCAGGTATTTGACGTCACCCCCTGGCCAGGAAGCGAGATTTTTCGCGCGCGGAGCGTGCGATAATGGCCACTTTATGGCCAGGTGTGACATAAAATAGTGTTTTAATCTTAATGATTCTGCCATAACAACATAAGTACATTTTATCTAGAAATAAGAACTATTGCAAAATAATAAATACACAATTATTTTGCTTCTACTGATGTTAAATAAATAATATGGAATTTTTAAAATTACCTGAAGCTTATTTTGACGTCAAAAAGTCGTGAAAACTATACATTTCAAATGCAATTTACAAAAAATCTGTCTCGTTTATAGGCGTTCGGTAATTGCTCATTAAATTACTCTATTAATTGGATATGTGTAAAGCGGACTGGTATATATATAACGTTTAAAATTAACGAGTGAAAAAAATATTTCAAAACATACGTTTTTCCCTGATTCCGAATGCTGTTCGGTAAAACCTTCAAGCAGTAGATGAGGGTGACCCATCACCGAATTTACATTTTTGTTGAATTCTGTAAATTTGACTGCACCAATTTCACTTATTTAACTCAAACACACACACTTATTAACTCATGATACGATAACACCCTATTTTGAAGCATAAAGTCACTTTTAAACGATTTTATGACCTTACGAAGTACACTCAGTTTCTTAACCATTTTCGTAAGGAGTCCCATACAACGCCGCGATCGACCTGCTCAATCGATTCTCCCGTTACAACTAAGAAACAAAATGGCTTTCTTTGCCTCGTAGTGGAAGGAATAGGTATCTAGCTAACAGAAAAAAATATCATTACGTAATATTAGCTGTAAGAACTCGACTTATGGCTCAAAATATAGAAAATCCGGTGATAGGGCAGATCCGGTAAAGGATACATCTACCTTATCCATCGTTTAGCTGGCGGGGGGGGGGACACTTGACCATAACAAAAATTATCACTTCAAAGCTTAATATCACGCAAACCGATTCTTAAATAAAAAAATGCTCTTAAAAACCTTATAACATTTTTAAAAGAGCTATCCAACGATACCCCACACGATAGGGTTTGGAAGAAAAAAAATCGCACCACCACTTACATGTAGGAGAGGACCTAAAAAATATTTTTTAAAGATTTTATTCTACCGTTTTGTTAGCGTCATTAATATCTATACTTATGCCAAATTACAGCTTTCTAGTACTAACAGTTACTGAGATAAACGGGGGACAGACGGACGGACGGGCGGACGGACGGACATGGCGAAACTATAAGGGTTCCTTGTTTACTACGGAACCCTAAAAATATAAGTTGGCGTGGCCTGGAAAAAGGTTAATAGAATAGGATGTGAATACGTTTTTGGAATCGTAGCGTAGTACCTACACGGCGCGGAGGATCGTCATCTCATTCGAAGCAGTCGATCTGGGGTTGTCTACCTACACCTTAGTACAGAGAAGACCGCAGTCATAATGACACCCCCAATAGTTCAAGTAAGTTAAAAGTTGATTTATTTTTCGATTTGTTTACAAAAAGTAATGATTGATTTATTGATTTTATAAGTTACCTTCTGCTTTTCTGCGGGCAGAGCTGAGTAATATACTTAGATGTAGATGTGTACCTATACACATTTTAATAGCTTAATCTTTAGCTGTCGTTTTCTCTAGAAAACTTTGATCGTATTCCGTATTAGATTCGGTCTATCTTTGTATCCGTCCATATGGAATAAAATACAGTGGATTTCATTTGTAGCGACCTTGGTTGTAACGACTTTACGGCTGTAGCAACTCTACACCTAAGTCCCTTGTACTTAGAACATACTTTATATGAAATTCCCCCTGGCTATAGCGACTCCGATAGAAACGATGATTTTGGGTGTAGCGAGTGATCAACAACAAATTCCTAGAAATGCCATGCTGATGTTGCGACCTCCTCAGTTGGCTAACAAATTTATAAGACTTACTTAAATTCCACGAAGTTTTTTTATACCTACTACCACGGGGGTGACACGCGAAGGAAACTAAGCGCTGTGGGTAAGTATGTGTGCGTGCGCTGTCGGTACACACGTCAATTGTTTGCGCGAGTGCGTAGCGCGTGGCGCGGACGAATCGCGAGACGCGACGGTAACCCAATCGTAACCCGGCCTGTCAGCCTGGCCTGTCAGGGACGAGGTAACTAACCTCGGTGCAGGGGGGTTCGTGCCCGTTCTGTCTGTATATAATACTATTATACTATTCTGTGCTACTACTAAAGAAAGCTCTCTTATCTGTTGGGTACATTCACAGATGGTCAGCACTTGCGACGACCGGCGACCTTTGCCTATTGTTTAGCTAGTTTACAAACAAAAATAGGTAGCACGTTACACTGGTGATTCCTTTGCAGTCCTTATTTCGTTACAATAAGGTTCACATATTGTCAGTTAACGAGGCTGGTGTTTATTTAAAAAATAAATTAAATGCATAGTTAAAAAGCAAAATTCGGTGCGTTAACTGTGTTCCCTAAACTTGTGGATATGGCTCCTATTTAGACGCGTGTTTACTGTGAAAGAAAAAGCGGAAATCATTTTGAGATTAAAAAATGGAGAAAATAACGTTGATCTGTGCAAGGAATTCAAAGTTTCTCACTCCACAATATCAACAATGTGGAAAAATCGTGACAAAATATTGGAATGTTTTGAATCAAAATCTTTAAAAATGAAGAAAAACCGCAAGCCAACTCATGCAGACGCTGAACATGCACTTCTGGTGTGGTTCAAGGCTCAAAGAAGCCAAAACATACCTTTGAGTGGTCGGCTTTTACAAGAAAAAGAGAATGATTTTGCCAGACGCTTTGGAAAAATGGACTTTCAGTGTTCGGAAAGCTGGATTTACCGATTTCGTCAACGTCACGATATTGTAATGGGTAAAGTTTGTGGTGAAGCTGCCAGTGTATCGCAAAGTGACTGTGACAGTTGGCTAAAACAGTTTTACCTACATTGATTGAGGGTTACGGAGAAAACAAAACCAAATATGAAACGCTGACGAAACAGGTTTGTTTTTCAAGTTGACTCCTGACACATCATTAAAATTTAAAGGAGAAAAGTGTGTTGGTGGGAAGCTATCCAAAGATAGAATTACCGTGCTTGTTGCAACCAGTATGGCTGGTGAAAAGAAAAAATTGCTGGTAGGCAAGGCAAAAAACCAAGGTGTTTCAAAAACGTTTCTTTGCCTGTTGATTATGAAGCGAACAAAAAAGCCTGGATGACATCAGAAATTTTCGAAAAGGTTTTGCGTAAATGGTAGAGGTGAGACGTATTTACGGGAACAGGTTTTTGGAATAGGTTTTGGCATGGACGCGTAAGTACGCGATCCCGCTTGCGCGTCTTTTAGCGTATCGAGTACTAGGCGTACGACGACTCTGAAGACTCGAAACGTCTAAGAGTCTTTATGTTCCGCGCTATTCGTATTCGTCTGCGCGTTCGGATTCTTTCGGGGCACCTCGGGTCGGGGTCGGTTCAGCGCGTATTTGGACCTAGTCTTTGGATCTAGTCTTTTTGTGGACGCGTACTCGCAAGACTCAGTACGCGTTTTGCCTAGTACGTCTCACCTCTAGTAAATGGGACTCTCAGTTACGAAATGACAAAATGAAGATCATTCCATTCGTTGACAACTGTCCAGCTCACAGGAAAATAGAGAACTTGACCACAAAGTAAATAGCGGCGGCGCGCGCCGGAGCAGAGAGTCCGCTCAGTACAAAGTGCCATTTTCGCCGCACGCACACAGACGTAACATTTACAGGCATTCTCGGTTGATTTCGGACGAGCTTAGTCGCGACTGTCACTGTCGCGTCGCCAGTGCTAGTTGTGCGCGCGTTGATCACTTGACGTCCCCGCCGCTACGTAGGTACTTTGTGTCACGTACGTCAAAATGAATAACCGATATTATTACAGTTGGAATGTATTTTATTGTTTAAGTACAGCAAAAAACTGTGCCTACACTTTCTTCAAATTTTCAAACGATATTGAAAGGTAAATAAAACGGTTTTCTCATTTTGGTAGTTACAATACGTAGGTAGGTAATTTTTTGAAACTAGCCGCTTTGATAACGACGATCAACCATTACACATTCATCTTATCGTTCGCTGGTAAAACGCCAGTATTTAAGTACTATGGTTTAGTTAAGTAGGTACCTAATTAATAAGGTATTTAATTTATATTCTTTGTTGGCGCTCTCAACCGCCGCCGGTCGCAAGTCACAACTCGCAGCGGGTCACGTATCAATTTATTAGGGTTCCGTACCCGAAGGGTCAAAACGGAACCCTATTGGTGTCGCTCAGACGTCCGTCCGTCCGTCCGTCGTCTGTCACAAAATTTGTTCCGAAGAATTTTTAGACTTCTCATTGACCTATGAACTTGAAATTTGGTGACAATGTTCAATATTACGTATATTTTAACAACAAATACTATTATATGTATTGATAAATCATATTTTTGAGGTTGATTCGGAACCTTAAATGTGCGAAGTCCGATTCGCACTTGGCCGGTTTTTTACCAAGATACGCTGGTTCATATTTAAATGTCATGTTGAAGAATTTTTATTATACCTACTCCTTTTTAAAATTCAGAATCAATACTCGTACAGAAGCAACCCTGTAGTTTAGGTATGTATTTTCAAGAACGGCGGGAACGGACCTTCTGTATATTTTTTATTTTGTGACTTGACACATATCAAACTGGCTTTTTTGCCACCAAACACAACATCAGTGATTCAGCCTATTGATCAAGGCATAATTAAGAGAATCAAAAGTCATTATTAGGCTTGGAACTTTTGGGTGCTTATCGTGGTTCTAGAATCCATGGAGTCGTCATAATATTAAAATAAAATTTTCGAAGTCAAAGTCAAAGTATATATTACACATTTAACATGTATATACATATATACAAACAACACGCTACTGCCAGTAAACGAAATAAACTAAAACTTTGTTTAAATAAACAGAAATCTAAATAAAAGTCGTTAATATTTCCGGTCCTTTTTTTAGTGATTTTGGCTGTCAATATGCTTTTTTATAATGGACTTTTAGAGTTTCAAGTAAGAATCGCGGAGCATTAAATGTGGGACTTGTCCTCATTGACTTAATGTCAATTCGTTGTAAGTTTCTATCCAACGTCAACACACTGTTTTCACCATTTATTTTGATGGGACAATCTTTTAATATGGTTTACAACAAAAATATTTTTTTTACTGCTTGGAAGTACACATCACATAAAGAACAAAATATAATACTAGACTTAGGTATATTCATTATATTTTTACTCCTTATAGAGCGCTAACCAATACTCAATTTCGTCAGTCGTAACATTATTTATTTTAAATTATATCATTAATAATTATATCCTTCGTAAATCAAAAATGTCAAATTGCTACTTAAATCTTTCTTCATTTTAAGTTACGAAATGAAGTCTGTAGTCTGTCACAACGCAAGTATCAAAGTGGATGCATAATTAGATAAAACATATACTTAAATCGCGTCTCCTGCGAACTGTGACTACTAAAATAACGGATTATAGATTTATGATAAAATTAATTGCACTCTGTTATAATGTGTTTAATAACGATGTAAGAACATAAATCATGACATCTAACATAACGTTTTATTTTTAGACTTTGACTTTGACTTCGAGAATTTTATTTTAAGGCGACGTGAGCTCAGCGCTTAGCTGCTTTCGAGGGGGTGAGGTGCGTGGCTTGAGGGGAGCAGGCGCGGGGTTAGCCGCTTGCCACCGCGCAAACCATTTCTGTTCCCGCGCGCTCGCTGCCGATACCGAGATGTCACAGTATAGTGTATAGCCAGTAGTACAACTCTTAGTCACTACAACTGAACGGGTAAACCATAAATATAATGACCATTGTCAAGACGGCGCCATATTATTCTGATGTATATGTCAATAGTTCAGTATAATCGAAACAATGCGAATGGCACTTGTAATTTTTACTTATCTACTTTCATACACCGTAATATAATATTTTGACACAATGACAACACATCGTGGATTGTAATAAAATAGACTTTTTTATTTTATTCACCCTTATGTTATGATATAATTGTCAAATTGAGTTTATTTACATGTGTGTTTGATCATCTACTTGAAAAACAAAACGAAGTTATTGTTCCTTTCGAAGTATGTCTCAATATTGTTTTTGCACAATTTATTACAATCAAAGTGTAATTAAAATATCCACACATAGAAAAATATAATCTATTTATTAATAAATATTGTAATTATCATAATTCAATATGAGCCAGCAGCAGCATATTTTCCAGAACTTTCCGGGCGTTCGAAATCCTTCTAGAACATGCTCGAAGGGTTAAGATGAAGACTCCATACAGACTTTCTAGACTTCTTCTTCTTCTTTTTTTAGAAACTTCGATCGCGAACTTTCTAGAACCTTCGGTACCTATGCCTATAGCTTGAAAACCCGTTTTCAGAATCCCTTATATCTGATATCAGTATATGGCGTAACAATTCAACAATTATTGCGAAACTTACACTTACGCGTGCGAAGCCGCGGGGCAAAAGCTGGTATTATATAAAAAAAGTCCGCTGTGCCTATTTGTCTGTCCGTACACGCCAAAATAAATACCACCGTTAGTAAAAAAATGTATTACGTTGTACGTTGTGTCACGAGTATTGTCTTACTGTTATTCATAGACTGTGTAAGTTTGGCAGCGTCAAAGCGTTCCAATAAGAAGATTTGATATACCTATACCCACTGTAATACGATATTGCATTACACTTACCATATTTTGTGCAGTTTTCCTTCTATTGGCACCCACAATCTCGAGATGACGAAGTCTAGCATGTTTCCTTTTATTAATTACCCATTGTTTATATTGAAATGTCAAGTGACGTTGAATTGACGCGCGGCTGAGCACTGAACGGGCGGCCGCGCCGGTCGCGTACGAACGAGTTTGCAGAAATGAGTATTATTTTACTACTATTTTTTTGAAGTTTTTAGTTAAGAAAAAGTAATCGATGATTTCAATGAAGTAGAACATTACGCATTTATTGATATAATTTTCATGTTGATAGCTAATGTGCAAAAATTGTTATTACTATTTAAAGGTGTGGTTTAGACGCAAGTTCGCGATTTTTTTTTATTCAGCGAAAGTTGCATAATCATGTTTTGAATCGATGTTTGCACTACAGAAAGGTCTCAAAATTGTTGTGCATATTTTTTGAAAACAATATCTTCATCTACAAACGCGTTAAAAGGCTTCAAAAACTCTGTTCTCTAAGCTCACGTCACCTTAACATATGTCGACTCCATGGATTCTAGAACCACGGTATGCACCCAAAAGTCCCAAGCCTAGTCATTATAGAAATATTTTAGTACACAAAATGATCACCAACATTGAAGAAAACGGTAGCCTGTTTGCCGTGAATGTTTTAGATGCCATTAAAATGATAACGAAGGCATGGCTCGGGTGACTCCGGATACTATAAAAATATGATTTTTGCATGCTGGATTCGGCAAAACATCTACGATCATAGCAACTAACGACAATTTTGATGATGAATTGGATAACATACCATTGGCACAGCTTGCCACAATATCGTCAAGCGGAACGAACGTGGACTGGGATACATATACGTTAACATCGACAATCAGCTTATCACTGCCAGCAATTTGTCCGATGATGAAATTATTGAAACTGTTGCACCAACATCTATAATAAAAGATGAAGAAGATTGTGAAGCAAGTGAGATTCCTACGACCAAGCAAGCATTATGTGCTGTGACAACACTGAAAAGATATTGTTTATTCGGTGACGGTCGAGGAAATATAGACATTGAAAGAATTATGCAAATAGAATACAACTTACAACGCACACTCGCTCAAAAATCCAGAATGACACAATGCAATATTAAACAGTTTTTTAAAATACCTCTAATTAAATAAGTTTAATTACCTGTGTATTCCAATAAATCGATATAAACTGTACAACACGTGTTTTTACCGTCGTAAGTGACCACAAATCGTTCGATCCACGAGGACGCATCCCATTTCTTCCCGTCGCGTACAATGTATGTACTTTATGTTTCGTCTAGCGTAAGTAGGAGTAACGACGTTATTGTAGTGGTCCCTTTGTCGTCGTTACTAACGAAATCCACTGTACTATGTTAGATAGTGATGTATTATAATAATATATAGGATTAGGTAATTGATAAGATGATTGAATGTTCTGTTTTGTGCAGCAATATGATTTAAATTTAATAATTAAAATCCTGTTAATTTTGCCCCTGGGGTGGAAGGTCAGACGGTAGTCCCTATCGTAAAAACTAGTGCCTACGCAAAATCTTGGGATTAGGTAGCGGGTAGTAGACGTAGGAGGATGATAGTGATTAAAATACCGTCACCGTTAGCTTTCGTTTTTCTCTTGAGAACTTTTGTCGGATTTCGGAGTCCCTATTACCTACTCGAACTTACGTACTCGTCCACATGGAATAAAATATTATGCTAGTCATGTATTATAGTAGGATATGAACCATAGACAAACAAATAATTCTATATCTTCCAGTGGCGGAGCGTCCATACAACTCGATTCCCACCGGCTTGCCTAATTTTAAGCCAGTCCAGTTCTTTTACTACGGCTCATGAAATATAAGAAAGGCTAATTATTTCCGGCTTCCCTAAGAATATTTTTGACGCGCCGCCACTGATATCTTCCTTACCAAATACACTCAGAGCCATTGTAACCAAGCCAAGCGGCACGCAACTTTCCGTCTGTTTGTCGCGGCTTCGAACGACGGCTTGTATCACTGGGGTTCGCTTTCATTAAGTTTCTAGTCCAAATCTTGGGATTAAGTGTCAAAGAGAGATGATTAATCTTTTGAGCAGCCTACTGGAGAAGTACCATTTCCTTAGAGAAGGCATACCAACAATAATACATACTTATTGGGATGATGATGTTGTGTTTCCGGCCATGACCAAGTTTGCCAGTGCTGCAGAGGTGGAGCTGTACCGACAGCGACAAACCTCCATTTTTTGTCCCTTATAGCTGGAAAACAGTTAAAATAATGTCCGCTTATTACCAAATATCTATCTATCTATATAAGCCCCTTATCCTGAACCCTTTATTATTGTGAACCCTGTTTCTAATAAAAAAACAGTATTACCAACTAAGTAGTATCTAAGGTGTTTGTCACCACTGAGAGTGTAAAATTTAATAATCTACTTTAATGAGTGATTCACCAGATAGTGCTGATAGAAGTGATACAATTTATATAATTATCATGTCGATCAATCAACATTTATGTAGGTATGTCATTTTATGTTACATTTTTCACATGACAACCATTTTATGATTAACGCCTCATCCAGCACACTGAATCCTCATAATTATGAGGATATTGGCTTGGCAACACGTGGGTGCTATTCAATATGCCTACTTACGTTCATACATAGGTACATTATATACATACATACATACAAACGTACGTCGGCGTAAGAAAAAGTTCGTCATTTGGAACGTCGAAGATATTTGCTTGTCAACGTTTCTTTTTAAAAAAAACCCCAGAACCTGACTGTTTTACTGGGGAGATGTAACAAACATACAACAAAAATGTAATCCTTTTTTTAAATCACTTATTATAATAATTATTTGGATTATAATAATTATCTGAAATAAAATGATTAAATCGAATTGAATTACACACTTTTTAGTGATACACTGCCAAAGTTCATCTCATGGCAATTCCAATAAGCCCAAACAAGGCTAAGTTACATTGTTTTATTACGGAATTCCGTTGCCTACCTTCCGGGTTCCATCATCAGATTCATGTTTATGTTAACATTACATTAAGACCATTTAAAATGGCTTCGTCATATTATAAAATCGCTAAAGTGTTTTTTCCTTGAAATTTTGAGGATTTCCCTCGATTCCTCATGGATTCCATCATCAAGTGAACCTTGATAACAACGGGACCAATCTGTAACCATATGCTTTCAAAATAATAAATAATTTTCCAAATCTGTTCATAAATGGTGGAGTTCCGTTGCCAACCTTCCGGATTCAATTACCAGATCTGGGGGCCGATTTTTGAGTGTCGAACGCTCGACTTTTCACTCGACATCTGTCAAAACGTCATAGTTTTTTGACAGATCTCGAATGAAAATTCGAGCGTTCGACACTCAAAAATCGGCCCCCAGGTCGATGGTAACATTACATCAGGACAATCTAAATTGGCTTCTTCACAGTCGCTTCATTATGTTGATCGAAATATCTTAGCACCTCCCACTAAACGGTTGGAGTTTTCTATTCTGACCATCCGTGATCTTCTTCATCAGTTCCAACTCACCAAACGCTACTTTCTGAATGCAAATGTCCGATTTGCAACCGAAAATACTAAAATCGTTATATGTTTCCCATGCAATTTTGAGGAGTTACCTCAATTCCTCATAGATTCCATCATCAGAAGTAGACTTTTAGAACAATGGGACCAATCTGGAAAAATATGCTTTCAAACAAAGAAATAATTTTCCAAATCTGTTCATAAATGGCTGAGTAATCGCGTAACAAACATACAACAACAAAAAAAACCAACAACCAACATACAGGCGAATTGAGAACCTCCTCCTTTTTTTGAAGTGGGTTAATAAAAATACCTAGAAATGGTACTATAGTCTATCTAACCTGTACCTAAGCAGGCTTGCAAATGATTAAAAATGATTTACATTCGTGCTACATTACTTGATGGAATTTTCTGCACCTGCATTTTCGTCTTTTTTTTCATCTTTCACTTAATGCGTATGAAGTCTTCCGCATTTGCGTCATACCGTTCGAAATTATTTCATCTACGCTACTTGATACGTATGATCTATTTTCCACACCTTCATCGTAATGTTCGAAATATTTCGTGCTCGCTACGCTCGCGTTTTCATCTACCTACATTAATTGAGACGTATGAAGTCTCTTCCGCACCTGCATCATAATTTTCCAAACATTTCGCGCTCGCTACACTCGCGTTTTCGTTTCCATACTTGATGCCTATGAAGTGTTTTGCGCACCCTGCATCATATTAATTTTCATCTACGTTACTTGATCTACATCTATATATTAAATCCTCTGTCATGTGTTTCATGCGGGCGCGTTGAGCCGGCGTGCGCAATGTCTAGTGAGATTGCCCGGCCCGCAGTACCTGGCGACGGCGAAATACGGTATAGAAGTTGATATGGACCGAGTTCTACGCAGACGAAGTCGCGGGCAAAAGTTAGTAGCGTAATATTTCCAAAGAGAATATAACCACTACGTTTTAAGAGGCGGAACTCCATAGTAATTACTTCTTAAACGATTTGTTCGACCACGCGAAGAATGTATACGAACATGAGAAAAATCAAATGTTGCCATACCATTAATTCGTACACGGCCACAATACAGCACTACAGTTAGTGATGTGAAAAACCGGTAATAGTGACTTCCACAACCGGTAATAATCGATGTAGGCAATTTTGTTTTTTATTTATTTCTTATGAGTGAAACAATTCTTACTTTGATATATTCTTTATTTATTCCTAAAGATTATATATAATATTACATATGCATTCTGATTACTCCCAAGGGTCGCTCACGGGAGGTGGTAACTGACTGAAAATAAATTATATTATAATGCTCTCTATTAAGTAATGTACTGTGGGTCGAAATTCGTTATGATATCTGAACTTAGTTCCTTCACCTATGTGGAATAAGCTTATGACAAACAGTTCATTTCTTTGATAATAGAACAGGGTCAGGTTGCATTTCTACTAGAGCTATGCTGTGCAGCTATGCTGTGGATATGATAGTTGTCCGTTTCAACCAGTGCTATGCTATGTAAACTTATTAATATGATTGCTGAATATGAACGCATCGATAGCATAGCAACATAGCATAGCATAGCTCTGATGGAAAGTTACCCACGTTAAAGCTGCCTACACAAAGCCCTGCCTGCAGGGCCCTGCTTGCAGTGCCACTGCCAAGTCGTATTGTGTGAAGGCATGCAGGGCCGATTTTTTTATCTGTTAAATCGGCCCTGCATGCCTACACACAATACGATTTGGCAGTGGCACTGCAAGCAGGGCCCTGCAGGCAAGGCTTTGTGTAGGCAGCTTAAGGAATTCATATTGCCATTCTCTATCCTGCGGCATGTGAATGTTGGGAATAATATTGTCAAACTTTTACTTATTCAGTACAGTCACAAGCAACAAGATGATACAAATATTTTACTACACTTATATAGGATCATAAAATGCAACACGAATGCGTGATGCATGAGAATATTTCTTTATAAAAGTAAGACTACCTATATTAAGATGCTGTGAATTTCTTTGTCTCGAAAATATAATACAAATAGACGTATTCTGGTTATTCTATCACTTCATTCACTTCATAACGATATAAAAGGTTGTGAACGACCCTGAGTTTTATATTGTATCCATTATTTTATGATATATACAAAATACAGTTATACTACATAATAATACATACAATTAGCAGTACGCAATAGAAAGCTTACACTGTAATTTTAATATATATCTAATTACAATTGGTAGATACTTTCAGTGCGTGAAATTTGAACATAAGATGAACCAAATTCTTCAACCTTAAATAAGGATTCATCATTATTTTTAATAATACGCACCTAAACTTTAGCTTAGTAGTCAAGCAGTTTAATAACAAATTTTAAAATTGTAACTAATAATTAAGACAAGGATGATCAATAATTTCTCGGATTCTGCCTAATAGAAGTGTTATTAAATGAATGCGATACTGTGTCACTATTCATTGATAAAGTTATTAATGAAAAGAAGGATATTATTCATTTGTTTTTCTTCAGCAGTTAAAGTGAAATGTTTATTGCAACTGCAATGATATGGGAGAATATGTTTATTACATTCAGGACGCATTGGGCAACATTTAATGTGATAATCAGAAATATTGATCATAAGATAAGACAATTATCTATTCTATTGCCTTGAAAATAAACAATTCTAACATTAAACAAAAAAAAACAATGAAAAACGTGAAAAATATACTTTTGATGGGTGAAATGGTGCTTGTTTGCTTTATTTTTAGGCGACCTTACCTAACCTAATGCATGGTTTTTAGCCAGTCGTAATTTTTTTACATTATAGATACAGGGGAACATGACTGATAAATCCACCTACTAAAGAAGACTGTCGAACTTTTAGCAATGAAAATGAGAATGTATCTGATTTAAGCCGATCTCTGCATGTAACAAAATAATGTTATTGTATTTTTTTTGTCGGGTCAGGACGGCCTAAAATAGAAGCCAAACTTCTCAATAAAATCGGTATAATTGCGAAAAAGTAATAAAGCAAGCCTCATTTTGTCCATCTTCTAAGTATTGTTTTAGATATGGATAAGGAGTAAAGTTGTACTAGATTTAATACATTGGTCGCTTCTATACTTCACGTATACATACGTCATTCCCTACGACGCGCCCCTCCACCGCCCGTTCCGTACAATTGCGCATTGATTAGTATGAGATTCGCTGTGGAGGGGCGCGTCGTCGTGGATGACACTAACTATATCAGACTAATTGCACGTTCACGGTAAAGTATAAAAGAGACCATTAAATAGGCAGCCTAAATGAGACCGAACATATTTTACAATTAAAATGATATGATACATTTTTTTTATTGCTAATTATCCTCATAGAGGTGTGGGCGTTGGCTATACAGCGGGGAAAAAATGTATGGGACTTTTAATTTGATGGAAAGGCTTTTAAAAAAATAGTAGTAGTAGTATCGGTCCTGGAAGAAAACTGCCTTAAATCATTAAGTTCGTCTCAATCATTATTTTATTTTAAAAAGAAACTAAACTGCATTGCATTCAAGCATTTTCTAAAATTAACATGTCTCGCCCGGGATTCCAACCAACTTAAGAATTCTAAAAATAAACATTCGCAATTTATTCCTCTAGTCGATACAGTCAATGTTAAATATTTCTCCAAAAAACATTAGGTCTTACACTCGTTTGTCGTACAATATATCTATAAAATGGAATATTGAGTTGAAATCAAAGCTTATCTTTGAATGCATTTAATATTCATTTATTTAAAAAACGAACCATAACTGCAATATGGTACCTACTTTAAAAAAATAAAAGAATGTTTCCTTTAAGTAAAACGATCTATCTTAAGAATTTAAGGTAGTTTCCCTCCGGGGCCCATGATTTTTTTCCACCCTGTATACAGCTAGGTATTTCTATGATCAGAAATATCTAAAGTACGGAATGAGTTGAATAAATCTAAAGCGCAAAACACTCTCCTAATGGGTGCGAGTTGAAGTCCCACCGATTTATTCAACTCATTCCGTACTGTTCAGATTTTTTGCACTTGTCTGCTAAATTCTCTTCTTGGGCAGACAACCTACTATTAATTCTCTTACACTGTCTTCTTATCAATAGTATGGCTAGTCGTAATGAAATTTCATAAAATATCTTATTACGATGGAGTTCACATTGGACAAATTCTCCATTAGACTGACACATAAATAATGTGACTGCTTGACTACTGATATTAGTTTGGTGCAGTATAGGTAGAATCTCATGTTCAAAAGTAACACAACATTTGTCTACATAATGACATAATTGAATATTAGGATATGTTAAGGAGGATTTATCCGTCCACCACTCCCGCAAATTCACATACGTATATATGGGGTCATCCACAGGATTAGCTACTGTCAGAGTTTGCTGACAGGCATGACAGCTGTGATTTTTCAAAACTGACATCGCTAGATAGCCACTTAAATAAACAATGGGTTGACCTTCAACACTTAATAATTTTTGTGCGTCATTATCACACTCATCTTCGTCAGGAAACTCAGGAATATGAATCGTAAGGCTGTGGTTTTTCTGGCCCGCCACACGCTACCGGCGGCGTCTGGACGTGCGTCGCACGCTGTGCCACACGCCGTCGGTCGCGGGTGCGTGGGTTTTCTGGCCCGCGGCCACCCGACGTCGGAGAAGGAGCTCAGTCGCATTGTGCCCGCTTTGAGAATTGGTGTGCTGTGCTTTAAATAAAATGAACAGAAAAATACTAACATTTTTATTGTTAGAAGAAGAAGAAGACGATGAAATATTAATGTTATCAAAAAATAAATGTTAATTTTATAATCTTATTTTCTTTATTTACTTATTTAATCTTATAATGTTATTTTTATAATCTTTGTCAGACGCGTCGAACAATATAGGATTACAACGTATTAGATTTATTAATAATTCATCGTTGTCTTTATTGAAATGAGACATTTTCAATATCAAGACGCCACCCGCCGTCCGTCGCTATTCTACAAAAATGATAGCGACCGACGCGTGCGGCGTGTGACCTTCGTCCGTCGACCTACCCGCCGCCGGCGACGTTTCAGAGAAGCCACCCTCAAACATTCCTGAACAAAACATCCGAACGTCGTCGGCGGCGGACACGCGTCGGTCGCCGGCCGCCGGCGACGGGTGGTCAGAAAACCCAGGGCCTAACTGACTCCGACTCTTCATTTTCCTTATTTTCATCGACTGTTTGATTTTGTTGGTCCTTTGATTCATGATTAGATCCTGAATCAAATATTAAATCATGAAGGTCCGTCAGTAAATGATTAGGATCCTTATTACAATTCGATCCACGGCTATGTGGCGCAGACATCCCCGATATTACAGAAGTTTTCAAAGCAGCCACAAATGATGTTACTGTGGGATTCTTATTTGTGGGGCTGTGCTGCCGTAACACGCCAAACAGATTTTCCAGGGCGTCCTGATTGAGTTGCCTCAGGTTTAAATATTTGAACCCGAGGCGTTGAACTTCAACCCATATATCTCTAAGCGAGCATAAGGTAGTCAAATACCCCCTAATGCACCTGACATTTTTGGCTCGTATACCACATTCTTTATGGAATGACATCTTTTCGAGCATTTGTCTATATTGCGCCCACACATTTAAATGTTGCGTTTTTTTTGAAACATTTTCCCGTTGCCCCTTTTTTATGTCATCGGGGCCTGAAGGACCATTAGTAAAATCAAACAGTCGATCTAATTCGTACACTATCTCTCCTGTTTCTTGCAGGTCCTGTTTCTTTGTCGCGTCTTCCTGCGCCAGCGCCAACAATTTTAAAACTGCTGCAACAGTGTTGCTCAGCGCTTGTGCTGCGTATTTTACCTTCATTTTAGCCCTGTATTTTGGCTCAATGTGGTTGAGTGTAATTTTACTTAGGTATAAAAGGTTTCTGTTTTTTTCCTCCACCTTTTTTAAATTCACCCATTTTGCTGATTTGTACCCAATTCTCAATTCTCCATAATTCATAAAATTGTTTCTCATCGATTTAAATAGGTGAGGGACATCGTATATGACATATACTTTTTTGTTGTCCACACAAAAAAAATTCTTAACGGAGGGACCTTCCTCAGATGGACAGCTGTCTAATAAAATTTTAAGAGCACCCATATTAGTGGGTCCTTGGTCACAAACTGTGGCCAGCACGTGGAACCCAGTTTCGTGAACTTGACTTATAATTTGTCTCACAAGTACTGCCAACTTTTGTGATGACACTGTACCCTTTACAAAGTAAAAAGCAAGAGGCTGCTTGAATTTCTTGCGTATGCCTTGCAGCATGAATACTAATGCATGGTCAGCCAAAGAATCGCTTCGTTCTTTGTTGCCCATGTCTGTGTACCCATCCACATGATCGCTCCTGATATTATAATTTAATCGCGGTTTTATAGCTATTTCGTCGAAGAGAAGACAACAATATCGGTCGTTTTTATTATAGGAGACCGCAGCTTTGCGCAAATGCTCCAAAATGGGAATGCTAATCCCAGGCTCCATTGGAACTTTTTGCAAAATGTTTTGCAACGTTTTGACAGTGGGTACGGGCACCAAATGCTGCAAGTATCTATATGCCTTTGGCGATCTTTTCAAGATGGCCAAACAAGATATTTTATACTTTGTCGTCCACCGGTGACCTCGAGGCTTTCGTTTCTGGTTTTTTATTGCTAAAGTCACAATTTCTTTAAGAAAGGGTGATTCCAAGTTCTCCATAAGTTTTGCATTTTTCTTTAACGACCTTATAGTGGATTTCAATCCCTTCAATTGTTTTAGCAGTTTGTCCTTCTCCACATTGCAATCTGTAAACAAAACGAATAATAAAATGAAATAATTCTATTCAGAAATTGAAACTAACTTTAAGTACATGAAATAAGTTAAAATTAAAATTATGAATGACACAAAAAATAAAATCAAATCTTGGTTAACATAGATCCTACTAATATTATAAATGCGAAAGTTAGTGTGCTTGTGAGGATGTTTGTGACTCAATCACGCAAAAATGGCTGAACTTGGTATACGACCCTGGCCCTGGATTAACATATAGGATACTTTTTATCTCTGAAATCATCCTTCAAATACAAGATCACGTGGACGAAGTCGCGGGCAAAAGCTAGTTCATACATAAACTCACGCATGCGCTCCCAAAAGGAGAAGCAGAGCACATGAAATTATATAAATAAAAAAATTAAGTTAATTCGTAAAATCTTGTTTGTTTAGAATAAATTTATAAAATGGTATCGATATATACTCGTATATATTTCCAAAACAGTATATAAAATAATGAAAATTAAGAAAGCATATGAGATTACAAGGATATTTTTTTAATACTTTGTCCAAGAGTAAATTGAAAATACAAGTAGAATTTTCGTGTGTCAATAAAAGTATTTCCACCCTATCAAACACGCTTTTCACCCATTCATGATAGGTCTATAAACGAAGTTCCTTGTAAAACCATAATTGCTCCCCAGACAAACTTCTAACCCCCTTTTCGCCCCTTTAAAGGGAAATCACAGTTTTCTTCCATTGTAATGCTTAGTCTAATAGCCAATTTTCAAGTTTCTACCTTAAAATTTCCACCTCTAATAAATTTAAGATAGTCGACGCAGGAGTTTCTGACCACTAAAACCTCATTAAGCGAAACAAAATTATTGTTATGATAGTAGTGGTGATAATTTGATGTTTTCTATCCGTATACCCACAACATGTTATAAATTATAACATGAGTCATCTACCTTATTAACAACATTTCATTTTACCTTAGCGGCTTGAAGCCGAAGTCCATTTATAAATATGAGCTTGCTGAGTACATATAAAAAATATTGGATTTTTATATTCGATAGTTCTCGAGAAAACTGGAAAATACTTATAAGAAGCCATTACTGGGCTGAATAAGAATATTCCGTGACATGACTTTATGTATCTTATTAAAACAATTAAAACTGTCTGTGGATGCGACATTGATAATTTTGACATCGACACATTCGACAGTTGTCAGATGTAGGGGCTATCTTGTCAAGTGAAGTAACTGGGTTAAAATCTTTTGAATATCTCCGTCTCTATCTCATTTGCTTCGAGCGATAGAGAAAGAAACATATGAATTTCGATCTTCGGGTGGTCAGGATAGACCCCTGAAATTTGTCACTGCTGTCACTGTCGCAGGTGACAGTATACTTTTGAGGGTTCACGACCACATTTGACCAGAGTGCTAATCTTATTCATCCCAAATACGTACAAGTACATACGCCCTTTTTATCCCAAATATGTACTTACGCGCCGAACGCGGCAGTTTTAGATTATAAAATAAGGGGGATTTAATGAAAATATACTGAAAAGAAAAAAATACGTATCTCCTAACTTTTTGAGTACTATTAAATACCTAAATAAAATTAAGAGGTTAGAAAAATGAAATGTTGTCAATTGTATATAGTTCTTCTTAAAACAATTCAAAATATTGGGCTTTTTATTAACGATTTAAAAATAACTGTTATTTTTGGAGACCTTATGAAAATACCTTCTTTTTTGTAATTGCATAAATTGCACTAATAATAAGTAGTAGTAGTTTATTTATTTAATCGTATGGCATGTTTACAAGTCGTTTTACACAAATTAATTTACGAGTAAGTAGTAGTAGTAGTAAAACTCTTGTACACAATAAACATATGAAAAAAAAAATCAAAAGGAAATAGTATGTTATAGGTGAACCCCTTTAAGGGATCTCTTCCAGTTAACCTTTGAGCAAATGAGAGAAGAAATGAACGTAGGCAGACAAGTTTAGCAATCTGTACAACAAGGTACAAAAACAAGACAACATATATAAAACATTCCAAGACATTCCATTCATATACTTACCGAAGGAAAAGTATAGATACATATATAAACGATATTGACAAGGGTATATAACCTATTATGATCATATGATTAAGCATATGTTATCATCCTTAACTTATAAAAACATGTACGGTAATGGGAGCCCCCTATATTTTTATGTATTTTATTCAGATTTTTAGTATATATTGTTATTGCGGCAACAGAAATACATCATCTGGGAAAATTTCAGACAGACAGACAGACAGACAGACAGACAGACAGACGGACAGACAGACAGACAGACAGACAGACAGACGGACAGACAGACAGACATTGTAATTTTTATATATTTTATATTTTAGTGTTATGACAAATTGTTTCCTCACCTTATTTATAAATTTCAGACACAATGTATATTGTTAATGAATAAAGAATTGAATTGAATTGAATTGACAGACAGACAGACAGACAGACACAGCCAGACAGACAGACATACAGACAGACAGACAGACGGACGGACGGACGGACGGACGGACAGAGGAGTTTTAGTAATAGGGTCCCGATTTACCCTTTGGGTACGAAACCTTAAAAAAAACTGTATTTATGGTAGGTACAAATAAGTGTTAAAGAAGCAATTGTAGTTGTAGTACATGGCCCGGTTCGCACGAGCGCTTTTTCAACGAGCTTACGGAACCGCCAACGTCGGGTTTTAACGCGCGTTGAAAAAGCGCTCGTGCGAACCTCGGCTTAACCTGCAAGCTTTCGAACGCGCCAAACACCAATAAAACCGGCCAAGTGCGTGTCGGATCACGCACAACGAGGGTTCCGTAGCGACACCTACTAGTCTACATTTCAAAACACTATTTAATTCCTTGTACCAAAAAAAGGTCGTATCTTCATAGGGAAGTCACGGCACTTAAGTCTAAATTACACCTACTAGTCTACATTTCAAAACACTATTTAATTCCTTGTACCAAAAAAAGGCCGCATCACCATAGGGGAAGTCACGGCACTTAAGTCTTTTGTTTGGGCAAGACAGTTTTTCAGTGATAACTCAAAAACCCTTAATCCCATCTGTTCAAACCAATTTTCGTTGAAAGTATTTATTATTGTACACCACCTCAATTTTTTTCAGAATTTTAATCATCACAGTTTGGAAATTTAGAGGGGGGGGGGGGGGGGACACATTTTGTACGACTTTGGGAGCTAATATCTCACCAACGATTGACTTAAATGGAAAACTTTCTTAGTAACCACTGTATCATTTTTAAACAAACAACTACTTGCCTTGAAAACAAAAATTTTCTTCCCCCGATTACATGTATGGGGTGCCCCCCCCCCCCCCCCCCCCCCTAAAATATTTTTTTTCCTTATTTTACATCACATTTATATAGCGGTTCATAAAATACATCTTCATACCAAATTTCATAATTATAGAACTTATAGTATCAGAGTAAACCTGCTGTGACATACGGACGGATAGACAGACAGACATGACGAAACTATAAGGGTTCAGTTTTTGCCATTCTGGCTACGGAACCCTAAAAATGGAACCCGAGATTTTGTCAAAAATCGACAAAGGTCGCCCGTCATCTTTTTTACAATCACAGTTATGTATATTACATGTGATCTCCCACTCATACCAGTTTTAGGAATATACAGCGCGTTTGGTAGAAATCAGTTCGGTAGGTTTAACTCGTTGGCTACCGGTGTCGCCGATGTACGCGATCATAACAAAAGATTGTTTTGTTTTTTTCGCCGTCAACCCAAGGGGATTAAGAGTAACGTACATACGAGTATATATATATCGGCACAAACTTTCACTTTTGTGACACACACTAGAATTAGGATGCTAGTATGTATCAGATTCATGTGTTTTATTGTAACGTTTTGTGATATCTCACTACTTACCAGCTTTTTGGGACTTGGGAACTGGACCGAAGCTAGATCCAAGGAGTTCATTTTCTAGACGAGGGCGTTTTGCCGGTGTCGGTTCTGGAAATCGTCACACACATAAGTTTATACGTCGGAACATATGTATAATGTCTAATTATCATCCTAGCCCCGCTGGTAGACCCACCGTTTAGCTGACAGTGGGTTTGGGGGACACTTGAACCATAACCAAAACAAAATTATCACTTTAAAGCTTATGCTCGTTTAGGAAACAACCGGAAAAAAGACGCTGTATTCTTACCATTCATATTTTGAAACGCGGATGTTGCGAGTGGTTTTCTACTCGTAGAGGGCATAGGCTGCACTGGCTGCACAGGATCTACTTCTAATGGTACTGATGTCACGGGAATAATGGGTGGGTTTGCAGCCAAAACTGAAACATATATTGAAAATATGAATATTTTTATGCTTAAAACTAATGTTCTGTAAATTTTTCGATTTATGTTTCAGCCGAAACTGAAGCAAAAGCCGAAATTCAGTTTCGGCTGAAAATCATTACCAAGTGCGTGACGGGCTTCGCACAAAGTATCACGAAAAAAAAGTAATTTCAGCGTTTATAGAAATTCATCCTCTGAAGGAGTGAAAAAGAGTTTGAAAGTTAGTATAGGCAACCTGTTTTTTAACGTAAGTAACTTCAATCTTGGCGTGTAGATTCTCAGCTAAATACATTATACATACTTATAAGATAAGTTTTTGCAGCGTTTTGAAAAATTGATCCCCTAAAGACGTAAAAAAGGGGGTTGAATGTTGGTATGGAAAAGCGTAATACATTCAAAGTGAGCGACTAGAAACTTCGATTTTCGTAATATACCTATAGTAGATACTGCCCGTGCGAAGTCGTACCGGGCTATTAATGCGAAAGTATGTCCGTCAGTCTGTTACCCCTTAAACTTAAACCGCTGAACCGGTTTAGATGAAATTTGGTATGGATATAGTTTAAGTCGCAGGGAAGGATACAGGATACTTTTTATTCCGGAACTCATCCCTTTAGGGGGTTTAAGTGTGTATAGAAGAGATATAACTAGACAAGCGCCTCAAATAAAAGAATAGCAATATTATTCTAATGCGATGTCCGAGTTCTACGCAGACGAAGTCGCGGGCAAAAGCTAGTAGTTCGTAATGAGCAGTTCTTTAACATAATAATACATATGTGTACAAATATTGACCTCAAATGAGTCTAGGGTGTTTGATTTATCGTAGAAAATTCCCACAAGCAATAATTTTAACTGAAACTTTATTACTTCTTGAACCATTAGGTATTCTGCATCATCAAACTAAATACATTCTGCTGCCGGGCCCAGGGGCGGGGTTCTCTCAAATATGAGATCAATGGGTAGTAATCTCCACGCTAATGGGATGTCCAGTCGAAGAATAAAGAATTCAAATGTTTGGCTCTTTTGGACCCTATTACAATAGAAATAGAATCTTAAATGACAAACATTCAAATATACCGACTTTCTACTCAATTTATTACAAATATAAAGGTTAGCTGGAAGAGATCACGATTAGTTCACCTTAGTATAGTTCGTACAAAACTGTAAGGCCAAGTGCTGTCAAATTAACGCAAGCAAAAATCTACCTTACAGTCAGAGCTCTAAATCTAGTTTTGCTTGCGTACGTTTGACAGAATTTAGCCTTAGAGTTGTGTCCGAACTATACTTAAATCTTGTGAACAAAAGAATGTTATATTGTGTTCATAATCAAGAAAGTGATACATTACATACAATACCGAAATCCATAACAAAATATCTACCTACATAAATCATCATTAATCTTGTACAAAATATTTTTTTTAATACCACGTCGGTGGCAAACAAGCGTGCGGCCCGCCTGATGGTCATACACATACATGTGAAACATAAACACACATGGGATACATGTGAAATTAAGTAACAATTATTTTTTCAAAGGCTTGCTGACACCACTGGAGCACAGAGCTGGCAGCTTCTTCACTTAATGCATTGGTTTTTAGGGTTCCGTAGTAAACAAGCAACCCTTATAGTTTCGCCATGTCCGCCCGTCCGTCCGTCTATCCCCCGTTTATCTCAGTAACCGTTAGTACTAGAAAGCTGTAATTTGGCATGAGTATAGATATTGATGACGCCGACAAAACGGTAAAATAAAATCTTGATAAAAAAATTTTTTTAGGGTAGCTCCCCTACATGTAAAGTGGTGGTGCAATTTTTTTTTCTTCCAAACCCCATCGTGTGGGGTATCGTTGGATATCTCTTCTAAAAATATTATAAGGTTTCTAAGAGCATTTTTTGATTCAAGAATCGGTTGGAGTGATTTTAAGCTTTGAAGTGATAATTTTTGTTGATAAGTTTTGCGAACTTTTTAGTCCACATAATGTAACGGCTGGTCGACTACAGAACCCTACCTTGCGCGTGGCCCGACACGCACTTGGCCGGTTTTTTAGACCTTAGTTTCTGTTTTACGCCTTATCTTTTAGTCCTTTCAATAATTAAATAAATACCTATTTCAAGTAATAACCGCTCAAAAGTACTTTAGATTTAATCTTACCCTTAAAATTTTGAGATGCTGATGTTGACAGTGGCTCCTTGCTCGTAGAAGCCACAGGTTGCACGGGGGCCAGTCGCACTGGAAGGGACTCCGCAGCAACAGTCGAGTTTGCCGCCATAACTGAAAACATTGAGAATATGTTTACAAACCGTTTACTATAATAAATGACCCGGGATCTATTAATAGAAGAACCGGCGACACTGAACCTAGTTGGATAAGACGCCCCGATAGTAATATATATATATAATTATTCACTTATTGATTCAATTGTAAATTAATAAATTATATATATATAGTACCATCTAAAATGAAACTAACATTGTAACAATAATAATATCTCAACTGACATGTAATATTCCAACAATATTATGAATAAATGAGTATGAGTATTAATGGGGGAACACGAAATGATGCTGCAATGCAAACAAAACCGCTATTAAAAACAAAAACAGAAAAAGTATGAAAAATACGGTTTCTATAGTGCGCGCCATCCACGACGACGCGCCCCTCCACAGCCCAAGCCGTACAACTGCGCACAGATTAGTATGAGATTCCCTGTGGAGGGGCGCGTCGTCGTGGATGGCGCGCACTATAAAATTCGGTCTAGTATGATAATACTCCCAAGTTTCCTTTGTTCCTCCAAACAGGGGAGGGGTAAGACTATACGATAATGCAGTGGTGCAAGCCCCCTGACTGGCCTTGTCAATGGCAGCAGCATGATAAGGGACGACTATAGGTACCTACTTAAGTATCTAATATGATCGACTTCCTCAAAAACCAAGGCCCATATGAAAGATCATCACTTTCTGTGTAAGAAAACCGACTGCTGCATTTTCCAAACATGATAGAATTTGTAGAAAAGTGGAACGAAGACCGGGGCAACTGATGAGAAGGTAGTGCAGGTCAAAGAGAAAAATACAAAGGCCATCAGCGTTTGCCTCATACTCAAAGGGTAGCAGACATGGCAGCGGGACAAGTCCCTGCCGTCGGCCGGCATCCTTCAAGCGCCGCGTGTCTAGCAGGTACTATCTGTGTACCGGCTTAAGGTATGATTCCGTTGCCGACTGCATACAGCAACAGTACAGTGCCGCCGCACTCCAAATTGAACCGTAATTATAACCGTACTAAAAGTCCCAATTTAGAGTGAGCGGCGTGTGCTGTTCCGACACTTCTCCGCTCATTTTAAATTGAGCTTTTTACGCATACCATTACGGTTCAATTTGGAGTGCGGCGGAACGTGCTGTTGCTGTATGCAGTCGGCAACGGAATCATACCTTTATAGTCATCCTTACTACGTACATGCATATTTATATATTACATGCATACTTACATATTTACCTAGCTGGTCCCTACGAATAAACTATTCTTTACAATCCGGGACAATTAGCTTAATAGCTGGGACACTGGGACACCACTCTTCAAACCAGGACATATGTCAACCCTAATCTATGACGCACCATAGACGCCAGAGGTCCAGTCATACAAATGAGTATTATTGTGGTGATATCGAGAAAGTGCTTTTATACACAAATATATTACAAAATATCTACATCATACCATACATTGTTACTCTTGTACAAAATAAACATGTCAAATTAAGTAACAATTATATTTAAAAAAACTAGCTAACCCCACTGGAGGCCGCAGAGTTGGCAGCTTAAGTCTCAGGAACCAATATTCGTGCACATCACACAGATAAATGCCTTGACCGGGATTCGAGCCCGGGACCATCTGCTTTGTACCCAGGGTCACTACCAACTAGGTTACTAGGCTAAAGCAATTGTCAACATTTAACTAATAAACACTAAAGTTATTCTTACCATTTACATTTTGAGACACTGATGTTGACAGTGGCTCTTTGCTCGTAGAAGCCACAGGTTGCACGGGGGCCAGTCGCACTGGAAGGGACTCCGCAGCAACAGTAAAGTTTGCCGCCATAACTGAAAACATTCAGAATATGTTTACAACCCGTTTAGGTACTAAAAGAATGACCCTATGACGCGCCATAGACGCCAGGTCCATTCTTTTGGTAAATGGGTATTACATACAAATTATTATTTACATACATACACTCGAGCAACATTACTCTGATACTCTTCCTTCTGCAAAGTGTTACATCAAGTCAAATCCTCGTTTATTTTCTATTACTACTACACTATGTATGTTCATTCATTATTGCTTTCATAATGGTCAGACCTAGTACGGCCTACAAAGAAACCAAACTTAAAATACCTACACAAGTCATGAAAAGAATAAACTAGGTAGATATAAAAAAATATGAACATAATAGACAACAGTCTGTGCAAGTGCAATACCATCAACCTCGAAAATATATATGTACCTATATGGACTTGGAGTCGAAAATTTTTTTTAGGTACAGACCCCTATATAAGGATCCATAGTCACAAACAGACAAAATTTCACACAAACGGGTACAAATTCTTCAAAACTTAATCCACAAAAGATAATCAAAACTTTGGTCTTAAATGCCTATCAATCAAGATAGTGTGATGATATAAAAAAGATCGTTATCCTGGAGTGTCATATGTGACGATCGCTTCTTATGAAGGAAGGTATGTTTTAGAGATGCAACAGATATCCAGCCTTCCGGACACAATTTCACTATCCGGCCGAATACTGAATGGTGCAGAAATATCCGGCCGGATACCAAAAAGTATGTTTTCACATATGTAAGTAGTTTTTAAGAGTAAAAGAAATGTGAAAAGACATTTCACTTAATCCTCCTTTTATTATTTATTATCATCACACCCTTTTCAAATCTACATGAAACCAACGATCAGATTTTGTATGAAAGTAATATAAAAAATAATTGTCAAAACTGACTGACAACATTAATTTAATATAAACAATTTATGCCAACCATCTTTCTCCTCCTACACAATCTGAGACCTCTCTCTCTCTCTCTCTCTCTCTCTTTCAGCATATTTGCGTCCACTGCTGGACATATGCCTCTTCCATGCCTTTCCATTTCGTTCTGGAAAGGTTCTCTATTTCATATCTGAGACCTATGTATGCATAATATAGATTATAGGTAAACCAGAAAGATATGAACACTGTCAAGAGGGCGCTATTATTCTGATTTATATTTTTCCTCAGCAGTTTATTATATATATTATTGATTGATAATGTTCCGCTCTTGACAATGATTTATTTCTCAAACAGTAAGAGTGACGCTGAAGTGCTGACAATCTATCATTAAAATTATTGCCAGTGTAAGAAACTACTTCCAATGAAATTCCACAACATGGTGCATGGTCATATATTCCTGGTCGGGCTTTAGAAATGTATCAATAAACTAGATATATTAGGAAGAATAGTACATTACTGCAGAGACCAGTAAGTAAGCCATCCTGGACGAGTATGAGTTAGCCGGCCGAGCCGAAGGCGAGGTCCGGCTATTATACGAGGCCAGGATGACACTTATGGTCGAGGCATGTATAGTTCTTTTCTCAAAAATAAAACAAGTTGTATAACGGTAAAAATCATATTTTTCGCCAATTCCACCTCGTTTGGTGTCTCGTGGGGTCGGACTAGCTTTTGTTTGTGCGAGCGCGAGCGCCCCCCGCCCCGCCGCACACCCTGCTGCTGTGGCTGCCCGCGCCGGCAGGGAGGCGCCCGCGCCCGCAGCAGCAGCTAAACTTATGATATGTAATGGGATTTACATACTTACTTCCTGGACAGTAGGTGTTACTTCCTGGACACTTCTGCCAACTGTCCAGGATGACCCACTTTCGGATACTATCTTCAAAGATGTTATGAGAATATTACATACTATTTTTGAGAAAAGTACATTTATACTACATTACTTGCCTTGTTTGCTTGCTACATGCCGAGGGAATGTCCTCATTTGGTGGTCAGATAGAGGTGGTGCTAGCAGATGCAATTTCGGATAAGCTCTCTTTTTTAATCTCTTGCCAGTTTTACCAAAGTCTCTTTTTTCAAAGTGGTCGCCACAAACACATCGATGATCATGCAGCTTTTCGATTGGTACATGTACTAAATCTTCTTTCCCAACTTGTTTAACCCAAATTTTACACCTGCAAGTAGGATTTCTTTAGTATATGAAGATTATATTATACAGGCTAAGTATAAGTAAGTAACCCGACAAATTTTAATAGTGTGTTCCAGACCATTTTTGGAGATCAAAATATCATTCAAAGTTTGCTACATTCAGTCTCTATTTTTGATCCTTATGTGAACTATTTTATGTCGTAACTCTGTAATAAAACACTTTTGATTGTGGCGTGGCATTGCCACAAATGTAACTAAGTCACAACATAGTAATTGACACAATATCAAAGCAATGAAAATCACTTCCGAAATTATACATTTAGGGCGCAGGGTAGGCCTTCTCCATTCTTACAAACTCACGTGTACGTTTTATTCATCAGTTGCAGCACTCCCGAATATTATTATTTTTTGCTTGTAAATATAGTAGATTCTGGATACAGCGACAGTCAAGGGACCGGCGATATTACGTCGCACTAACAGAACGTCGCACAAATCGGAGTGATTTTCTTTGAAAATATTTGGTATGAATCCTAACGTTGGTTGGTGGCGTTGGTGAGCAGTCGTTAAAAGCAGTCAAATGTTATATGCGGAGTCGTTATAAGCGGATTCTACTATATTTGATATACGAAGAACCTTAAGAAAAAAAACGCCATACCTAAGTTCACAGAAAAATACTATTTTGGTGTAATAGCTTGTTTGATTAAAGTAATATCTGGGCGACCGAGCTTTGCTCGGCGTTTTCCCGGGCATGAGACCTAGCTAGAAAACCCCCAGATACCAAATTTCATCAAAATCGTTAGAGCCGTTTCCAAGATCCCCGAAATAAATAAATAAATATACAAGAATTGCTCGTTTAAAGATATAAGATTTGATAGAACATAATAATGTTACGTTTACGTCAAGTAATGTTACAAATCGCAAATAAAAACGTTCAGTAAGAAAAAAACTACCGGCAAATTATAGCATTTGTATAATAGGCCTTGTACTGTAACCACACTGTAACCCATTTCCCATTTTCATGAAGAGCTACAGAATTAGGTTATGTTATTAACTTACCGGAGCTCATCTTTGGGAAACCTGGCAAAGAATCCTCCCCTGAGGCTTTCTCTGACACCACACACCTCACAGCGTCTACTTTTGCCCACCATTATGAGTAACTATAACTATTTTAAAAACACCACGAGTCTCTCTCAAAAACAAGAGTCCCTGTCTCAAAAATAACACACAAACACACACAAGCGCGCGCGTAAAATAAGCGGAGGAGCTAATTAGCTCAACTCAACGCCATAAAAGTTTCAAAAATCCAAAGAATAATTATCATTGTGTATAAAACATGATGATACTTAGTTATGTATGTTGACTCCCGGGCCTCCCGGCCAGTTACAGTGAATGCATAACCGCTGACATTGCGGTAAGGATGTTATGCCCAGAGCGCCCGCGCACAGGTGGCGAGTACCGGGAATCAAGCCCACCGCTGTGTATGAGATAGTTCTTACATAGAATAAGTTAGTTACAGTTTAAGCTTCAAGCTGTTCACTCATCTTATATTTTAATCATTAAAGTTAAGTCCAAGTAACCTGAGTTTTACCTTGAAACGTCCTCATGAGCTCCCAACTTTAACTGGCGCAGCCTTGAAGGATATTCGTGAAAATAGTGCGTATAGTCGCGTCGCGTGATAAAGGACACTACTATTGGTTCTCACGCGTAACTCGAATATCTTCGAACCAAATAAATAAGTTAAATTGTGGACATTAATTGAATTACAACGTGAGGTACGTGATAAAAGGTGTCATCAGCGGCGGAAGTCATGGCAATCGGCGGTTTGTGAGTAGACCTTTTTGCATTCCTTGCTTATTCCTGATTTTTCCTGAAAGCTGGTGAAAACTCGTGTTACTAGTAGGTTTAGTAGTAGTTGTTAATAGTAGATTTTCGGATAAACTTCACTGGAAACTCTAGCAAATAGTGTTTAAGTTATCGTGCTCTGCTCTCCATCGATAGAGTGGCGTAAATTATAAGAAACTGATATAGGAATAAGTGCTAAAAGTGTTTTGTGCTAATTTTTCGAAAAAAAAAAAAAAAAAAATAATAAATAAATTTGTGTTTTTTTTTTTTTGAGCCAGTAAATAGAAATTCGTGATTTCACATTGATCATAAATTTTATTAAAATAAAATGGCTCAAGTACAATTACAAGTAATTCCCAAAGAGATGATTGATATCATCCCTAGATTTGAGGGTGACAATAAACAATTAGATTTATTCATCCGTAAAGCTGAATATGTAATTCAGAGATTTAGAGGTGTAGATGAAAATGTTATTCAAGATGAATATGTATTTCATGCTGTAACGAGCAGACTTATTGGTAGGGCTGCGACCCTCCTGAGTGAACGAGGAGATTTGGTGTCATGGGATCAATTAAAAAGTGTATTACGCCAACATTTCGGTGATCCTCGTTCAGAGCAATGTATTGCTATTGAATTAGAAAATTTAAAAATTAAACAAGGAGAATCTTACACCGATTTTTGCAATAGAATTCAGCACGTAAGAAGTACTTTATTTGCTAAGGTCAATGAAACTGACGACGAACAATTACGAAATGCTAAGACGACAATATATAATAATACCGCATTAAACTCGTTTTTGTATAACCTTCCCGAGCACATGCTTAGGATAGTGCGTCTGAAGGGTTGCTCCACTTTGGAGAGTGCGTTAAGTGTGGTAACTGAGGAAGTGAATTTTCAACTCCAGTACAATTCTAAAAACGGCACGCGTCCAGTGCAACAGCAGCAAAATTCACAGCCACGTCTGACCTTCCAACAACCACCACAAAATCGTTATTTTAGCGTTCCTCAACAAAACAATTTTAGATTTGGCATTCCTCAAAATTCGACACCGAGACCAAATGGTTTCCAACCCAATTCAACGCCGAATCGGGGTTTCAGATTTGGTATCCCAAATCAGCCACAGCTAGGTTTTAGGCCTACTTCTAATCAAGTATTTGGGTATGGTGCACCCCAACAATATAATGGATTTAGATTTGGCACTCCTGCTCAACAAGGCTACAGGCCTTTGCCCAATCACGGTTTCAACCAACAAACAGCATCTCCAGGCTTTCGGTTTGGTGGTCCACGGGTTCAGCCAAACCTAAGAGCCCTTGACAATTCTGACGTCACCATGCGCACAGTTAGACAGAACAACTTGGTCGTGCCATGCGAAAATGATAACCTGTTTTACAGTGACACCCCGCAGTATTTAGACAACGAATATTACTATGAACAAGAGCCTGTTGAACCGACTCAAATCGAAGAAATACCTGAAGAAAACGCGAATGATGAACAAAACGTAATCGAAACTGAAAATTTTCAGTTAACGGCCTCGAAAACCCCAAAGCGTTAGTGATCGAATTAAATTGCGACAAAATTTCGAAATTACCGTGTATAGAGTTACCGGAAATCGGTGCACGCTTTATGATCGACACGGGAAGCACCCGATCTTTCATAAATACTACACTGGCCAATCGCTATTTTTCGGAATTTAAATACACAGAGCCCTTTGAGGTGATCAGCACCCACGCAAGAAGTATGCATAACGAAATTATATATATACCACTTCTAGAAACATTTAAAAGTACGGAATATCACAAATTTTATGTATATGATGTCGCCCAAGGTTATGACGGACTCATCGGATCTGACTTACTCAAACAATTAGACGCAACAGTGAACATGAAAGATCTTATGTTACACACACGGAATACAAGCATACCAATTATATACAACCCCCCCTGCGAAATCAACTTAGAGCCAAGAACAGAGACACGAGTCAAGATTCCAACGGATCTCCGCGACGGAACAGCCATTGTATACTTTCAAGAGTTCAAGGACGCTGTAAGAATGCCATCTGCATTAGTCAAATGTGAAAACTATTTTGCAACTACAGTTATACAGAACGCGACCGAACATAATGTGACAATCAAATTTAAAAAAGCCGTACACGTTGAAAAGATTGAATTCAATGAAGATGATGTCTTAGTTAATTTTACTTCTCGAGCAAATTGCGATGTGGACGATCTGCTAAAACAAAATTTGTCGAAGTTACGATTAGATCACACCAATGCCGAAGAACGAGCATGCATACAAAAACTTTGCCACGAATACCGCGACATTTTCTACTGCGAAGAATTGCCACTTACCTTTACTAATAACGTAAAGCATAAAATCAGGACTAAGAACGAAGATCCAATTTACATCCGGCCATTCCGTCACCCACCTTCGCAAAATGAAGAAATTCAGCGACAAGTCAATAAGCTCCTTAAGAACAACGTGGTGCAGGAATCTTATTCCCCGTGGAGCGCTCCGGTCCACCTGGTACCAAAAAAACAAGATGCAAGCGGCGAAAAGAAATATAGAATGGTAATTGATTATCGACGCCTAAATGATATAACCATCGACGACAAATATCCGCTTCCTAATATAACTGACCTCTTTGATAAAATAGGAAGAGCCAACTATTTCAGCACTCTAGATCTGGCGAGCGGTTACCACCAAGTAGAGGTTGACGAACAAGACAGACCTAAAACTGCATTCACGACACAATCAGGACACTATGAATTCACCCGCCTACCATTCGGGTTGAAAACAGCACCCGCTACATTTCAGCGTACTATGGACAATGTTCTCAGAGGCTTACAAGGCTCACATTGCCTCGTATATTTGGATGACATAATTATATTCTCAACAAGTCTACAAGAACACATAGAAAAATTACGCAAGGTCTTTAACAGGTTAAGAGAAACAAATTTAAAGGTCACATTAGACAAAAGTGAATTCTTAAGAAAAGAGGTACTCTACCTGGGTCACCAAGTCACAAAAGACGGCCTCAAACCCAATGATGACAAGATAAAGGCCGTTCTCAACTTTCCCCTTCCTCGAACACCGACAGAAATTAAAAGCTTTTTGGGCTTTGTAGGATACTACCGCAAATTCATAAAAGATTTCTCCAAAATAACCCAACCACTTACCGCTTGTCTGAAGAAGAAAAACAAAGGAAAGAAAATTCTAATAACGGACGAATATAAGACGGCGTTTGAAAAATGTAAAGAATTATTAGTGAATGCACCGTTGCTTCAATTCCCTGACTTTTCTAAACCATTCGTTCTCACCACGGATGCGTCAAATGTAGCAATTGGCGCCGTCCTTTCCCAAGGCCCTATTGGCAGCGACAAACCTATCGCCTATGCGAGTCGTACTCTGAACGATGCTGAAGCGCGCTACAGCACGATTGAAAAGGAACTGCTAGCGATAGTTTGGGCTACCAAGTATTTCCGGCCTTACCTTTATGGCAAAAAGTTTACTATATATACAGACCACAGACCTCTCGCATGGTTAAAATCTATCAAAGAACCTAACAGTAAGTTAACGAGATGGAAGTTGAGACTGGAGGAGTTTGATTACGAAATTATGTACAAAAGCGGGAAACAAAACACGAACGCGGATGCCTTATCCCGTGTTGTAATTAATGTATTAGAAAATGATGACACTGATGACCAAAATTCAATGCGTGCAAACGTCGATCCAAATGAACAATACGATCGGGAAGGCAATGATTCTGATACGGAAACGGCACATTCATCTACGTCAAGTACTTTAACGGCTTCAGAGAAACATAGTGACTCTAGTACAGATACTGCACACTCCGCAGAGCTCGTAGATACCATTGGTATACCAATTCTTCACGAAGCCATCGATACAAAACCTAATCAAATACTGATATATGATTGGAATAGAAATCATATAAGCGTAAAAGACCTTGCAAGAGATAAACAAAAGGTGTTAGAAGTCCACCTTCCCCGAGATAGACCTGATCTAGTAAAACAGTTCCTGAAAGAATATATAAGGCCCAAGATTAAATACTTTATGTATTTCGAAAATGCTGCTCATAGAGCCCAATTCACCCAAGCAGTGATGGCCCTTTATAGAAAAGACTCCGTATGGTTCTTTGAATGCACTGAAAGAGTAATATATGTTGATGATGAAAATGAACAACGCGATATCGTAAAACAGTATCATCAAGGCAAAACGTGCCATCGTGGCATTAGGGAAACTCTAATGCATCTAAAACGAACTTACTACTGGAATAATATGCTCACCACTGTAGCAAGTATTATTAATTCCTGTGAGACTTGCCAAACTATGAAATATGACAGAAAACCACTGAAACCTAAGCTGCAACTCACACAAACACAGACAAAACCTTTTCAAGAAATTTTTGTTGATCTCTTCTCTATTGAAGGGCAATACTTCCTTACCATAATAGACGCCTTTAGCAAATTAGGGCAAGCCTTTGAAATCCCAAATCGCTCTACCCCCGAAGTTATCAAGGCCCTCCTAAAATATTTCTCGTTATATGGCATTCCTAAAAGGTGGAGCTCAGACCCAGGGTCGGAGTTCAACAACACACTACTAAAAGAGATGCTAGAATTTTACAAAGTAGACATGCACATTGGCACTCCGCATAATCCCAACTCTATGGGTATTATAGAACGATTTCATTCTACCATTTTGGAAATATACCGTTTAGCTAAGCGTGAATACAAACTTACCGATGTAATATCCACCATGAACTATGCGATCATGTCATATAATTCAACAATACACTCCACAACGGGCTTGACCCCGTTCGAAATAGTATTCGGTCACACTGATTCTAACGATGTCTTTGATGTGGATTTTAACAAACAGTATACTCAAAAACTAGTTCGAGATCATGTTAAGAAAACGCAATATCTCTATAAATATTTGACTGATAAAATTTTGAAACAAAAAGATAAAGTTAGGGAAAAACGGGGTGGCGAAACCGAATTCGATGTTACAGAAGGAGATACAGTATTCGTAAAAGGGGTCAATGTAAGACGTAGTAAAGATGCACCTCGCTATCAAAAAGCAAAGGTTACGGGAGAAGTTGCTAGAAATATTGTACCAATAGAAATTCGCGGCAGAAAGACTAAAACTCCAATTAAGGATATTAAACGTCTTTCGCAGGGTTGCCGCCCTCCTGCTGATCCAGGGAATACAGAGCCAGACCCTCCTTCTTCAACAAATGGAAAATGACAGGGGCATTTTTCCGATTAGACAGGGTCAAGCGGTTATTAGTCACGACAAATGGACTATAGTTAAAGTTTTAGATTTAGACTTGCTTTGTGAAGATTTAGAATTCAACATTAACAGGTACGCGAATCTATGCAAACATATTTCGATCTTTTATACACAAAGGGGTATTAACTCAGAGTTAAAAAACATTAAACTCCAGACAGATCACATAAAGAATATAACGATACAAAAAATTGCCCAAATACTCCCATCGCGTAGAGTTAAACGTGGAATTCTAAACCCCCTTGGCTCTTTAGTTAAGGCTATAACTGGTAATCTAGATCACCAAGACGCCCTTAGGTATGATAGATTGATAAACGAATTAAAGTCGAGCCAGGATGCAACTAACAAAAGGTTCACCTTGGTTAGAAAAATGGCGGATTCATTCATAAATGCCACCAATTCCTCTCGATCTAACTTCATTCAGCTGGACAAGGAAATATGGGAATTAAGAAAAATGTTTAACCAAACTGCAAGTAATCAGACCGTCAACAAAATCATTCTTACATTTAATTTGTTTTTGCATAATTTTATGACGCTGTATGTCCGCCTGGATGAAATAGAAACAGCCATAACATTTAGTAAGTTAAGAACCCTACACCAAACCATTGTGGATAGCGATGAATTGTTAACTATGCTAAGAACTATTGAATCAAAGAACATTTTAGTGTACCCTGTTAACTTAGAGAACTTATTAAAACTTGAACAATGTATAGAATTAAAAGCTTACACTAAAGGAAGTACAATAACATTTTTGCTAGACATTCCAGTTATTCGAAAGGAAACTTATTCCTACTATAAAATCTTACCCTTACCAACCGTAAATATCCATAACCAAATAACCGTTATCATACCTGTACATCCTTATATCCTCGTAAAAGGGTCGAAAACCGAGCCGGTTGCTACACCGTGTATGGAGATTGAAGAAGGCTATTTCCTCTGCCAAGAAAATGAAATACTCCCGTTAACCCCTGACCGCTGCGTAGCAGATTTGATGAAATTTAACACAAATACCAGCTCTTGCCATCCTGTGGTTGCTAACATACAAGGGCTAAAAATAGAAACCCTGCAACTAAATCAATGGCTAATTTTTACAAAAGAGCCCCTCACACTGAAGAGGTTCTGCGAAACAGGAGTCACTCAGCACATGATCCGAGGCACTTACATACTTACCTTGGAAGACAATTGTGAAGTAAGGATCACAGACATCTTTTTGAGCCAACATTTAATAAAAGGGAAGGATGTACCAGTAACAAAATTACCAATTATAAACCTACCAGAGATCGATATGCCGACACCGCTACCAGAGAGGAAGCCTCTGAATTTGAACGGAGTTAACCTGGCGGATTTGCAGTTCATACAATATGCGTTACAGAAAAGTGATAGTGAAATAGTGGAAAGTAGTAATGAAAGCATAGTGAAAGTGAAAGGTATCAGTGTCTGGACATTGGGGCTATATATAATCCTAGTTTTAGGCACATGTATAACCATTTTTGCTAAATATAAGAAACTTTTATGTTTTCAAAATCATCAGTCGCAAAATCGTCCGACTGAGGATTTTGAACTTGCGGAGGGAAGAGTTATGTATGTTGACTCCCGGGCCTCCCGGCCAGTTACAGTGAATGCATAACCGCTGACATTGCGGTAAGGATGTTATGCCCAGAGCGCCCGCGCACAGGTGGCGAGTACCGGGAATCAAGCCCACCGCTGTGTATGAGATAGTTCTTACATAGAATAAGTTAGTTACAGTTTAAGCTTCAAGCTGTTCACTCATCTTATATTTTAATCATTAAAGTTAAGTCCAAGTAACCTGAGTTTTACCTTGAAACGTCCTCATGAGCTCCCAACTTTAACTACTTAGACGTTGGAATTTGAAGTGAAAATATTTTTATCGCATTTGTCACGATGACAACTTAACGTCACGTTGACAACCTATGATTGCGTCTTGTAGGTTGGCAGAACAGATACCTCACGGCCAAATATTTGTTTTTTATATAGGAGTTTGGTCAGACTGATATTTCTTTGAGGGAACTAACCTGAAAGAAAATATCACATTATTATAAACTATAATCGTTAATCGCGATAGAATTGAAGTACCTAATTGCTAGTTACTTATATCAGGAATAAACCTACTAATCGCTCTTTCATACAAAGTTTCACCCCCTTAAGGGATGATTTCCGGGATAAAAACCGGGCAAGTGCGAGTCGGACTCGCACACGAAGGCTACCATTATCTATAAAACCGGCAAAAAAAAACATGTTTGTTGTACGGGAGCCCCCTTAAATATTTATTCTAATGTTTTTTAGTATTTGTTGTTATAGCGGCAACAGAAATACATCATCTGTGAAAATTTCAACTGTCTAACTATCACGGTTCTCGAGATATAGCCTGGTGACAGACGGACAGACGGACAGCGGAGCCTTAGTAATAGGGTCCCGTTTTACCCTTCGGGTACGGAACCCTAAAAAGCTAGTGTCTAATAGCTTGGACGGACAGGCCATATCGGAGTGCCGACACTGTACTGTTTAGGACCAGGGAGTTTTCGAGTGACGTGTCGGGTTAAGCAGCTTATGATATTGGCTGATGACTTGGTAAAGGTGACAGGAGTCCGCTGGATGCGGGCCGGCCGCGACCAATCATCAAGACATTCGCCGGGAGAGGCCTATGTCCTGTTTGTGTGTATATGGCGAGGTACATGTAGACATTGTAGACGTCTATCGGCAGGTGATGACGAGTTGTGTCACAGTTTTCGTTTGAATTTAAGTATGAGGTGCATGCCATAAAATTACTTTATCGTTGCTACATTATAGCAGCAGAGCTGCGGAGAAGACAATCGTATAGAAATCAATAAGCGACTGCCAAAGCCAATAATAGAACATAATATTATTAGCAAGATTATATTTTTATATTATTATGTACATTATAGTTACTCACCAAATAAGTGTCAATATTAGTCTGCATTTATTGTATATTCCTTGTATTCATTTAAACATTTTTTAAATTTTTTGACTACTAAATTGTTACCAAAATGTCATTTATATTGACTGACACTAACATGTCACATTATTCTTTTAAAAGGTTTAATAAAGTAAAAGTAATCCAGCCTCTTGCTTAATTCTCGTCTTAATGCTAGAAATAGACTATCGGATTAAACGTGCCAAAATGTGTACAACTATAGACATCTAGTATCGAGTAGAATAACTTGTTAGGTATATACATAAAAAGTTATTAGTTACTTCATGTCATTTTAATAATATCCTAGGGAAAATATTTATTAAAGAAACAAAAATACAAAAACAAATACCTTCATACTAATACTTACAATACATCTATTAACTATAAAAAAAAAAATTATACATACATACACTCACGCCCGTATCCCATTGGGGTAGGCAGAGACCAAAGAACGCCAAGTACTACGGTCCTTACATACATCTCTTGCTTCAATCACATCCATACATCTCCTCATACAAGCTCGTCGGTTGCGGGAGCTTCTGACCTGGCCTTTTTTCAGTATCGCAGAAATCTGATCAAGATACCCTCGCCTTGGTCGCCCCCTTCCGACCCTTCCTTCCATCTCCTGATCATAAATCTTCTTTCACGCATCCTCTCAACATGCCCAAACCAGCGAAGCATACCTTTTTCTATAAAAAAATATAACTAAACTAAATCTAAAAATGCCCCCTGCGGCATTGTGCCGAAGACGCTGGCAGCATTCCCTCGCTGAATAGCTAAACTAATTCTTTGTGCGAGATAGCTGCCAGCTCTTCGGTCACCGGTGGCGTCTTTAAGCCTCTTCGAGATCTCTTTGAAGAGGCTTAAAGCTCCTGGGCCCCACGGACTCGGCACCGAAAGGGATGAAATTATATTCGGTGCCGAGACCAGAATATTTTCCCACCTTCATATGTTCGGCCGCCTCCGCTGCGGCTGCTGCCCTAAAAGAGGTTCTGTGGAGATGCGACGAGGCTAGTGTGTCCACACACGTCGCATCCCACACCAGGACCCGACCTCATACTCCACGGGATTAATGACATCCCGTCGGGTCTCTTGCCGTCGTTTCTTAATATGCCTGATGACTCTAAAACGGCCGGCACATGTCATTAAGGATGCCTGGAGAAGCGGCCAGCACTCTTCTGGCAGGAAAGTCCGTGGTGTGCGAGCCGGTCTATTATAATTTTTTTTTTTTAATTTACAATAAATAGCATATAATCGTAATCTTGAACGTGATATTGTTTCACTAATAGATTACATTATTACCTATACCTACAATATAATTCTTGATTCCTTATATTAAACACAAATACATAATCGTTACTGATGCAGTTCCATGCCGTCTTGTTCTTTCCAAAGTTTACGATGCTCTACACTAGCCTGTGCTCTATTCTGCATCCGCAAGGTTTATAGATCTGCCTACACTTCGTAAAGAAGAAATAGTAGAATAATGAAGAAATGTTATATATGATGTCCAGCTTAACCAAAAATACAAATAATATTCAAGTATTTAAATAAGGCAAACAAGAACGAGATATTAATAATATATATTAAGAAATAACATCGTGTTTTATTGACAACTTTCTTCTCTCTCCATACAAGTATATACGTAAGTACATTATGAAGTACTTACAGTAGCTCTAGTATAAGTTTTTTCGAAACATTAACTAATTCGAACGCGTTTGCGTTTTTCTCAAAATGTATGAAATTGGTATGAAAACGTGAACAGCGCTTCTGGTGTTCACTAGTGGAAACTAAAACAGCGAGTATAACATTTGTTGCTAACCGATGAACGCGCGTATTTAAAACTCGGTGAGAGTGTTTTCATACATTATGAGACAAAACGCAAACGCGTTCGAATTAGTTAATGTTTCGATAAAACGTATACTAGAGCTACAGAGCGACACTCTGCGCCGATTCAAAATGGGTTTTTTCTGGTCAAAATCCATGGGGTGCTAATATAATAACTTAGCAATACCACCCACCACCACCGTCGACTGCGGAGAATACTCTGCACTCTTTGTATCATCTGTAACATTTTACATTTAAATATCATACCTTTTTTTTCACGTGTGGAGAAAACCTGCAGACCAGATACCCAGACATGGTATTTCTAGCCACTAAAAACTCCACGATTACCGTCATCTGCGCTCTCATGCGGGGGACACCATGATCTCATAAAGAACGCACTGGAGTCCCCCTCGCGCTTTTCTGTCTTTTGGCTTGTGCCACCCTCCCTGAGGCTGATAAGCACTTGCAACCCCGGTGACCCCCTTTAATCGCCTTTTACGACAGGCGAAGGAGACCCTATACGGTCTACGTCAGCCGTGTAAACTCGGACTAGAATAGGTCTACACATATTCTAGTCCGAGTCTACACGGCTACGGCTGACGTCCTATGGCGGATTATACAATCCGGCTGCGACATATATATTTCATCAGCCCTTACTGTTTACTAGTCCCACCATATAAATCGACTTGTGGGACGCGTACATGAAAAAGTACATTCTTAAAGGCACTTTTCTATTTCATCATTTTATCGGTGAATAATAAGGCACGTATTATGCTTGGTTCGCGTTACTTCATTTTCTTCGATTCACATTGCTGATATCTGGAGAGTACTACATCTGTAGCATCGCATCATCATCATGATCATGGGGAGTCTGGTTTACATCCTGAAACGAAGCATAGAATACTACAAATTAAATGAATTATCAATTACGAATGTGTATAAATGAATGCCACAAGACATGATCACATGACATTGTTACAACTTACTTTTCGATTTTTTCTAAGTATTGATGGTATTTCGTACTCGATCGTGTGTCTCAACAACTAATTTCAATAAGAAGTTAGGACATCGCCACTAATACATAAATACATCACGAATATCACGTTGATCACGATCAGAATCAAACCAAAATCTTTGTTCAATTCATTGTTTTGACGTGACAGGCACAATGACTTTGTCATGCAGTAATTGACATGTTTACAGGACAATTTAAACGTCAAAAAGTTACGTGGTTCCAATAATTTCATCAATTGCTCATTTTAGTATGGGACTTCCATTCAATCGTTCATTCACTACAGGTCACCGTCGGGTACAAAAATAATGACATTAGCTCAGCAAATTTTACTTCAAAATTGACATTAAATATGCTCTAACGGTAGTACATAAAGTTACGCGATTAGCCTGCCGGAATCCTTTTAGCATATTAGGTACATATGCGAGCCCCTTGATATTAAATGGTTACCGTAGCCGAGTGATCCCTTTGTAGGACACTTCATGGGAATCACACCTATGTGCGTTAGGTACATGCCCTATCGTACGAGTTGCCTATTTATTACAATTATTAGCAGATTATTGTTTCTATTAGCATTGCATTTAGTCGACGATGAAAAAATATATATTATAAAATACACACACTTTTGTCATGTTTTTAGTTATCTCTTCTAGCTAACTTAGTACAATGGCTTACATTTTAGATTCCAGTTATCGACTGTCGCAAAGGTGTTATAGATATCTGAGGGTTGGATACCTGGTGACCTGGGCACCAGTCTCAACCGCCATACTATTTACCTACTTACGTATTATTACAATACAATAAAAATACTCTTTATTGCACACCTCAATTAAAGGATACAGTAGGTACAATACAAGAAAAAACACAATAAGTAGATCATTATTTTGTTACTTTCTGATGGAGTGAATAAATATATTAAATTATTATCATCTAAAATTAGTTTCTGTGATATTTTGTCTTATTCCGTAATAATTGGTATTTTTTGAAAACCTGACTGTGGCCGCCGGGTCCAATAAAGCCGGACCAAAATAGAAGTTGGCGGTTGCAAAGTAGCCTGAGGAAAATTCAAGGGAAACCAGGGCGCGACCACGCGGGCGTTTTTCCGCTGGTTTACTAAACCTTTCCTAGCTGAGAAGAGTCTAGCAATAAACTCAGACCCGACCTGGGTTGGACTGACTCTACCTGGTATGCGGAGGCACCGGGACCAATCTTTATTCGCAGTAAATGAATAAACAGTCGGATAAAAAGAAGATGACCTACATTTTACAAAACCGGCGGTGATAGTAATTCACAATCAGCAATGTTGACTTCGCCAGCAATACCACTACACCACCAACCACCATTCCTTTGTAATAACACGATAACTGTACCTATACATATTTTTTGTCGTCGACTGTAAAGATGCAATTTATCACTTTTTAATTTGTTCACAGTGATATGTCGACCAAACTTGTCATCCTGCCTACATTCCTACATGGTCTACCATGCTAACAGTTCGACACTCTTATATGGCCCATTGTGCTATTTTGTCAACATGCCGTATTAATTTCACAAACACATGTCTTTTTAACGTTTTTATCGAGCAGACTAGTTTTTATTATTGACGACATAGAAAATAAATAAACCAGTGGGGATAGTTGACGATTTAACGATTCAGTTGATTAAGGCGACGAGTGGATAAGATGGAAGTCAGCCTGAGCCTCTTTGTCAGACGTTATTCTGACAACGCTACCCATCATAAGAATCCGTTAGTTAGGAAAGCTGTCAACTACGTTCCCATCCCTGCCCTGCCCCCACGTAACTCGGCGATTACTGATTAGCAAAGATGGAACGCTGCGCTTTCGGCGTTAAACTTATACACGAGCCGTGCACTTGGCCATTCCCGCTGACAATGACAGGGACGTCCACCGCACGATCCCTATATCGCCGCATACCGGGTAGAGTCAGTCCGACCCAACTCGGGCCTAGCTTAGCATCTTTCTGAACTCTTCTCAGCTAGACTAGGTTTAGTGAACCAGCGACAAAACTCGATTCCACTCACATCTCAGATTTGGTTGAAGCTAATCTCCAACCGCGCACGTATATCGCTTTATTGGGCCCGGCCTATAAAGCCAGAAAAAATATGTTTGTACGTTGGTACGTATGTATGTATGTACCTGCTTACAGATACTTTAAGTATTTATCTACATCACCTACAATGCATAGATCAAAAAGCGCATGAGGTAGTATGCAACTGACTAGACCACGTTATCTGCCGACAATCAGACCGTTATTCAGCACTGTTGCTGTGTAGAAAGACATACCTATTTTTACACGACTGCCCAAAAAAAGGAGTGTAATGTTTTCACTTTTTCAGGTTTCATATGTATGTATGTATGTATGTGAATTTTTTTTTACAGATCTGTATTTATAAAATGAAATCAGGAGGGTTAACCAGCAATTTTCATACAAGTATGAGTAAACATTCAGGTGTAGTTATTAAAAATTATAGTTTTAGTTCTGAATGAACACCATGTAAACTATTTGTTGTAAGTAATATACGAGTACATAATCAGATTAAGTAGGTAGATAAAATTACCTATCACCTAATCTGTGTGTTCAATCCTAAGAAAATAATGAATTAATTAATGGATGAAATAATTTATTCCAACATGTCCATATTGCATTACATATAAGATCAAATTAAATTAAAAGATTAAAATAAAAATAATTACATAAAATCAAAATACAATAAATAATAATATAATAAATAAGTAGGCCTTAGGCTTCTCCGTATAGCGGGTTACCCCGGTCCCCCGACGATAGGCCTATGGTATTCCCTCCAACGCTCATGTAGCGGGCTGGCGTCCCACTCTCTCACTGCCGAGAGCATAATGTTGGAGGAGGCGTAAACTGCCTTCCTGGCGGTGGCGGTCCTTTTCAATATTGAAAAGAGACTAGATTATATCAATGTTAGTGCAACGAACAAACATATTTAATGAGGTAGCGTTTACTTAGATATATAAGGTAGTTTGAGTAAAGGATGATTCACAGTAGACCGTTCCGAGTCCGGGCCGGCCCGTTTTCTAATACAAGACGCGCGACGGTAGTCGATTTCTTGTGCTAGAAAACGGGCCAGCCCGGACACGGAACGGTCTAGCGTGAATCATCGTTAAAGCGACTCGTTAACGATATCTGGAGTTCCTTATTAACACCTCACCCTTAATAAGGATTTGCGCAAGCACTATATTTTGCGGAAGTGACTGCCGTTTAACCTTCTAACCCAAAGAGATCACTGGACCTTATGGTGTTAGGTGTCTTTAATTGTGTCCCGTGAAGAAGGCCTCTAAGTCGGTTGTCCATGTATGAACACCGAGATCAATGGTGATCTATGCTTTTCTTATCACGAAGGGAGCTCTCTGTTAGTACTAAGTAACTCCAATTTTATTGTTGCACCCGCACCATTACTATGATCGTATATAAGGCTTCGTATAAAAAAATACCTAGCGGTATTTCGTATACCTATCGGTGTTGAGAGTCACATCCCCTTCGTTATGAATGAAGTTTGAAAATGGGAACTAAACTTATGAGGTTATGAGTCAATGTCAAGCACAGGAACGTTACTCTTACTTCACTACTTTATGACAGTATAAACTACCGAACAAAAATCGATGTCCCTAAATGCAACCCCAAAGGTTCCAAAATCCATCAATCCACTTCCAATGGACGCAACTTTCGAAGAGATCGTTTTTTATAAGTTTTACTTAAATCTTCTAAGTATTTTTGTATTATTTTCAGTGAGCAGAAAATAATAACTATTTTGTATTTAAATAACAAAAACTAACTTAAACTATTAAAAATAAAAAATTTAAACTAATAAAAGTCTAAAAAGGCCCTTGTGGCTGGCAGCGTTTCCTCGCTGTATGGCGATACTAAGGGGTTGTCTCTGGTTCACTAAACCTAGTCTAGCTGAGAACCAGTTCAGCAAGATGCTAAGCTAGGCCCGACTTGGGTCGGACTGACTCTACCCTGTATGCGCCGATATAGGGACAGAATAGGGACTATAAATGAATGCTGGCAAGATTTTGTATTCGTATCGATATAATGAAATACTCTTATGTAGGTATGGCTCGCTTGATTGACTCGGTCGGTACCTATTAAATGAAAATTGCTTCACTTTGATTAGTTTAGATACTTATTTTTCATACGTACCTACAGCTGGCACGTAAAATGTATGAATCTGTCATTCATTTCATATAAATTCCACACCGATTTGATTTCAATATATAACATCAATATGTTCAAATCAAATCAATAAAATGGCTACAAGTAATGGGGACTACTTTATCTTCGGAAGTGTCAACAACTCTATATTACTTACGCAGGTATAATAACTGTGCCTATTCCGAGTAATGTTAAATTATTCTACTAAATATTCCAAATGCGAAAGTTTAGATGTTAGGATGTTGGTTAGGTTAGGGTAGTACCAGAAAAGTGTAATTTGGCATGAGTATACATACCTATCAATGGCGCCGACAAAGCGGTAGAATAAAATCTTGAAAAAAATATTTTTTAAGGTGATTTCCCTACACGTAAAGTGGTGGTGCATTTTTTTTCTTTTGCAATTTTTCATCATAATCCGTTCAGCTGCTTAAATGTGATTGAGTTCTTATAAATCACCTTAAAAAAATATATTTTTCAAGATTTTATTCTACCGCTTTGTCGGCGTCATTGATAGGTATGTATAATCATGCCTAATTACACTTTTTTGGTACTAACGGTCACTGAGCTAAGTCGGGGATGGACGGACGGACGGAGACGGACATTGCGAAACTATAAGGGTTCCTTCCTTCCGGAATCCTACAAAGTTGGGATTTATTAAAGTATGTCACGTTCTAATTACAAAATCACTTTATCAGCTAGCGGATAAAGTGGACTTTTGGGCATAGATTTGGGTCATAAACAGATTTATGTTCGCGTCTTTCCTGTGGACATATCAAAAGTTAAGGGCCACAAAGCTTAATTTTAGATTGGTCTAGTAACCCGCAAAAACGGCGTCTCCGGTTCTATAGATGCATGTAATAAAATCATAACTCACATGCTCATAAGCCGTTAACTATTGACCACAGGAGAGACGACTTTTGTTTTTGCAAGTGTTTATGACCCATTTATACGACGATTAAGAGATTTTAAATAAAAATAAAGTAAGACTTTCTGAACTGGTGAGGTGAAAATATTAATTCATTTATTTTTAATTTCTAATCATCGAGCGGAACTTAGGCAACTTCCTGACTTGGCGGGGCGGGATCGATATGTGACATTTTCTTCTTTGACGTAAACTTACTGACGTCGCAAAGATTCCCACTAGACGGAATAATGTCAGTATTACATTTGCGCAGTAGTAATATCATGCGCAGAAGCGGACCAGTACTGCCTTCGCATCGTCCCGCTTCCGCGCATCCCGCGCCAGTCAGGAAGCACTCATTTAAATGTAGGGGCGCAGTAAAAAGCGGTACTGATTCGACTGACAGTTGACACTGACATTTGACAGTTTTCTCATATCGTCCCGCCTCCGCACCGACAAATCAGGAAGTCGCCTAAGAGTTTCTTAGCAAGCTGTCTGTGTGTGAATTTTGCCTCAATTTTATAATGGAACTAGAATATTGGAAAGTCATAGTAGCCGGATGCGGAGCGCTCGTGGCCCAGCGGCGCTTGCGTACTGCTTGCGGTATCTAAGGTTAAGCAACGTGGGCAGCAGCGGTCAGGACTTGGATGGGTGACCGCTTTGAGTGGTTACTAACTGAGCGCTCCCGTGCTTTGGAAGGCACGTTAAGCTGTTGATCCCGGATGCTGTCTATGGCAGCATGGCAGCAAAGTTGGAGGCCTTCGGGCGGCTTGAGAACTTCTAACAGTCAAGTTGCCCACTCACCTGACAAAACCTAATCCCAATAAGGTCTAGTTTCCCCTCGGGGTTGGAAGGTCAGATGGCAGTTGCTTCCGTAAAAACTAGTGCCTACGCTAAAATCTTGCGATTAGGTAGCGGACCCCAGGCATCCTTCAGGATGCAACTGTACTGGGATAACGCTAGGAGGATGATGATAATGATGATTGGAAAGTCATAGTAAGTTTAAATAAAGCTGGCCATACACACTAGGGTATGCTTGCGCAGTTTTGCCTGTACAGTTCAACTGATCAGGTATAAAGCCCAGCTAGGTTGAGCACAAACTGGGTAGCGGTAAACCTGTGCACACTCTCAGCTGTAACCATGGCACCGTTCGTCTGCTGTGCTTGATGTTGACGCAGTACTATTAGGGTAAAACATAGCAAGCAAGCAATGAAAGGGCTTTTCGTAATGATACTGCTTTTTTAGTTCAATCATGATGTTCTGTGCCTTTGGTAAGCCAGAGGCAAGGCTCTGATTTATACAATACAATAAAATGTACTAATCTTTCATTGCGTATAAGAGGTTTTTTTTTCTATGAACAAGCACAATCTACCCCTTCGCGATCACTGGACAACTGAAGCATGCAAACGCCACACATGCTCAGTTTTTCCTGTACTTGTAGTATACAATACCAAACTTGGCATTGTATAGGTACTGTAATATACATTGATTTTTAGGAAAACTGAAAACATTCGATTTAAATAAAAAATCTAACATATTTTTGAGCCTAAATCTCAGAACTGTTGTCATATTTTAACATTTACACTAAATATATGTGTCCATGCCAAGTAAAGGGTTAAAGTAGCCGTAGCCAATTATATAGCAAGTTTGAGATAGGTATTATCTATGATAGCTATTTTTTTACAAAATATACATTTGTAATATGCATTTGGTAGGTCGGTGTAGGTCTGTAGCATAGAAAATAACTTCAAATAGTTCATTTAAATATTTCGGCCGCTATAACCTCGCCAGCACCCTCGGTACAAATGCCTCAAGGTCGTGTTATAGATTTAGTTTTATAATATTATTTCTATGTAAAGTAAAATATTAAAAAACCGGCCAAGTGCGTGTCGGGCCACGCGCAAGGTAGGGTTCCGTAGTCGTCTACCCGTTACATTATATGGACTAAAAAGTTCGCAAACTTATATTTACTACGTTTTTGACAGAATTAACAACATTATCTAACGTATCAATGGAAATTGTACGAAAGTTTGCTTTTGCAAAGTACATTTCTGAAGTTAGACTATTACTCGTTAACTAGTAATGTCTACTTAGCTGTGATAGTTTTCCTTTTAAATTCATCGTATATACTACTACCATGATTTTTTTCACATGCCTAGTAGCCACCATTTAGCTGGCAGGGGGGGGGGGGGGACACTTGACCATAGCAAAAATTATCACTTCAAGGCTTAATATCACGCTAACCAATTCTTTAATCAAAAAATGATTTTTGAAACCTAATAATATTTTTAAAAGAGCTAACCAACGATACCCCACACGATGGGGTTTGGCAGAAAAAAAAATTGCACCACCATTTTACAATTACATGTAGGGGAGGTACCCTAAAAAAATTTTTTTTAAAGATTTTATTCTACCGTTTTGTCGGCGTCATTGATATGTATACTCATGCCAAATTACAGCTTTCTATTACTAACGGTTACTGAGAAAAACGGGGGTCGGACGGACGGACGGACGGACATGGCGAAACTATAAGGGTACAGTATCGCCGTATTATCTAAGATATTTTTGTAAAGATGGTAATAAATTGTAATTTAAATACTTTAATTGGTATGGCAAAACCGTGTGAAATTCATTAAAAAAATATATTGAGTCAGCTTCCTTATACATATACCTACGTACTTACATTGAAATACCTACGCAGAAGAGGTAAATAAGCATTGGATTTACCGATCTCTGCTAATGTCCAATTTCTACCATTTGTTCCCAACCGACAGTAAGCCAAATAAACAGTGGTAATCGGAATTTTCAGGTTAATAAGGCAGTTAATCCGTCAGCGTTTTTTGAATGATGGAAAGTTTAGCAAGTTATTTAATTTTTTTTTTGTCATCATCTTCTTTATCATCCTTGCGTTATCCCAGTACACTTGCAACCTGAAGGAAGCTGGGGGTCCGCTACCTAATCCCAAGATTTGGCGTAGGCGCTAGTTTTTACTGAAGCGGCTGCCATCTGATCTTCCAATCCAAGGGGGAAACTAGACCTTAATGGGATTCATCTTATCAAGTGACTGCGCAACTTGACTATTAGAAGTTTTTAAGCTGTCCTAGACATCAGCCGGAATCAACAGCCTAACGTGCCTTCCAAAGCACCGAAGTGCTCAGCACGGCCGACGTTGCTTACCTCCGCATACCGCACGCGGTACGCGGGTGCCGCTGCTGGGCTAAGAACAGGCATCATTTCTAAATCTACAAAAACCCATTGAGTAATTATCAAAACGAAAGGGCTCCATTGATTTATTCCTATAAATAACTACCACACTATTACATTTTACCCAGTGGCTTCGTAAAAAATAAAAATCGTTTTCAGGACACGCCAAGTTTTGGTTCTTTCTGACAGGTAAATAAATAATGTTTTTTTACATACCTATACGCTATACGCTAATATTTATGTTTAATTTTAAGTTTGTGGCAATAAAACATTTTTTATTTTTTTATATATTTCGTCATATCCTCATATCCAAACGTAATTAGAGGAAATTGATAAAAATATATGCCTATTTTTTTAAAAGAGCAATATGAGAAGTTATTTTAACAAAATCACTGTTTACTCATTTTAAGTGACAGTTTAATTACCTTTCTCTATTTACTTTAAAAATAGGTTTCGTAAAAGAATGAAATAGATATCGACTGCAACTGCATGCGTAAACTGCCGAAAAATTATGCGATCCGCAACTGGTTACGAAGCTCCGGTTACGTACGCAGGCGAAGGGATTACAAGATATACTTAATTTACATGCAAAAATATCAGGTGTTAAGACATATAATAAGAGTTCAGAGATCGACAGGCCCGCCATCATTAATGATGTCATAACTGGAAAATGCGTGTGGGCGGATATCCGCCCAAGTTTAAAATTCTTACTAAAAGTCTTACTTTTTCTTTGAAAATAAAATACCTTACGCGTTACTGCATAGGACTGAATTCAAGTCCATAAAATGCTATGTAAACGTTCCTATGTCCGTCGTTCGACACCTTCATGCCCAATACCTGTTTACCTAATGCAGTGGTTCTTAACCGGTGGTCCGCGGACCACTGGTGGTCCCTGGAAGCACCCAAAATGGTCCGCGAAGCCATCAGAAAAATATTAAATAAGTGATTACGAATCAACAAAACAACGGCTCGCGAGAGTTGTGCTATGAGGGAGCCGAGCGGTCGCCGGACCGGGAAATAGGGTGTGGTCCATCCATGGAAAGACAAAAAAAAAGTAAAATGGTCCCTTATTACTAAAAGGTTAAGAACCACTGACATAATGTTAGTTTTAATTTTCTCTTTCTTAAGTTTCAACATATGTATAAATGTGATGTTGAATAAAGTTTTTCTACGTCTATGTCTAATTGATGATACATATTGATCATCTCTGTCATTATGAGATAGGATTGAAAGTGCCATGTATTGGGTTATCTTGCTTTTTTAAAGAAAATTATATAAATATTAGGCATTAATAATTTCTAAACCCCTATCATTACGTTTAGATACTTATAAGGATATAATAAGTCATTCGGTGTCATCCTGGCGTTATCCCAGTACAGATTCATCCTAAAGGATACCCAAGGACAGGGCTTAACCTAACGTTATCCCAGGATTTGGGTAGGTTCTATATTTACGAAAGCGATTGCCATCTCATCTGACCTTCAAATCCAGTAGATGACAGTTTTATAAAGTATCGGCTGGATCTCAATCATATCCTAAAAAGTTTACATGAGACAGTGGCAGGTAAACCTGTACGGCTCCGGTCGCTGTTACAATGTAGTTTTTTTGTAATGTTTTATAGGTAGTAAGTAAAAATAAAGAAATACTGTATATCTGGGGCAGCAATTGTTACAAATGTTACAATCATAGAAAAAAAAACAGCTGAATCGATAATTTATTAATTCGGTCCATAAACATATAATGTAGGATTCACACCACACGGTTACATCAACTGAAGGTTTAAATTCCTCTAGTAGTACGTTGCGCGCTGATTCCGTCCGTTTGAGATTTAAATCCTACATAATTGACAATTGTGTCCCTTGACTTACCTATTTCGCCCGTCCATCCGCGGCTTATCTTGTAATCTTAACACATTCAGAGCGAGGACCCGATAGTCGGGATCCTCGTTCGTGGAAAGTTTTTCGCTACAAAGCGGAAAAACCATGTGATCAGCTACGAGCGTAGCGCGTAGCAGTCGTCGGTAATGAATGTGTTAAGTTCTACGAGTAAAAAGCTGTAATCTCGCATTACATACTCGTATCAATCACGCTGACAAAACGGAGTAACGTGGGTAAGCAATTTTTTTCTTGCAAACCCCATCAGGTGGAGCAGGAATTATCTCAAATATATTGGGTTTTCTAATTTTTTTAATAGTTACAATATCTGGCTACTGGGCATGCGATTTTTTTAAAGTAATATAGATAATTAATGAAACCTATCCTATAAATACGTACTAGTTAATGAGTAGGTGATAGGTTAGGTTAGGTTAGGATAGCCGAAATGAAGAAATATGTACACTTGGAAAACAAACTTTTGTACCGTTTTCATTGATTAGTTATTACATAGACAATCTTGTTAGTTGCATAATTTTGAAGTTCGCATAATGGAACGGGTGGATAATTATGCAAACGTACATTGCACACACGCTACGAATATGCCTAGTTTTTTTTTTTAAAGAATGGCGATTACAATCTAGACACGCGGCAGCGTGTCAAGCCAAAGTTCAAAAAAAAAAGAACTGGCGTCGCAGCGGCCGTGTGTTATATTACACTAACCATTTGGTGGCACTTTTGACCCCTACGTTACTCAAAATGTATTGAACGTACACATATGAAATTTGGTACGTTTATTGAGATCCTTAAGGCTAACCAGATCCCTAAATTTCATTAATATAGCTCAATCGGTTATTAAGATACAAACATCTAAAAATAGGATTTTTTCTACATAGGATAATTATTGGAGAAAATATAATCAAAAACCTAACCCACTTCCAGGTGACCTAGCAAGTTGAAATTTGGCATCGAGCTGGGTAAATGTATGATTACGAAGCTGAGAACCATAAACAGTGTTTTTTTTACGATTTGTAAATTTTGTAACATTTTCCAAAGAACAAATTTTATTTAGATATACACTAAGCGCCTATTGATTTTGTGTTGGCAAAAATGTACATATGTAAATTTCGATTTTGAACCAGAAGCACTCATAAGGAGTTTGTAATAGAACTAAATGGATTTCGAAACAATTAGAGATAGACCTAGCATACGGTTTCCATACGTCCCGGTACGCCGCCACATGTCCCGGTTTGAAGCGTGGTGTCCCCGTGTCCCGGCCATTAATCAAGGATAGTTTTAAATTAGTAGGGATCCACTAGGTAAATAAGTATACATGTACGTAGTAGGTACGGATGACTATTAAGCCCGTCTAATACAGACAATGCCTGCGCGGCGTGCAGCGCATGAAGGATATCTTCCGACGGCAGGGACCTCCATGTCTGATGCCCTTTAACTTTGTAGATGAGGCAAGTGCTGATGTCCTTTGAATGTTTCTCTTTGACCTACACTACCTTTTCTTGAAATGTCCACCCGTCCCGGATTCCGGCCTTCGTCTCCATATCTATGGCAACCCTAACACTAGCTGTACACTCTCGTGCAGGCGGTGCAGGAGCACTCGCGCTTGGCCTGCCTCGCTGTGTTCAGTATGGGAATCGTCGGCGAGACCCCCCCCCCCCCCCCCCCCCCCCTGTACACTCTCGCGCTCGGCCTGTCTTGCTGTGCCTCAGCGAGAGTGTACATGCGCTATATCTCGTTTTAACAGTCCTAATGTTCGAACAGCATAGGTGGTAGGCGCCAAATAGTGAAACTCTCTGAATTGTAAGATCCTGTAACCTATGTTGGACAAATAAACGATTATGAGTAAGTATAGTACAGTCAGAGTCATGTAGTTAGGAGCACATGCAGAGATAAGATAAGATAAGATATATAGATAGGTCTAATGGCCGGGAAAACGCTAAGCAGAGCTCGGTCGCCTAGATATTATTATCCATACTTGTGATATTATAATTGCGAAAGTGTGTCTGTCTGTTACCTCTTCACGCTTAAACCGCTGAACAGATTAAGATGAAATTTGGCATCTATGGAGATAGTTTGAGTCCCGGGGAAGGACATAGGATACTTTTTATCCCCGAAATCATCCCTTAAGGGAGTGGAAGTTTGTATGGAAGAGCGATAACTAGGTACGCGCCTGATGTCCCGGTTTGAAGCGTGGTGTCCCAGTGTCCCGGCCATTAATCAAGAATAGTTTTAAATTAGTAGGGATCCACTAGGTAAATAAGTATACGTGTACGTAGTACGGATGACTATAAGCCTGTCTAATACAGCGATGCCTGCGCGGCGTGCAGCGCATGAAGGATGTCTTCTGACGGCAGGGACCTCCAAGTCTCTTGCCCTTTAACTTTGTAGATGAGGCAAGTGCTGATGTTCTTTGAATGTTTCTCTTTGACCTACACTACCTTTTCTTGAAATGTCCAACAACCCTAACACTAGCTGTACACTCTCGTGCAGGAGCACTCGCGCTCGGCCTGCCTCGCTGTGTTCAGTATGGGAATCGCCGGCGAGATACTTCCCCTGTACACTCTCGCGCTCGGCCTGTCTCGCTGTGTCTCAGCGAGAGTGTACATGCGCTATATCTCGTTTTAACAGTCCTAATGTTTGAACAGCATAGGTAGTTAGTTTAGTGCAGTCAGAGTCATGTAGTTAGGAGCAGATGCAGAGATGGCCAACAGCAATCTCATTATTAATAAAAAAAGCAGCCGAAGTCGCAAATATATCGTAACATATCGTAACACATTCTTACTCCAACTGTAATAAAGACGTGTTACGATCTTTTGGCCACCTTGACTGCTACTAATTATGTAATAACCACCTTATTCATAATACATGCAAATCTTATCTTATATATTTAAACGAGCAAAACGCGTCTGGTACAAAAATAATAGCAATTATATTCTATCGCGATGAACGAGCTCCGCGCGGACGAAGAAAATCTAGTTAAGGTATTATACATAAATTTTACATACTCTGATTGACTTTGATTTTAATTAAAATAAACATGAAGTATTCTTTATTTACAAAAAGTAATGATATCCCACCAAAAACATAAATGTGAAAATGGGAGCCAAGTTCAATATTAAGAATATGCGTCGTTATTGACTTCGCCGACAAAAGAATTGATATCTATATGGGTGCCAAGTTCTGTGTAGAAAATCCTGAAACCTGAGATGTAATTCAAGGTCTAGATTTTGGCTTGGCTAGTTTTTACTAACAAACCAAAGTTCAGAAAAATACCATAGTCAAATATAATATAGCATGTACATGTAAGTAGTGTAATGTACATGTACATGTAGTACGTAAAAACCAGCCAAGTTAAAATCTAGACCTTGAATTACATCTCCGGTTTCAGGATTTTCTACACAGAACTTGGCACCCATATAGATATCAATTCTTTTGTCGGCGAAGTCAATAACGACGCATATTCTTAATATTGAACTTGGCTCCCATTTTCACATTTATGTTTTTGGTGGGATATATAATACAATAACATAAATCTGAGATTTGGGTTCACAACGAATTCCTTTATGATGCTAAAAAGCGAAGATGTCTAATAATCTTTAATTATAAACATGTTATATTTATTTATTTATTTATTTAGTTTAAGGAGTACCAACAGCTAATAAAATTAACATAGAAACTTAAGTAGTAACATAAAGCCAATTATAGGAACTCACAGATAGAAGCAGAACAAGAAATTTAACAAAAATACTGCGCACTTATTCGCACTATGCTATTCAGAATATAATCTAAATTGGAATTAGAGAACACAAAGAATGAATACAACTCTAAACATAAGCTAAGCTAGGTTATATAATTAAGTTCAGCTAGTGACAATAATATTCTGGGTTATAGGTATAATCATGCTCAGCTAGTGACGCTAAGTCGCATCCTGCTGCTAGCTACAACAAAATAAATAACGAAATTAGATTCAAAGTGGATTGAAAAATAAGTTCGCTAATCTTCGCCTCACTGAAGGAATCGAGCCATTAAATACATCAATATCCAGATCTCTTGAAATAGCGTTTAGATTACGGCTTGCGCGACATAAAAAGCTATTTTGCCTATAATTGGATGAAGTACATTTGAGAGAAATGGGGGGAAAGTAACGTTTCGACCGGGTGGGCGTATTAAATGAAAGTTTGAAAAGCAATTCAGGACAGTCAATATACCCGCTAGTGATACTTAAAATATAGATTATATCCGCAATTTCACGGCGTTTTTGCAATGGAATAAGATGGTGCTTTCTACATAATCTTAAGTAATTAGAGGAATTATAGGGCTGTTTCAGTTTAAAGCACAGGTGTTTCAGGAACTTTTTCTGAACTCTTTCTAGTCGATCAATATACGTGGCATAGCAAGGGTTCCAAATTTGAGATGCATACTCGAGCTTACTCCTGACTAGTGAGCAGTATAGAACCTTGAGTGTCTTTGCTTGAGTAAAACACGCGGAGGTACGTAATATAAAGCCCAGGGTTTTCAAGGCACTACTTATTATACCGTCGATATGCATATCAAAAAGAAGTTTACTGTCATGTACGACACCCAAATCTCTCATAGAACTAACTTTATTCAAGGTTTGACCTTTAAGCGTATAATTGTAGGATATCAATTTGCGTTGACGTGAGAACGTGATTGAATGACATTTGGATGGATTCAGGTCTAACTTATTAGTTTGACAATACTCATCAAGCCGTGTAAGATCAGACTGAAGCAGTAGAGCGTCATCGATAGTCTTTAATTTCTTAAAAAATTTCATATCGTCTGCGAAACAGAGCAATTCAGAATGGATAATACATTTGCTGATATCGTTAACGAACACATTAAATAGCAATGGTCCAAGCAAAGATCCCTGCGGGACACCACTTGGTACCGTTACCCAGCCAGATATGTAGTTGTTAACGACAACAGCCTGAGATCTATTGTTTATATAGGATATAAACCATCTGAGCAGGTCCCCACTAATGCCTATGTCATATAATTTCGATATTAACAGTGCGTGGTCAATTCTGTCAAATGCTTTGCTGTAATCCGTGTAAATCACATCTACTTGGTAGCCACTATCCATCGCCTCAGTTACATAGTCATTCAAGAGAACAAGGTTGGACACTGTGGATCTGCGCTGAAGGAAACCATGCTGGTTTAGGCTAAATGAGTTCTTAAAAGCCTCGTAGACCTGATTGAAAACCAATTTTTCAAGGACTTTGGACAAAATACATAGTTTAGATATGGGCCGATAGTTGACTATTTCTGATTTGGGTCCCTTTTTATGAACTGGGGTGATATACGCGCGTTTCCATATTAATGGTACAGTACATTCATAAAAGGACCGCTGGAATAGAAGCGTAATAGGTACTACCAAGCTTTTAGCGCAATTAATTAAGAATTGGGCAGGTAAGTCGTCAGGGCCGGCAGACTTAGATGGGTCAAGCTTTAACAAAATATTAGTTAGCTCATCAGGTTTAACTTCGATACTAAACAGAGTGGCAGAGGGATCACCTGAGCGGCTAGAGGTGACATCTAAATTGCTACCATTTGACGCAGAAAAACTTGATCGAAAATATTCAGAGAACGCATTGCATATATCAGTACCCGTATTTACCAAGCTGTTGCCATATTGTAGACTACTGGGTATACCACGAGTGCCAGACCGCGACTTGACGAACGACCAGAACTGCTTCGGATTTCTGGCTATATTGGTTTCAGTCCGTTTAATGTACGAGTCAAAACAATCCCGTTCGAGTCTGCGCACCCTATCTCTCAACAAGTTAAACGAGGTTAAATCCGAAATATTTTTATAATTTTTATATTTTCGCAGGTATTTATATTTCTCTTTAATTGCTTTTTTTAATGGCAGCGAAAACCATGCCGGGTACGAATCCGCTCTGATTTTACGACTAGGAATAAATTTATCTCTTAATTTTTTATAGGTATCGTAGAAAAAATCGAGGGAACAATCTAAAGTACGCTTGGAAAACTCTTCCTCCCAATTAATCGTTAACAGTTCATTATTGATGGATGTGTAATCCCCTTTATTATAGAAGTACTTCAGGAGAGGAGCCGGCTTCATATAATCGATAGATAGGTACTTAATATGAATAATTAACGCATTATGATACGGATCAATAGGTACTAAAGCATTTAAACATTCAGTTACACAAACAATGTCATTAGACAAGACAAGATCCAATAGTTTACCGTAAATATTTAAAATTCCGCTATATTGGCAAAGACCGTGCGTAAACAAATCATCAATCAAGTTACACTCGTCACTACTTACATAATTAGATGGAATCATCGAGCTACCATGTACCGACCACGTAATACTGCTCATATTAAAGTCACCCACCACTAATATCTTATCATTAGGATTATTTAGGACTATGTAGTTTAATTTATTTAAGAAATTTTCTAGTTGCTGTGAAAAAGTATACCCCTGACCTTGTTTACATAAGTATAGAACGCATAAATGAACCTTAATTGGCCTACAGTTGCAGTCTTTAAGTTCTAAAGTGAGCCATAGGTCTTCGGCTGACGAGTGATATGATGGTTGCGGGATCACCGTTAGCTCCTTACGAGTAGCAATGATGACGCCGCCTCCGCGAGTCTGCCCGGTCAATGATAGGTCGCGATCCCGACGCCACACAACATACCTGTTATCAAATAACTCCGAATCCCTAATGCCATCAACCAACCACGTCTCCGTCAAAAGAATAATGTCATAGTTAGCTAGACTAAGGTTACGATAGAATGTCAAAGTTTTAGAGCGAAGCCCCCTTACATTTTGGTAATAAATACTGGGATAATTAGCCATTAAAGAAAAAATAAATCTCAAAAACGGAATAGTTTTTAAGTATGAAAAACGTAACTTCATCCAATAAACACGCATAATAATATACGACTAAGCAAAAAGTAAGCAATAATTTAGTTTCGTATAACAAATAACTGCGCAAGCATAATCCATAACGAGGCATAGAAATACTCCAACGAGTGCAAAAGAGCAAATAATAGGTCAAATCCATCAGCCAGTGCGAAAAAAAGAGATGAATATAGGTTAATGAGCATAATTTCGTGAGTGCAAGGTAACTAGCGGTGCAGGTAGCGATAAGCCCCAGCGCTAAACAAAAGGCCGCTGACCGGGTGGTCCGGCCAGTGATATTCAAACTTTTGTTCTGTTGCTTAGTGAAAATATTATACAATATTGACAAAAGCACGAAATAAGTTGGAATTAAGAACGAGTTTTTGCATATGTAACAAACTAGTGCAATTTGTTTAAATCGCGCTCATTATTAATAATAAAAACTTTGGAATTGTCATCCTTCCGGACATGAATTTTACAATGTTTAACCCAGATGTACAAGTAGCCCTTTTGTTTCAGCAGGCCTTTAGTAAGTGTTAAAAGTCTCTTATTTTCTGAAGTCAGATGGTCATTAATAAACACTCTTTGTACGTTGCCTGGGAAACCAATTTCTTCAGCTGACAACGACTTCTTCAAGCGCGCTGAGGCTATGAAATCTTCTTTTATGTAGCGATTGACGAAGTTTACTATGATCAGTTTATCTTTGGAATTATGAATTGGAACGCGAGAAATGTAATTTATTTGACTCCTGTCCACTGGAAATCCGACGGCATTACTTATATTCCCCAAAACTGTGATTAAATTCTCATTCTTCGATAGTGGGACTCCTTTGATTTCGACATTGTTCAACCGCTGCTTTTGGTCGTTACGGGCAAGTTCTTCTTTGAGGAAAGATATTTCATTTGTCTGAACGATTACTTTGTCCTGCAATGCCTCTAAGTCGGGAACTATTCGTTCCACTTCCGCTAGACGTGAGGAATATTCATCGAGCTTCGCACTGGTGAAGCTACACGATTCTTTTACTTCAGATAATTCCGTCTTCATCACTGCAACATCACTCACTAATTTGGGCAGGCAGGAAAGCTGCTTCTGCATGATCTGCAGTGTGCCCATTATAGTCTCCAAGTCTACTGGCCTTGCTGGACCTGGAGAAACTTCCCTCGCGCATAGATGACATTTCCAATTGGCTTTGCGTTCCGACCGTAGCTTTTTATAGCTGGACTCCGATATTTTAGTACAGCAGAACCCTATATCTTTATTGCACGCTGCACACTGAGCACCGTCGGTGACAAGGTTGTTGCAAATGCCACACTGCATTGTTTTAAGCTAGCCGAAAAAAAACTTGAACAAATAGAGGTTTGAGAATCACTGCAAACTAGAGATAAGAACTAGCAGTTACTGTGCACATGTGCGAACTTAACGAGTGCGCGCGACTGACTGATTATTACTATGTTTTACTTATATTTACTATGTTTTACTAATATTTATGGGGTGCAAGCCTGAAATAAATTATTTGGATTGAATTGATAAATACATTGTACTTACAAAATATGAAAACGAAAATAAAGTCCAATACGGCATAGAAAATTATCATAGCTAAGTAGACATTACTATTTAACCAGTAATAGTCGGACATTAAGAAATGTACTTTGCAAAAGCAATTTCCGTTGTTTACCTTAGATAATGTTGTTAATTCTGTCAATAACATAGTAAATATATGTTTGCAATTTTTTTTAAACCTGACTATGGCTCTATAGGCCGTGGCCAATAATACGATAGGAGTGCGCGGTTGAAGAGTGGCCTGGAGCAAATCCAGGGGAAACCTCCGACACGGCCACGCGGAATACTCTAAGAATTTGCGCTCCAGTGAGATTGGTTGAGCGGTATCAACCAAATCTCAGGTGTCAGTGGAATCGAGCTACTGGGAGTTTTGTCGCTGGTTCACTAAACCTATAGCCTGGCTGATAAGAGTCCAGGAAAAACTCAGCTAGACCCGACCTGGCTCGGGCTGACTCTACCCGGTATTGCAAACTTTATAGTCCACCAGTACAGTAACGGGTGGACAAGTACGGAACCCTACATTTCGCGTGGCCCCATTGGCCGATTTCTTAAATCTAATTGAGTTTATATATTGTTATAATTTTATATGGGCATATCATTATAATTGGAAGACTGTGATAGCGTATTTCTTTTACATTTGGGAGGCGAGGCGTGCGTGGAGCCGAAGTACCAACGAGTACCACATAGCCAACACGAAGAGGCCGTTTTGAAACCTTAATGAAATATAGGGATACACCGCGTGGATACTGTCCCTGTCCGCTTCATGGATCATACACAGAGACAGCACTCGCCACTCTCGCCAGGGTGTACAGGGACTTTTAATGGTTGATGGAGTCTAAATAAACTGAGTTATTGGATAAAAATGATGTGTGTCACCGGCCGGACGCCTGCCTAATAAAACTGTATCAGATTTTTATTTCCGGCAGACGTTGACTATTAGCTCTCTGCTATCGTATTTATTATGTAGGTGTGTAAAAGACTTTATGTTATAATAATTATAGTTTAAATGGTTAAGTATATCATTGCAACGTATGAAATTGACAGTAATAGTACATTACTTAACAAGGGCGGTAAAACAAAGAATGTCTCAGATCGCAGGTATTTGACGCCCGAGCCGAAGGCAAGGGCGATAAATATGCGATCTGAGGCTTTATTTTTTACCGCCCGTGTTAAGTACAAGATTTTATGTCACCCCCTGGCCAGGAAGTGGGATTTCCCGCGCGCGGAGCGTGCGGTAATCGCCACTTTATGGCCAGGTGTGGCATAAAAAGTATTAAATGTTTATCAACGCGAATATATGACGTAATGGAGATGCCCGCGTCTATAAGCCCCGGCGTCTTGGTGCGTCGATGTTGGTAAGATTATTTACCACAATCGTATCACTAAAACACATTCATAAATAACTTCTGTTTAGGTATAAAGCGCCGATAGTTACCACGATCCTTTTCCGAGATCGTCTGGAATGTGAGATGATATTCATTACATATCAGTCATAATGTATATACCTGATCGTAAGTCTTTTGAGCCTGTAACGTATGGGAAGTAAAGCGACTCTACGAGCGTATGAGAGTGGTTAACATTACAATGTCAGAATTGTAGTTATATTTTTTAACTGGTTGGGTAATGGGTATGAAATAGATTATTGAGATCGGTTTGAAAGTTTTTGATATTTCTTTCATTAACGGAATAATCACTCAGACTCTTGGCATATATGTAGGCTCTTTTTCTTACTATGGTAACGTTAACGTTACTGTATTATTTTTAATCATCAGGATCAGCAGGATAAAAAAATTCGTTAATTCTTTCACCAATATATAAAATAAACTAAGGCTATTTCATTTATTATCGCGGCTTCGTATGGGTTCTTCGTAATACGCGAGCAGGAATAAAAAAACGACCACATGGACCACATACATGGGTTTATAGACACGGAATTACAGATTATGCGGGTTATCAGATCAATCGAAAATTAAGCTTTGTAGCCCTTAACTTTTGACATGTCCACCGAAAAGACGCGCACCTAAATCTGACAATGACCCAAACACGAGTATCGTGACAAAATACATAGTGTAACCTGAGATTCCTATACCCTGCAGGATATTTGCGTAGCTGTTAGGATGTACATTCTGAAAGTTCGGTAACAAAACCGTCAATCAGTATTTGGCCGAGGAAGTATCGAGAACACGAACAGGAGTTCACATGCTTTTCCTGTAGAGTCACTTCAATTACAAAGTTAGAGATTGGAAACACTTTATATTGACATAATGACAATTAACATTATCGAAAAATTAGAGATTATGCAAGAAAGCGAACGAAATGCCTATTGGATGTACTTATGCCAATGATGTTAGGAACACCATGATATATTATTTTTAATAAAATAAAGACGGAAGATCCCTTTGATATCTTTATTATGAAAACATATTTCAATATATATTGTGAAAACGTACGGTTTTATTTACTATCATCGTATTCTACATAAAATAATCTATTCTATTGTTGATTTCATCATTTTAGGGCTACACGACAAAATATTTTCAGAATATTCTGATTGGTTGTTGTGTCTATTCTTAACATTGTTAAATAGAGTTCTCTACATCCCAAGACTGTGACACATAATTTCCATACTAAAATAATATACATTTACGTAAAATTCAAACTAAAATAAATAAAAGTAATGCCTTTATTTTACCCAGAATATCCGTCATATAGTAGTCCTTGACATAAATCAGTGGCGGAGCATCAAAATATAAATAAACAGACCAATGGGAAATAGTTTATATGGGCACTATACAGCATACTCGTAAACATCGTAGTTTTATACTTTAAAATTAATTTGAAGTTACCGTAGCAGTGCGGTAAGGCTCGCGACTTTCTATCTAAAGATCATGGCTTTTGTAAAACTAGTGCCTACGTCTAATCTTGGGATATGGTGCTAAAGCTGACCCCGCCTGTTTTAGGAAACAACCGAGAAAATATAGAGAAATATGTGACTGCCTAGGCTCACATCATCAATTGAATATAACCACGTTACGAGTATCATGTATTGTGGGTATCGGCTGGGGCGCGCGCGCGCCTTCGTGGATGACACGCACTATAAGTGTAGTTAGTTCATTGACACTATTCTGATGGGCTCCCATTCTGCGACACATACTTACCTAGCAATAATTGGGTGATTTAAGTGCGCATTATTTCGGTGGACAAGTGGACATATCAAAAGTTAAGGACTACAAAGCTTAATTTTAAATTGGTCTAGAACCCCGCAAAATCTGTATCATAAGCTGTTATATAACTATTGACCACCGAATGGACAACTTGTCGTTTTTTCAACTGACAATGACTATATGATTTGATGACCCTTCTCGATAATTATAAAAAAGTATACGTGTTTTATTTGTACAGTGTAAGTTTGTGTATCTTTTTCTACCAACCTTCCACTCAATTGCTCGAAGGTTACCTGAAAGAGATCCCTTTAAGGGATAAGCTTGCTTTTGTACATCAATCTATTATGACATGTATGTTTTAGTCTGTAATTGTACAATAAAGTTAAGCACTTTGCGTTTGTTATCACGTCTTTCCTGATGCATTTTTTTATCCAATTGATTCAACATTTTGGATAACATCACCAATGTGACCCCTATAGAGACGCCCGCGTCAATAGGCAAGGGTATCTTGGTGTGTTGTTGTCGGAAAGCTTATTTACCATTGTATTTTATGTAAATAAAAAATAGCAACTGCTTAGAGACAAAGCACTGACAGTTACCGTAAGATAGCAGTCGTGACTAGCACGTGCATTGCGTAGTCCTGAAAAATTGTCTCAATTGTTGGATAAGGGTTGAAAATGATAACATCAAATACACCGTTTTGTTTTTTAAAACACATGTGTTTAGCTTTTACAACCAAAATGATGCATTTTTCGGACTTTGGTGCATAAAATCGTATTTTTCAGATAAGAGACCTGAAACTCCTGAAAATTATTTGTTTCATGGTTCGATACATTATAAGTTTCCTGCTTATACTAAGTTTTTAAAAATCAGTGTAGAAATATTAATATAAACAAGATAAATCCAAGTACGCAAAGTGAGCCGTTTCTATGCACGACAGTGTATTCAATGCTGAATAACTTTTTTCACACAGCAATTCAGGACTGGCGACCTAGTTTTCATTAATCTACATAAAATTACCTTTCCAATGACATATAACACATGTCTATTGGTCCGGGTACCAGGTTCCATACATTTTTGCCCATTGTCCTTTGGAAGTATTGTGGTATTGCTGGTGCTGAAAGAAATGCCAAAGCCATGAGACACTTCTATACAAAACGTGTAATCCGTTCCATACTTTTTTAGTAAACCTGTTGATTGTACTCTTCGGTAAATGATTTGTCCGAGGTGAAAAAGACAGCACTTAATTTTGTCATTTTCAATGTTTTGGCGTAAACATGTGATTGCTGTTAATTCGAAGTCCAGCATACAATACTGAACTGTAATTGTTAATTCGTTTTCATTTCAATATTCATGAATAAGGTCGAACATTTTATTGTAGGTAGCTTTATCCTTATTGCTACATAGCACAAATAATAAGGGCACAGTTGAAGAGTTATCGTATATAATTCGTGAATGAAATGTATATTGTATACAGCTGTAAGAACATTTCGGGAACAGATTTGAATGTCCCGTCCATAAGCCACATAGTGCTTTTAGCTAAAAAGTCTTCATTTTCTTTGTAGACAAAAGGATTACTCTCTTGTTTTCATTAAATATTTCGTCCTTGATAACAATGTATTCTCTTTTGTTTGTCTTCAAATTATCCTCATTAATCGTAAAGTATAAGTCTTTGGGCTCACTATATCTCGGTGTTTGCTTAGCTTTCGCCCTGTAAATGGTTTGGTTTATAGCACTAGTACATGGCAATTGTGAAAGCAAGAGCGGGTCACCTTGTGCTAATGTTTGTTGAATTATTTGGCACGGCTTACTTTTTTGAGCAGATTGTTGTTTTAGATCATTTTTTATTGTCGCTAATGGTAATCTTGAAGCAGAAGGTTCGTGGGTATGCTCACCATGCGACAGTAAGTCATGTCGATCATCCTCCAATTTGTAAATAGTTACAGCGCGGGATGTACAGTTTTCCTTATTTCTTAGTTCACAACACCAATAATACTTATTACTGACATTACGGTTTTTGTGAAAGGAATATCCATGAATGTTCAACATTGTTGCTCCTCTTTTACTAAAAAATACACTGCACATTTTTAAATACTCAATTATTTACGTAGAACAGCGTAGAACCGTATCACTTAATTGTATGCGACTCGTAAATGCAATGTTATTTACATGGTTACATTACACCGACCGTCATTTGATAACATTTTTGAACGAGATCATTAAATAACACACGCTATATTGGTACTAGTTATTAAGCGGTTAACGTATATATTTCCGTTTGAATGAGTTAAAACGAATTCCATAATCTACCCTCAATTTAAAAAATCAATGAGAATATTGTGAAGCCACGTAAAATGAAACCATGTAATGTATACATTATGGGGCAACGATATGGCGACTAAAATAAGTCGGGTTATAGGCAGGTGCCTTATTGAGCATAACTAGATATAATATATACTCGTCGTGGGTTCGAATCCCAGTTCGTACCAATGAGTTTTTCGGAACTTATGTACGGAATATCATTTGATATTTACCGTTAGCTTTTCGGTGAAGGAAAACATCGTGAGGAAACCTGCATACATCCGCGAAGAAATTCAAAGTTGTATGTGAAGTCCCCAACCCGCTCTGGGCCAGCGTGGGGACTAGGTACTGCCCAATCCCTCTCATCTATGAGAGGAGGCCTGTGCCCAGCAGTGGGACGTATATAGGCTGATGATGAAATGATGATGAATACAAAATTGGTACTACGCAATTTGGACGGATTTGGATTGCTTACGCAACGCGCTCATGATTCCCTTGGACAATTTAATTGTCTTGTCCAAATTACACTGGTATTAATTATCCTGGTGATATCGTGAGCGGGGACACGCTGGCACGTTGTGAATCTGTCAAATTTAACAAGTCTGTCAGATATGTATTGCCAAAGTTCGGTCAGGGTTCACAACAAACTTAGCTACCGGGCGAGCGAGCGAAGCGAGCGAGCATAACCTTCCGGAACGAAACCGACTCTGTTAGGTTAGGTTCAGAAGACTAAGGCGGGAGCGAAGCGAAGCGAAGCTAATTAGGCAAAGTGAACTGTTATGCCAAGTAATTTTAGATGAACCGAAATTAGGCTAACTGAGTTTAGGCAAAAGGTTTTTAGGCAAATCAAGGGTAAACCTCATATAATATATGATACTAATATTAATGTCTTGGATAAAAAACAATACACACTTTGGCTGTCAAGTATTACAAAAACATAAGAAAATATAAGTGGTGTACTTATAAGAGATGCGCCGAATATTCGGTTTTCAGCATATTCTATTTTATATATGTCGAATTTTCGGTTATTTTTCGGTATTCGGCATATTCTATAGAGATGCGTCGAATATTCGGTTACTATTCGGTATTCGGCATGTTCTATTAGAAATACGATGAATATTCGGTTATTCGTATACAAAATAATAACCGATTCGGCATGTTTTGGAATGTTTGATCTTGAGCCGATTTAATCGGTTTTTCTGCCGAATATTTGTGAGTGGAATTTGTTACAAGTTACAAGAATATATGAAAAATGGCCTTCCTTACCGAGTGGGGTATATCGACGAGTAGTGCTCATTAAGTGCAAAATTATTGTATATTATAAATAATATTCAAAAACAAAGGAGTGAGAAGCCACTTATATTGTCATAACATTTTACATTCCCCTTTATTATCTCATTAAATGTTAATCCTAGCGGATAAGTGTGTAGAACCCTTTTTGTAGATTATTTATGCCTCTAAAAGTTTCTTGCTATGGGCCACCGCCCTAGTAACAAAAAGGGTTGGCATATGGTTGGGCCTACGTGAAAAAAAAGCTGCCAACAGTTGGCTCACTGTTAGTTTTGTCACCCCTACTTACGTATCTGCCAACAGTGGGCCCAACGTTATTATTGCAAGCTGGGCCAACCGCATCATTCCAACAAAAGGCCAACTATATAATAGAGGTTGGTCAACGTTGGGCCGACGGTGTCGAACCAACATAAGGCCAACAATACGGTTTTATGACGGTTGGGTCATTGTTAGTTTTGTGATCCTTACTTTCGTAAATGCCAACGGTGGGCCCAACGTTTTTATTATTGCAGTAACATACGTTGGCCCTACTGTAGTGTAACTAACGTTGGCCCAACCCTTTCAATATACTTTGGGCCAACTACGTATTCCTTACAGAGGCCCTACCTTCACGATCCAACTGTAGTGTGAACAACGTTGGCCCAACACTATTATTTTACTTTGGGTCAACTGAGGCCCTACCATCATGAACCAGCGTTGGCACAAGCTTTTTGTTCTGCATGGGGCCAACTACATGTTCCTTGCAGAGGCCCTAGGTTATTTTTTCTGCGTTGGGCCAACTATGTTTACCTTACAGTGGCCCTACGTTTCTATTCTGGGTTGGGCCAACTACGTTTACCTTACAGTGGCCCTACGTTTCTATTCTGGGTTGGGCCAACTACGTTTACCTTACAGTGGCCCTACGTTTTTATTCTTCGTTGGGCCAACTACTTACGATGGCCCTACGTTTGTATTCTACTTCGGGCCAACTACATGTTTCTTACGGAGGCCCTACGTTTTTATTCTGCTTTGGGCCAACTACGTGTTTCTTATAGAGGCCCTATCGACGTGCATGCGTGCCCTGGCTGCAAGTAACACGATTGCCGGCGGCACTTCGGTAGGGCCTTTACGTTGTTAGAACTACACGTAAAATAAGTTGGCCTAAAGCAGAATAAAAAGGTACATGCCTCTGTACATAACACGTAGTAGACCTGTAACAGAATAAAGGTACATTAAGGCAGTTGTATTAGTTATTGTCTTTAATAATTCTTGATAGCTTACATAATTTTAAGTATATCTTTGAATCTTAATAAAAAAAAATCTATGACATCACCGTGTACTCTTTCAAATGATTAGACTTACTAGAATAACCAGTGCATTTAGTTATAACAGACTAAAATTCATTACATACCCAATTAATGTTGAGTAAAGGAATTATCCAGGGCGGTGACAATAAAAATACAGTATTAAAAATATATAGAATTACATTTATTAACTGTCTGTAGGTACTGTAGGCCAGTCAAATTATGCAATATAAGAAAATCAAAAACCCGACTGCGTAAAATAACTAAATAGAGAAAAACAAGTCCCCATGGAATGTTTCAATTTCCTCGTAAGTGCAAGCAAACTACTTCAATCACACGTCCATGCTCCACATATGTGTCAATAAGAAACGACCAATAACGCACTCGGATTAGTTATCTTTCTGAATGCTGCTTTTTAAATATTATTCGATCAGAATGTCTATTTCTCACATACTTAAATAAAAATAAAATAAAAAATATAATCGTTATTACTAATCTGAGTTAGATGTGAGCGCCGCGCCGCCGCCGCCGGCGAAAATCCCACGCCGCCGCCGCCGATACAGGGCGATCGGCGCGCCGATCTATGTCTCGCGCGCGTTTCAGATACTGTGTAGCCTATCTTTTACACACTTTTATCATCGATCGGCAAACTAGTTTGGAATTTGATAGCTTACGGTTATATAGGGTTATTTATTTTAGGGTTCAGTACCAAAAATGCATAAAAGGATCCTTAATGAGCGATTCTAGCCGTCTGTTCGTCAGATTGCTAAATATTACATTTCAGAAACTATTTATGTTATCGATTTGAAATTTGGAATACCTACTTGTAAAATAGGCTATGTGTAGTATTTGTGTTATAATTATCAAAGTAAAATATCATATACTATCGCAATTATTCTTTATTTTATTTTAAATACGTTTGCTTTGCACTTGACCACAAATTACCTGATGGTAAGTGATATTGTGGTCTAGGATGGAATGCGCTTACTTAGAAAAAAACAATTCACTCTCGCCTTGAGGACCATAATAATATAGGTTCAAGGAGAATTTCGGTAAGGAGTTCCATAGCTTGGCCGTTTTCTCAATAAAAATGAAAGCAAAGCGTTTCGTGTGCGAGTTTTCGGAACTGCCACCGTAAAACGGTGTCGCTTTGAAGGGGCGGGAGGTATTATGTGATTCCTCAGCAGACTCTGCGAAATTTGGTGTGTGTGTGGTGTACGCTAGAAGATCCCCAGTGGACCGCTTTTGACGAAAGCCGTATTGTCAGTCACTGAGGAGTTCATTGATTTTAGGTATGCCAAAGAGCCTGCTGTTCAGGACACTCTCCATAATCTTGCAGTGAACGGATGTGAGCGAAATGGGCCTCTAGTTACGCGACTACTGCGTATTAAATAACTTCAATGCCGTTGAAATTTGCTTGGCTTAGTGAAGAACTTGCTTGTTTCTTACACGGTACGATGTGTTCGAGGTTCACCAAAAGATGGGAATAATGCAGCGCCTAGTATTTGTGATAAATCCTAGAAGTATATAATATGCGAGTGTGTTTGCGTTAGAAACACCATGTTCCGTAGGCATCTAAGAGTTTATCCAAGAGGCAGAATTGTCATGTTTACATACTGGTATCATAGTTTAGAGCTTTGTCATGTGACTGGACCACCTTGACACGAAGTTTCCCGCAGGTAGCAACAGACTTGCTGTTTTCATTGGCACTTAGATGTTACATATACAGCAGAGCGTAATCGACTAGGACGGGATAAAATGTAGAGCATCGATATAAATCAAATAAATAGGCGTGTTTGTCATCCTGACAGTAAAAATTACGGTGACAGGCGTGTCCGGCATCAAATACGTAAAAAAATCGTATTCAACGCCTATATTATGTAGGATTTTTGTTTTGAACCTAAGGTTTTTTCAAGGTCACGCCGCCGACGCCGCCGCCGCCGATCAATTTTAATCGGCGCGCCGCCGCCGGCCAATTGCCCATCGGCGCTCATATCTAATCTGAGTGCGTACCTGGGCCCTATTTCTCGAAAGTTACAAGTTACAATTCTACAAGCCTCCATTAAACAATATTTTTTACAAGTGAAATTAATTCTGTTTCTCAATGACATGTGTTTTACAAGTCGGGTTTATCAATTTATAAAATAGGTTTGCAAAAAAGGATACAATCGCCATTACAAATGTAAGGCTGCAATAAAATAAAAACATAATGTCAGTTTCAACTGATATGTGCCATTCCCTTCAAAAGAAGAAAATATATTATTTTGCGAAATCTATTTCTTGTACAATGGCAAAAATGGATAGCAAAATCGCGGTTCTCATGAAAATTCGAGAATTTAAACATATCCTATTTGGCCCATTTTCGGACACTCTCACAAAAGAAAACAAAATTGATGAATGGAAAAAGGTGTGCGAATTTGGCAAAGCCCTTGGCTTGATCGCCAAGGAAAGAATTTTTTCATATGCCCGGGACGTATTTTGGTCCAATATCAAACGGGCGACATTGGTAAGTGAATTACTTTGAATATTTATTCGGCTATAGTTTTACTCAAATTGACTATGTTTTAATGTTTGGGTTAATGCTTTGTGCTTTCTGTCCGTATGTTTCACTAACTAAAAATATTTTTCATGGCTCTCTAGGCTGATTGATAGACAGACTTGGCTGACGACATTCGTTTACTACAGACTCATACTCACTAATATTTATTGATTTTCAGGCTAAAAAAGACAATGCTAAAAAAACTGGTACTGGGGGTGGGAAAGCCAAAAAAATGACTCCACTTGACGACATTGTCTTGGAAATTATCGGTGAAGATTCACCAATTTTGGAAGGCTTAGGCATGCGCGATACTATGGCAAGCTGTTCCAGCCAAAATATCGAGTCAAAAATATTAGAGAAAACAGAAGTCGACGCCTCACCTTCTCAAAATACTATAAGACAAGTCAACTCTAATAAAAAGTGTAAGTATATGTCATATTATTACAAAACAACATTCTGCTTCATATGCAGCAGACATAAGGTATTCTATTCATTCTTACGTGTCCTATCATGTAAACAAAGTAATTTTTATAAGACATTGATAATTAGAACAGTTTTAGGCTTGCAATACTTTGTGAGTAAAATTTCATTCATCATATCAATTTAAGTGATGATTATTGTGAGATATAGGTATAGTGACATTAATATAGTGATATTATTGTGTAATCCTAGAGAAAAGAGCGTGAATAGTCTTAAAAAAATTATTTACATTATCTTCTGGGTGAGCTCGCTTCATCGTCGGCCTCATCTTTGCCCCCTGGCTAGATCGGCGAGAGCAATCCCATTTTGGTAAAAATAACATACAGGGCGTCTCAAGACTATGGGACACCAAGGGAAACTGCCTAAGTACCTTGAATATTGTAGATGGAAGATTTTACTAAAAGAAGATATTATTTTAATATATAAAAAAAAAAAAAAAACTGTAGTAGTTTTTTGTGTAGCGGGTTCGATTCCCGATTCAACCATGTAAATTATATATAAAACTATGAATGCAGTTTAAATTGTTTTTAAAATTAAAATAATGTCTTCTTATAGTAAAATCTTCCATCTACAATATTCAAGGTACCTTATTCCCTCCATGTGGCATAGGCGTGGGACAACCTGTCGTGTCCTATACATTTTTACACGACTGCCCAAAAAAAGGAGTGTAATGTTTTCAGGTTTCATATATGTAGGTATGTATGTGAACTTTTTTTGTTCCCCAGAACTTCTCAACGCCTTAACCGATTTAGATGTGTGAGGTATCGTTGGAATCCTTACGTCATCCCGGGTGACATAGGATATGTGACATAGGCTTTGAGTTAACCATGCATTTCCTCTCGGAAACCACAAATTAGGTGAAGTGGGACTGATGATGACCACAGATGGCTGGAACTTCTCAATGATGTAGGTACTTCAGAGATTCAGTTGAAATTTAGTTGACGTAGCAACTAGAAACCAAGGACCGGAAAACCCTTTCATTTGATTAAGCCCTTCCATAGGGTAGCCCTATTAAATGATTTCCCAAATGATATGGTTACCCTTTCATTGTGTTAGCCTATCGTTGTGGATACCCTTTTGAACGGGGTTAACCCTTTCCAATGTGGTTTCCTAGTCGAATCTATTCTACACCCTATAGGGTGTAGGTAGCTTTAATATTTACCGCTTACCATTTAATAGTGTTAACCTTTTTCCGTCTCTTTCTGGCGCGTTCGGACAAGTGATTGCTAATAATTTCAGCATGAGACCGCGCCCCGCGCCCCGCTCTGACTAGGGCATTCTATTCTAACCATAATTATTTTGCGTGCGTGTGGAATTTGTTGCCTGTTCACTGTTTTTGAGTGCTGTATTGAAAATATTTGTTTTTAAGCAACAATTCCGTGCTGGTTTAAAAAATGGATTCGCAGACATTTAAATACCTTCCGGACAGTCAACCATTTTTCAATGAAGAGGAGGAGACTGATAATTTCGATTCTGACAACTGTAAGTAAAATAAGTAAGGTAGGTATGTTGGGATAAGATCGGACTAATTTTCGATACTTTGGTAAGCTCTCGGAATTATTATTTTTTGACTAACTTATCTATCGATTCCTTGAATTGTTATCGATTGTTATAAATAAGTATGAAATATATTTTCAACCAATATCTTTCGTTTCCTTATATATGCAATGCAACCGTTTTTATTTGACATACGTTTAAAGATAGTACATATTTGAAATTTTTTTTCATCGACAAACTTCGGACGTAAACGGTTAACATCGGAATATGTTGAAAAATGGACTCTGTGCAGTTACACGTATGGTTCGTTTTAAAAATAATCCGGTCTTTTCCTGTCAAAACTACAAAAAAAATCACAAATTTTATATTTCACGCTGCCACAGACAACCTGTCGCTTTAAATCAACGCGGCTGAGGTGAGGTGTGGGGCGTAACTGAAATGGGGTAGGCAGGTATGTTGTCAAATCGAAAATCTCTTCTAGTTTAGTAGAAAATTGAATTGTCCGGTCTTGACCCGATCCGGTCTTTTCCCAACATACCTTACCTACATTTTATTATTGATAATGGTGTGTGCATTATTAGGGTTCCATACCTAAAAGTTAAATAAAAAGGAACCCTTATGGTTTCACTTTGTCTGTCTGTTTTTTTGTCATTGTAATGTTTGTTGACGTCACGTGAGCTAATTTAATAATACGAAGTCATCTATTTTGTGTACTGGATTTAGTTCATCTATGACCACATTTTCGAGCGGTGTCGTGAAATAGTTATTTACGATACAAGGGTTGTAAAACAAAGAAAGGCCGATATTCGCAGATGTTTGGGGCCCGAGCCGCAGGCGAGGGTCTCAAATATGCGAGAGAGGGCTTTCTGTTTTACGACCCGTGTTTTGTACACAATTTTACGTCACCACCTGGCCAAAAAGTGGGTTTTTCTGATCGCGCAGCGTGCAGAAAAACGCGCTTTTTGGCAAGGTGTGGTGTAAATTATATTGAATAACATAGATACATAAACTCACGCCTGTATTCCCACAAGGGGCAGGCAGAGCACGTGGAATTTAATGCCAGTGCCACATTTAACAATTGTAGGTTTTTTGCAGATAATATTAAAAATAGTGTTTTAAATTCGATTTTTTACGTGTTTTTTTTTTTACTCTTTAACTTACTGTTTTAGACTGATCTTGAATTTAATATATTAAATTTCAGACAAACCAATGAAAAGGAAAATCGAAGATCAAAATAGATCCCAGTCATTGCTGTCATCAAAAGTACGACGTAGTGACACATTAGAAGATAGTACCAATTTAAGCACTAAAGTTTTAGGAGGTAACACTGAAGATAATACTAAATATGAAAAGCATGTAGTTAAAAGTGATAGCGATACAGAATGTGATTCGGAAAGCGGGTATAATGGGAAAAGAAAACCAATTACGAAATGTGCTGAATGTGTATTTGAGAAGGAGTTGGACAAAAGAAATTACTATTTTGGTAATTTATTAATTGGAGAACTACAATTTATACCTCCGTGTATGCGATCTGAAGCTTACGTGAATATACTAAAATATGTAGAATTTTTAAAACAAAAGCACCGTAATGAATACAAATGAAACAGACTTTAGTATTAAGTGTTACTTCGTTTTTAATACTAAGCCGTCCTCTCCCGGCGAAAAAAATATAGGTACAATGCCATTCTTTTGTTATCTGCCCTGGGATCCCAGGGACTGCTAGACGACGGGTCATCACAATTTCTACACGACATAGGGGAAGGTTGCTATGATTGGATCACTTAACTTCGCTGCCTACAAAATGGTTACATATTAAAATAGTATTATAGGTATTTTAAAAATAGGTATTTTGTACATAGGTATTTTGACAATAAGTATATCAATTTTAGGTATTTTAATATGTAACCCTACAAAATTTATGTTAGAAAATAAAAACATGTTTGATAATTTTTAACTTTTGAAATATATTTATTCATTGCCTTAAACATAACACAATAAGGTATAATAATCTTGGAGAAAAAACGTGTAAAGGGTTTCTCAGGCTGTTGCCTTCTTTGGACCATGGGCACCTTGATTGAGCCACTGAGTCGCCATCAATGGACTTAGGAAATTTATACTGATGGTCCAATCAAGGAGACTTATGGAAATCGTCATTTTAATATAATATTATTAACCTTGTATGATTAGATTTGCTTCAAAAAAACTATTTTTTTCTGCACCATATTTGGAGACAGAATAGTTTTTGAAGCAAGATATAAACATGACGTATGAAAGCCTACATCAGTTGATCGTACCTATATATATTAAAACGTAAGTTTTTGCTTTAAGTATGTATTGAGATAGATTTTTCCCATGTATATGCGTATATTTGCGTATGGGTAAAGTATTTAAAATCGAAAAAAAAGTTGCCATGATAGTTATACTTGTTATGGCCTATTTTTGGCCGGATGTTGCACTTTGTGAAAAAAGCATGCCACTTTGCACAGTGATAGTAGGGACCAAACTGAGTGATTTGACCCGCAGCAGCGGAGGTTTCACCCCTTAGGAACAGAGATGGCGCCACTTCTTTAAAATATTTCAAAAAATTCTACAAGCTAAACGGATGGACCGATTTCTATGTTTAATAGCTTAAATGAAAAATAATAATAATAAATTCATCATCATCATCATCATCAGCCTATATATGTCCCACTGCTGGGCACAGGCCTCCTCTCATAGATGAGAGGGATAATAAATTAATTATAATAAATTATAAAAAAATAACAAAAAATATATGCCAAAAAATACTGCCAAAAAGTTTAGTTTTTTTTTTTTTTTACTTGACTGATAGTTTTATCTTAATTTTATTGAAAACATGTATGCTAGTTGCATTGAAGATATTGGTATCCAGTTTTTAGGGTTCCGTAGTAAACAAGGAACCCTTATAGTTTCGCCATGTCCGTCCGTCCGTCCGTCCGTCCGTCCGTCCGTCCGACCCCCGTTTTTCTCAGTAACCGTTAGTACTACAAAGCTGTAATTTAGCACGAGTATAGATATTGATGACGCCGACAAAACGGTAGAATAAAATCTTGAAAAAAAATTTTTTTTAGGGTACCTCCCCTACCTGTAAAGTGGCGGTGCAATTTTTTTTTCTTCCAAACCCCATCGTGTGGGGTATCGTTGGATAGCTCTTTTAAAAATATTATAAGGTTTCTAAGAGTATTTTTTGATTCAAGAATCGGTTGGCGTGATATTAAGCTTTGAAGTGATAATTTTCGTTATGGTCAAGTGTCCCCCCCCCCCCCTGCCAGCTAAACGGTGGCTCCTAGGCATGTGAAAAAAAATCATGGCAGTAGTATATACGATGAATTTAAAAGGAAAACTATCACAGCTAAGTAGACATTATTAATTAACGAGTAATAGTCGAACTTCAGAAATGTATTTTGCAAAAGCAAACTTTCGAACAATTTCCATTGATATCTTAGATAATGTTGTTAATTCTGTCAAAAACATAGTAAATATAAGTTTGCGAACTTTTTAGTCTACATAATGTAACGGGTGGACGACTACGGAACCCTACCTTGTTTTTATATAACTTCTTATTAACCGAATAATAAAGTACGTTATTAAAACAGAAACATGTTTTCAATGAAATAAATTAAAAACTACGAGTAGAGTACAAAAAATAAACTAAACATAAATTTTTAGCAGTAATTTAAGACATTTATTTTTTATAAGTAACTTATAAATTGTGCTTTTATTTGAGCTATTAAACATAGAAATCGGTCCATCCGTTTAGCTTGTAGAATTTTATGAATTATTTTTTAAAGAAGTGGCGCAATCTCTGTTCCTAAGGGGTGAAACTTCCGCTGCTGCAGGTCAAATCACTCAGTTTGGTCCTATCACTGTGCAAAGCGGCTTGCTTTCTTCACAAAGTGCAGCATTTTGTTCATAACAAGTATGACTATGATTGGACCGGTCCAATGATAGCACATACATGTGGTCCATTGATAGCAACTTAAGTATCAATTTATATCATCACAGGTATCATCATTTCTTTGGATTTGGATGAGGGTGCTTTAGACGGAGTGAAATTTATTGTAATTAAGAAAACATGTGTAATATTTACTTTTTATTATGCTTTAGGTATTTGACTTCTGTGATGCAATGTATAGTGCTAATCACCATTTGTTCTTTGCTATTGTGTGGTTATCGGTGGGAACCTGTAATTGGTTCTTTGTATCATATATCAAAAATTATTGTAAATTTATTAGCTGTTGGTTCTCAGAATAATTAAATAATAATTTCTAACCATTACACGGCAGTACACTTAAACAAATGCAAATATAATGATACTTACACGAGTTTATTTAAGTTAATTTTAAGATCGCCGGCGCTCGAAACACACTTGCTCACGTCACTCGTCGCCGAGAAGCGCGGCACGACTGAGGTTTCCGTGGGGCCGGCCGGGTATCCCAAGGACACTTTGTACCTTGGTTGTCTCTGTCTAGCATGCGCAGATTTTAAAATATTTAGGTGGTCCAATCAAAGCGCCGGTCCATGATAGCAACCTTCCCCTATGTTTCAATCATTTTCTATTAATTTGTGTTCAGCTAATAATAGTTATAAAACTAGGTGTATATTACCACTACTAACATACTAGTTTGCATATGATTATTTTTGACAAGTACATATGTCTTCAATTATAGATTTATCTAAACTCATATAAATTATTGAGTAAAAAAAGTGTTTTTTCTATTCAAACCTGATATTCAGAAAAGAGTCATTGTTGCCTTCAATTGAGGTCTTCAGTGGAGGTTGGTAATAATGGTAGCACCACCCGTGTACCACCACAGGAAACTATTTGATCAAAGTACTCATGTGTGACTTTTACAAATAGCATTAGTACACCTAACACGCTACTTGTGTTGAATCAAACAATGAGGTTTGGTAATACGTACAAAACGAAAAGTTACGCTACCGTTTAGTAACATTAACAATACTGTTTAGGGCCTTCCACCATATGGTCGGTAACGATGGTAGCGCCACCCGTGTATCACCACAGGAAACGTTTTGATCAAAGTACTCTAGTAACTTTTAAAAATAGTATTAGTACATCTAACACGTTACTTGTGTTGAATCAAACAATGAGGTTTGATAAAACGTGCAAAACGAAAAGGTACGCTACCGTTTAGTAACATTAACAATACTGTTTAGTGCCTTCCACCATATGGTCGGTGACGATGGTAGCGCCACCCGTGTATCACCACAGGAAACATTTTGATCAAAGTACTCTTGTAACTTTTAAAAATAGCATAAGTACATCTAACACGCTACTTGTGTTGAATCAAACAATGAGGTTTGGTAATACGTACAAAACGAAAAGTTACGCTACCGTTTAGTAACATTAACAATACTGTTTAGGGCCTTCCACCATATGGTCGGTAACGATGGTAGCGCCACCCGTGTATCACCACAGGAAACGTTTTGATCAAAGTACTCTAGTAACTTTTAAAAATAGTATTATTACATCTAACACGTTACTTGTGTTGGATCAAACAATGAGGTTTGATAAAACGTGCAAAACGAAAAGGTACGCTACCGTTTAGTAACATTAACAATACTGTTTAGTGCCTTCCACCATATGGTCGGTAACGATGGTAGCGCCACCCGTGTATCACCACAGGAAACATTTTGATCAAAGTACTCTAGTAACTTTTAAAATAGTATCAGTACATCTAACACGTTACTTGTGTTTAATCAAACAATGAGGTTTGGTAATACGTACAAAACGAAAAGTTACGCTTCCGTTTAGTTACATTAACAATACTGTTTAGTTGCTTCTACCATATGGTTGGTAACGATGGTAGCGCCACCCGTGTATCACCATAGGAAACTATTGGATCAAAGTACTCTTGTGACTTTTACAAATAGCATTAGTACACCTACAGTACACCTAACACGCTACTTGTGTTGAATCAAACAATGAGGTTTGGTAATACGTACAAAACGAAAAGGTACGCTACCGTTTTGTAATATTAACAATACTGTTTAGTTATAATAACCATACTATACCGAGTAAAAATTGCTTTAGTAAATTCAACATGCTATTTGTGTTGAAGTAAACAAACGAGTATGATAACATTTACAAAACAAAAGTATAAATTTGAGTTTTGTTTAATTCACAATACCATTTTGTAGTTTCAACATTAAGTATGATAACGACTGCCAACCTTTTTAGCTTCGTAAATTCAACATACCATTTTTGTAATAATTACTAGATTTTCCTAGTAAATTCGCCAACATTTGCTTGTTTAGTAAATTCAACCAACCATTTTTTTCAGTGTACGTAAATAGCTCGTTTGAAAGGTCTTCATCGTGGCAGTATTTTTTGTATAACACCAATGTTACACTGCGTGCAGGGGCCGTGTAATTGACAAGAGTATGTAATGTATAAAAACCTTTATTATACAAAATACAAAGGATGCAGTCAAATATAAAAGATATTGGTAATTAGCCCACGTAAGGCTGCCGATATCAGCGCTGAAATATTTACAAGACTAGAATTAGGAAAGGAAATATATGAGTAAAAGAAAAATCTGCTACTGTTCAAAGATGCCTATGTGTATACGCTAGTGACTTATATCACCTTAAAGGCTCTGCTGTATGCTATTTTTTGATATATACATCTTCGATCCAACGCGTGCAGGGATCGGATTATATTGTCGTGTTTAATTCTCAATTAACTAGGTTAATTAAGTGAGTAACTTATTCTACTTCACACTAGATGTCTATAGTAGTATACTTTTTCATGATTTATAGTATTAGCCAAGTATTAGCAACAAACAGATAATCCGGTGATATATCTCTACCATTAAGGTGAAACGTCACGTACGATTTTCATACAATTTTCCGGTCGACTAGATGCGAAATCTATTGATGTCACGGACTTGAAATTGTAATTTTTAGATAATATACGACCCTCTTCTCCCGCAGTTTGAAAAATAAGACGTGATAACGTCTAATTATTTAACAATAACCGTTTAAAAAATCATAAATTTTCACTCGGTGCCATGTATGTGTGAGTGAGTTTTACACTGTCCATGCAAAGAAAATGGCCCCGGTTTATGACAGATCGTTGTCCAAAACCTCCAATAGATGGCTCGGATGTCAATTTTAAGCTGTTGTTGACAGTTAGCTATAACAGTAGGTAGTACTTATTGACTTTATAGGTGGCGACACTTTCTTTGCAAACACTTTTATTTTGTGATGAAAGAGAAGGCATTCATTTTATCATACTGCGCTCTTCATTTTGGTAGTGACGTAACAGCCATGTCATTTGTTTTCTGATAGAACGAATTTCAAACTGTTAATGAAGATGAAACGAAACTGAACACTTTATTGTTGCTTTATTGGGATTGCCTTATAAGGCACAGTAGTAAGACTCGACGTGAAAGGTAACGCTTTATTACAAAGGAATAAGGTGCACATGTAACAGTAACACACATTATTATTATATTATATTATAGATTATTGAGTTTCTTTTGAGATTATAATTGAGAAGTTTTAAGATTTGTGTACTCCGTACAAGTATACGTATGATTGGATTATATGGATAATTAATATTTTTGAAGTGAATACAAAACCCCGACAACGAAGTACCTATTCACTTCAAATAATCAAAACTTTTTCATCTCCACCTTTTGCAAGGTAATGTATGGAGTTCTATGGAGGCGAATCTCCTAAAATAAATGTATTACCGACCTGCATAAATGACATGTATTTTTGCTCAAGATGAAACACAACCATTTGTACTCGGACAACTATCTGCCTACATGCAAATTAAAAGCGTCCATGGGCTACGGTTGTCCATTGATAAAAAATAGCTCTACGGTGTCAATCGAATATTAAGAACGACCATAGGCTACGGTGTTTATTGAAAATCAACAGAGACGATAGGCTACGAAGTTAAACGGAATAGTCTAATGGGCTACGGTGTTAATAGGATGTAACAGGGTCCATAGGCTATGGTGATAATTGGATATATAACAACATCAGTAACTACTTTTGTAATCCCGTTATTACTAAGTCTGAAGCTTCTGTGGACGTTAGGTCAACCAATTTGATTTCTGGGCAACTTCGTACCTTGTCACAGTAACATCAATACGAGATTTCTAGCGGCTTTCATATAGATTTTCACTGTGACAAGGTAAGAAGTGGCCCAGAAATCAAAATTGGTTGCCGGTACATCCCACCGTGCCATGAGTTGATGAATGAGCATTTTTTTTAATACCACGGCGTTGGCAATCAACCTTATGGTTTGTTACCATCGTAAGTAGACAGCATAGCCTATGGACGATTGTGACTCAACAAAATATTCGATAGCGGTTTGTGCGACCCATTTTTTAGATCTACAGAACTCGTCGTGGTGTCCTTCTTAGTGTGTTGTACTTTCGAGATCTGAAATCAGTGTCGTCATTCTCATCCAAGCATGCATTTTGGGAATATACAGGGTGGATTTTCTTTATGCGTCAGTTAGGACAGCTACCAGATCCCGTGCTGCTACGCGAAAATGGTCTCAGAAGACCCTCCCTTAATTTTTAATCAATGAAGATTGGCGTTTACAGATTTTGAAAAAAAAAACATACAGGAGGCGAGAAAAATGTCATGTTTCACTAACTTTTTTTATGCCACTCGATCCCCTCGAGTCCTAACCAGGATCAAAGCTTGTATCTTGTATGGGACCAAATCTAGTTATGCTACCTAATTTTTTGAATTTTGAAATAAATTATAGCCTATGCCCTATTCTGATGTCTAAAGTTTCATAGAGATCCGTTCAGTAGTTTTTGAGATTAAACGGAACGTACATCCATACATCCGCACAAACTTACACGTTTATAATATTATTAGGATTAGGATTAGGATATTAGGAATTAGGATGTAAATGGATTATGCGAATATGAATATGAATATGAATATGAATATGGATATGGATATGGATATGGATATGAATATGAATATGAATATGAATATGAATTTGAGTATGAATATGAATATGAATATGAATATGAATATGAATATGGATATGGATATGGATATGGATATGGATATGGATATGGATATGGATATGGATATGGATATGGATATGGATATGGATATGGATATGGATATAGATATGGATACGAATACTAATACGAATATGAATACGGATACCGATACGGATACCGATACGGATACCGATACCGATACGGATACCGATACGGATACCGATACCGATACGGATACCGATACGGATACGGATATGAATACGGATATGAATATCTTTGTTATTTACTTTCTTAATGACATAAAAAAAACAACGGGTTGCACTCCGTAAGTGCCGGCAGAAGTGAAAACTCAATAAAGGAAGTAAAATAACAAAGATATTCATATCCGAATCCGTATCGGTATCGGTATCCGTATCCGTATTCACTCATATTCATATTAAGTAATACTCATATTCGCATAATCCATTTACATATACATAAATATCCCGAGTATCATTGTGCCTTACGCATCGTGTAACCAGCTGAGTTTAGCTGAGTAGACCCCTCCTAATATCGCAATCACGATACTAGGAGGGGTCAACTAGCTAGTCTTACGAATCGTCGCGAGTTTAACTATTTTCTCCCATCACAAAAAGTGCTCAGCGCCGCTAAAGAAGTTTTAACTTCAAAAAAGTTTATCAAAAATGACCTTTTTCTCGCACCCTGTATGTTTTTTCCAAAATCTGAAAACGCCAATCTTAATTAATTTGAAATCGAGGGAAGGTTTTCTAAGACCATTTTCACGTAGCAACACGGGATCTAGTAGCTGGGCAGCTACTGCTGAGGGCTCACTGACCCAAAAAAAAATCGTATAATATAATGAATTTCACTACGTAGATACACAGACACGCAGACATTACTAGAACTAGAACTTAACAAAAGTACTTTGCAAAAACAAACTTTCGTACAATTTCCATTGACATATGTAGCGAAGCTACAAGGTTTTTAACCAATGTTTATAGGCATGTTTTGTCGAAAGGATTTTTGCACGAAATAACATTGTCTGCGTGTCTTAGTGTATTGGAAACGATTAATTACCTTAGAAATATGTAGTCTCACGCCTCTTTTAAGGACAGTAGCGTATACAATCACTGCTAGATCCGAAGAATCATGTCGTGTGCTTGGCAAACTTCACTTCACAATTACACCACTTTTCTTGGATTAAAACCATTAAAGCCGCATACCAAAAATCCTTTCGACAAAACATGCCTATAAACATTGGTTAAAAACCTTGTAGCTTCGCTACAGTACCCCTTTTTCGGGAAAAAAGGTTAAGTCCTACTTAACCGCTACAGCCGGGGTAGCCGGATGAAGTTTTAAAGACTAAGGCTTTTCGAACTCTAGCATGCCACTAATATTTAATGACTTATATAATACGAGATGGTCTCTCAGACTATAATCTATTTAACATGCCTTAATAGCTATTGTCTCCTAGACTATAATCTTATCATGTGTATACTTATTTGGTTGGATCCTAGACTATGATCTTATCTTAAGTATCACTATTTAGTGGGATCTTAGACTATGCCTACATAACCCTTATTCATGTTTACATTATTTTATTTTTACTACTTATTTATTTGAGCTTATCAATTTTAACTAATTTATTTTCTTTACCTGATCAAACCTGCATTAAAGCCTGGTTTGGTCATAAATTTATGTTTGTATACATATCTAAGTACTTATCTTTAAACTCATAATATTCTACTGCTTATATTTATACTTAATACTACACCTCAGTGCGTCCACTTTGGTGGTGATATCATAGCACTTGGAGTAGTGTTATGTTTTGTTACTAAATTATGCGCATTTTTATGTATAGGAAAAAACTTAATTTTCCTTATTTTGAGAAAATGTGTGAACTTATGTAAGTTTCACTTGTACTACCTGGTACCTGAGGCTGTACAGTTATCAAGGAATTTTTGATTGCTAGCAATAAATTAAGTTTGACATTTTTATGTCAAAACTTTTGTGTACACAAAATAATTGATAATATTATTTATTTTTCTTATGTTTTTTTTAATGGTTATACTTTAGGCAGTTCAGCACACACCTTATGCTATGGCAGTTTAATGATGTCTTTGACATGATATTTACCAACTTTTCCTGTGCTTATCTCCTGAAGGTCGTAAACGACATCCGAATGCTTCTTAACGACTTTGCATTTAACGAAGCGCGGAGCCAGTTTAGCGGAGAAGAAATGTGCTGCACTTGACTGTACAAAGTTTCGCCTCCATACGATATCTCCTACGCTTAGTTGTACTTGCCGACGGCGCAAGTTATATCGCATCGCGTTCTGTTTGTACGCTTTGGTCAAGGCGTCTGTGACACGTTGGAAGATATCTGCCAATTCTGTTAAAGCGTGGGCTTTATCTGATCGACTAGAGAGTTGGAGATTATCTAACGAATTGGGTGCACTATCACGTATATAATGTAAGGCACCATCCGTTACCATCTCACGGCCTTTTGCCAAGAAGAATGGTGTGTACCCTGTCGCTAAGTTAACCGTACTATTCAAAGATAGTTGTATTTGTGGTAAGTATCTCGACCAGGTTCGTTGATCTTCACCTACCAATATTGCTAGGCAAGTTTGTATGGTGGAATTGTAACGTTCAATAGTATTTGATTGAGGACTATATCAGGGGGTCTATGTCAGGGGGGTGATTGGGTCAGTAACTGTTTTAGTCGCGACAGTTCTAATGATGAGTGGTATAATAAATTATTTAAAAATGTAGAAAATAATCCAGCATTCCACAAAAATTACCTAATAAAAGATGGAATGCTATTCAGATATAGTAAACCAACATCACAATTGAACAATGAAAGTCAGTGGAAGATAGTATTACCAAAAGAAAAAATAATAGAATGTATTCAAGAAAACCACGAAAAATATACAGTACATCCTGGCATACATAAAACTTTAATGAAAATAAAAGAAAATTATTACTGGAAAGGGATGTATGAAGATGTGAAGAGCTATGTGACCACGTGTGACAAGTGCAAAGCCTATAAGCACTCAAATCAGCCTCCACATGGCCACATGACTAACCAGAAAAAATTGGACAAACCAATGCATACATTATCCATCGACTTGATTGGTCCAATAACCAAGTCATATTCTGGTCACATATACATACTGTCTATAGTTGATGTGTTTACCAAATATTGTTGGATACACCCACTTAGAACTGCCACGACTAAAACAGTTACTTCGTTCATAGAATCTGAAATAATAGTGAAAGAAGGCATCCCATGTGTATTAATTTGCGATAATGCAACAATATTTCAAAGCAAACAATTCAAAGACTTTTGTGCGAGATACTCAATTCCAAAAATATTTTACAACGCGTTATATAGTCCTCAATCAAATACTATTGAACGTTACAATTCCACCATACAAACTTGCCTAGCAATATTGGTAGGTGAAGATCAACGAACCTGGTCGAGATACTTACCACAAATACAACTATCTTTGAATAGTACGGTTAACTTAGCGACAGGGTACACACCATTCTTCTTGGCAAAAGGCCGTGAGATGGTAACGGATGGTGCCTTACATTATATACGTGATAGTGCACCCAATTCGTTAGATAATCTCCAACTCTCTAGTCGATCAGATAAAGCCCACGCTTTAACAGAATTGGCAGATATCTTCCAACGTGTCACAGACGCCTTGACCAAAGCGTACAAACAGAACGCGATGCGATATAACTTGCGCCGTCGGCAAGTACAACTAAGCGTAGGAGATATCGTATGGAGGCGAAACTTTGTACAGTCAAGTGCAGCACATTTCTTCTCCGCTAAACTGGCTCCGCGCTTCGTTAAATGCAAAGTCGTTAAGAAGCATTCGGATGTCGTTTACGACCTTCAGGAGATAAGCACAGGAAAAGTTGGTAAATATCATGTCAAAGACATCATTAAACTGCCATAGCATAAGGTGTGTGCTGAACTGCCTAAAGTATAACCATTAAAAAAAACATAAGAAAAATAAATAATATTATCAATTATTTTGTGTACACAAAAGTTTTGACATAAAAATGTCAAACTTAATTTATTGCTAGCAATCAAAAATTCCTTGATAACTGTACAGCCTCAGGTACCAGGTAGTACAAGTGAAACTTACATAAGTTCACACATTTTCTCAAAATAAGGAAAATTAAGTTTTTTCCTATACATAAAAATGCGCATAATTTAGTAACAAAACATAACACTACTCCAAGTGCTATGATATCACCACCAAAGTGGACGCACTGAGGTGTAGTATTAAGTATAAATATAAGCAGTAGAATATTATGAGTTTAAAGATAAGTACTTAGATATGTATACATACATAAATTTATGACCAAACCATGCTTTAATGCAGGTTTGATCAGGTAAAGAAAATAAATTAGTTAAAATTGATAAGCTCAAATAAATAAGTAGTAAAAATAAAATAATGTAAACATGAATAAGGGTTATGTAGGCATAGTCTAAGATCCCACTAAATAGTGATACTTAAGATAAGATCATAGTCTAGGATCCAACCAAATAAGTATACACATGGTAAGATTATAGTCTAGGAGACAATAGCTATTAAGGCATGTTAAATAGATTATAGTCTGAGAGACCATCTCGTATTATATAAGTCATTAAATATTAGTGGCATGCTAGAGTTCGAAAAGCCTTAGTCTTTAAAACTTCATCCGGCTACCCCGGCTGTAGCGGTTAAGTAGGACTTAACCTTTTTTTCCCGAAAAAGGGGTACTGTAGCGAAGCTACAAGGTTTTTAACCAATGTTTATAGGCATGTTTTGTCGAAAGGATTTTTGCACGAAATAACATTGTCTGCGTGTCTTAGTGTATTGGAAACGATTAATTACCTTAGAAATATGTAGTCTCACGCCTCTTTTAAGGACAGTAGCGTATACAATCACTGCTAGATCCGAAGAATCATGTCGTGTGCTTGGCAAACTTCACTTCACAATTACACCACTTTTCTTGGATTAAAACCATTAAAGCCGCATACCAAAATGCTCGTCACGACAAGCTCCATTCATTTATATCATTAGTTTTCGGAATTAATGCGAACTTAAAGATTTACATTAACAAATTAATTTAAGGTAAGTCATATTTTGATGCGATGGTAGTTTGACAATTCACCTGTCAAAAACCGTTCCGTTTCGCGCTTACGACGAGTGGTACAATATCCGCGCGCTAAGTTCGCAATAGCAATAATATTAAATTTAGATTACATAAAAATAACCATTATTGGAATACGTATGCATTTCGTATAAATTAGGAATTAATTAAAGGTGCGTTGATTTGCGATACTAAAGCATAACTTTGACGCGTATATCGAAAACGCGTCAGCCGTGGACTAACCTTTTTTGGTTCGACTTGACAGAACGGACACGACCTTTGGAGGGAAAAGCCACCGCGTGGTCTTTCTCCCAAACGCGAAGGCGTAAGGCCGCCTGCCGCGCCCGTGCACATGTATTTCCCCGTCCGACATGTTTAGATAAACGGTAGGGCCTAAATGCCCTAGATGTATGTCGTCATAGTGTAGTTTTGTGCTAGTGCTGTGGGTGATGTGCGCGGTGATTTCGTGCGCCATTCTGATGGCGCTGTGATCGGTTCCGAAGCCATATCCACCGAAGGATGCGGGCTTTCTTGGGACTGTGGGCTCGCGACCTGCCCACGCGCTCGCCCTGAGGGCGCCTGCGACGATCGCGCTCTCAAGGGGACCGGCGTGGACAGGCACGCCAAGGTGCTTTACGCAGTTCCCCCCAACACCTGATCACCGGAGACCTCAGAGGAGGGTCTCACTTCTGAGTGCGATTCGGCGCGCTCGCGACGAGGCGACGCCGTCGCAGTTGTCTGGCCGCGGCCGCGTCGGTCGCGACGTCAAGGGGTCCATCTGCGAGACGCAACGAGACGACGCTACGCTCCCCAACGCCACGTCTCCTGTCGGTTTGACAAATCGACTAGCGATGACACTATCGTCAGCTTCTGCGCGTGATCTACAAGCGTGAGTGACGCACCGTACAGTTTCATGGACCTATAACGTGAGTGACCTTTCATTTTAAACCGTCCTGGCCAGGTATTCGCTCGCGTCGCGTATCCGCGTACGTTCTATATTATGGGAGCTCCCGCGTAGTCATAACTAGCGATCTGTAATTATCCTTGACTAGCTATTAACGCCTAGAGTCACCCTGCGGGTGCTATTAACGATTTCGTAAGCAAACATTAAATGTATTGATTGTAATATTCTGGCCTTTTCTATTTACTTCCTGTAGTTACATCAACCCTAGGTAAAACCAAGAGGTCCTTGAACCAATGGTCTAATGTCTTGATCCGACTGAAATCCGAGCAACTTTCTTATACACTTTGTAGCGATTAAATTAAGCTTAACATCTAACAATTAACTATAATATACACTTTGCAATAAATCTTTTTCATACCTCGCTACACATATTAGATAATATTGTTAATTCTGTCAAAAACGTTGTATGGCAAAAGTTTTCTTTAATTAGTGTCTTTTTAGTACATTTACCTAAAGAAATTATTGATACTGGATAGGAATGGAATCGATGGGCATAAAAAAATAGTAAGTGAAAAATAAAAGAAAAATCCACCCTGTATACTAGGTACTTATCATCATCATGATCATACAAACTTTTGATCCTGGATAGAAATGGGATCGATTGGCATCAAAAAAAAGTTTGTCCAAAATGACCTTTTTCTCCCACCCTGTATGTTTTATTTTTCAAAATCTGAAAAGGTCAAACTTCATTAATTCAAAATCAAAGGAAAGTCTTCTTAGATCATTTTCGCGTAGCAGCACGGGATCTGGTAGCTGCCATTGCCATCACTGACCGGAAAATAAAAACCACCCTGTATAAATAAATATTTGACGCCAATCTTTAAAAATCGACCTAGACCCAAAATAAGCATGTATGTACTATCGAACCAACTGAATCGTGCGTGACCCACCGTGGAACCTTGTCACAGAAAATGTCATAGTGACATCGTACTGCCTGACAACGAAAATCATTATGACACTTTCTGTGACAAGGTTCCACGGTGGGTCACGATTCAGTTGGTTCGATAGTACCTAAAGCTTGTGCTATAGATAGACGACGGTATTTATATAAATGTAATAAGAAAAACCAACATGGCATAGCGACGTTGCCATACTGTCCCAAGTGCGACCTGACAACGATGCACGAACGCATTCAAGAATTTTCAAGGGCTCACGGGCATAATACAAAATATGTTGTGAATATCATTTCATTTTTTGGTTGACGATTCCATGCCACTCTTCTTAGTGAATTTGTACAGATATTATGTGCTTTGATATTATTTATTTCCTACGGAATTTCATAAAATAATTCGGCCACTGCTGTATTTATTAATAAAAGAAACATGCTTGACTGAAAACGCTTCAATCGTTCAGTACATAATGTCTGTACATTTATTTCGTAGTAGGATATATATTCATATATTGTATGAGCGTTCGTATTTTACTTCACCTAGCAAGTACCTATATAATAAAATATAAGAAAACGCAAAACGATAGATTAGATTATGTATGATATAAATAAATTGCAGTACAATTTTGTGTTTATAAGATTTTACATCGTGATCTTTAAAAATGTATGATAATTGCAGTACAATTTTGCGTCTAATAGAATTTACATCGCGATCTTTTAAAAAAATGCTGTATAACGTAATAACAACTAACTAACTAACTATAACTATATTAAAAAATAATAAATGAACTTCGAAGAAAAATAAAAATACAAAAAGACTATGGTACCCGACCAAGGCTCGAACGTTGGTCTCTACTCTCTAGCGATACTGCGAATAAATTTGCAAAAGCGTAAACCACAGGACTATCCCATGTCTTCAAGAAGAGTGCGAAAATGTAGTTCTATTTATGTCCGCCTTATTTACGTTCGTCGCACATTTGTAATTTTGTAAACGTGAGCTACTTCCTTGATTTATTATTACGCCCTCTATATTCAACTTGCGTACTGCTTGACAATGACTGACATTCCCTGTGACATTAGGTACGCACGTGTGCGTGAATGGACGAAATTGCAAATATTTCGCTTTCGGTCGAATACACGTAAAAAATAAGCACTGTTTAGTGCAGGTAGATCTCGATTCATACGTACGATTTTTTGCTTCTTCCGCAGTTTGAAAATCATCATATGTACTTTAGCGGTTTCGCAGAAAACCTTGAAAAACCCCATAAATTCCAACGTGCTGCCATCTATTGACAGAACATCGACAGGAACCCGTAACGTTTCACCTTAAGAGGCGGAAATACTTTTTTAAGAATAATCTGACAGGTCATGTCTATCAAACTACATGTTTAAACTTGTGTCAAACCATAAGAAAATGTGATGGCTGTCATCGGTTTTTTTCAGGAAACTAACAAATTGTGTATGAAATAATAAAAAAGTAAAAGAAGACAGAGTAAAAGAATCTACGTATTAAAGAATTCAAAGTACATTATTCGTAAGTATTCATAATTAATATTTTTATAAATTTCCTTACTTGCGAGCGTGAGCCCAGATAAAGTCTGCGAAGCCCAAGCCAGAACAGATCATATCGAAGCTGTTATGGATCTAGTTATGTAAGGTCTTGGGACCAATATTTCACACATGACGTCTATCATCATCATATCAGCCGAAAGGCGTCCTGCTGGACATAGGTCTCCCCCAAAAAGTGCCACAATGACCGATCCTGCGCCACCCGCATCCAGCGGTCTCCCGCTACCTTTACCAGGTCATCAGTCTATCTTGTGAGGAGGTCTACCCACGCTGCGCCTTCCAGTCCGTGGTCGCCACTCGTGAACCTTTCGGCCCCAACGGCCATCGGTTCTACGTGCAATGACGTCTATGAGTTGGGCATATTAATAGTACCTACCTATACCTATAGCTGCATGTTTTCTTCTCATTGAACTGATGTTTGACAGTTCATCATGGCATGGTACGAGCACTTTCATTCCTAGCGTGATAGGGTATATGGACACTACATAGGTGTGCCAGAGTCGAGTTTGGCCGAAGCGGTAAGAGGAACAGGGCTGACTTTACTCATCACCAGGAACATAATACCACATTCCTAGAAAGTAGGGTAAATCGCCAATAACTGGCCACAGAAAGTGTCATTCAGTTACTAGCCACGGAATTCAGTCAGCTCTAAACCCAGTTCAATTTTATTTATTTAATTGCAGAAATACCAACAATTAGTTGCTTGGTGTATATTTTTGCGAAGTGGCCAGTTATTGGGGGGTGGCCAGTTACTGGCGATTTACCCTAGTTGTGTTATAATGGCTGCAGTCTTCTATTCTGTAAGGTGTATGTGAGCGAGATGACGGTCCGCTGTACTGTAACTCTGTTGCCAGAAAAGAAGCTTTGACAACTGACAAATAAATGCAGAAGTTATTGAGGATTGAGGTACTCTTGCTAATGTTGTTCATTAAGCTCTAAGGTTAATAAATACCTATTTACTTATTCAACTAAAAATGAGATAATTCGGAGTTAAGTTGCCTAGGTACTTATAATTTCTTGTTTTACAGATAAGAAACTGGCGAAATCGTAAATTATCTAATCTATGTCTGTTTCGAGTGTATGTAATATGTATGTATGAATGTATGTATATTTCTTTGGCACACTCTGCAGCTTCACCTTTTTAACGTCATGTGAAATAAAAAAGCTGCGACTCACACGCCATTATATGGAAATGTTAAACGCGAAGTTGAACTCTATACTATAATGCGTACATGTAGGTTGATATCGCATTGCACGCCATCAGGGATATATCCGTCGTTGGCGTCCGAAAAGTTGTACAATATGATGGGCTTGAACATGCAATGCGAGAGATAGCTTATATCAATAGAAACATATTAAGTACGCTTGTAAAGTCGCGCTGATCATTTTTTATCGATAAAATAAACTATGTTTTGCATCAATGATTACGGGGTTTTCGTGAACACTGACATAATTTTCTGGGGCAGGCTATAGTGTGTAGTGGCACAGAATAAGTAATAGTACAAGTAGTAGTGGGTAGGTTAAGTATGCCTCGTTTGTAAATAATAACCTAAAGCCATATTCCATTCTCAGATGTTGTTGGATGATTATACCTATTTCGGGGATCATAGAAGTAAACAAGATGGCCCTTTGGTATCGCAATAGTTTGAACTTTGAGTAAGCTAGTTGGTTGCGTTTGCGAGCCTTGGTAGAAGGTAGGACAACATAGTTATAATAACTACTTACTTTTTGTTTCACGGTTTATTACAGTAGTTTTATAATTTTCTGAACCAGATAAAGGAGGATGTGGATGTCGTGTCGTATCAGGACGTCAAGAGGCTGGCCTCGGACCGGCAAAGATGGAGAGAACTGCATCAAGCTGCACCGACAAGAGCTCGGCTCTTAAGATGATGATGATGATGATGATGATAATTTTCTCCTAGACAGACACAAAAAATCCTACTCTTAAAATATTTTTAATGCCGGGGTGATGACAAGCTCGCCACCGACCCGTTATTGGATGCACTGACTATTAGTTATTAATTATTGTTTATTATTTATGCGTATTGACATAAGAAAAAATGTACACCACAAATATCGAAGGTTATCGTCTTAGTATCTGTAAGATATAAAGGATAAAGCGACAGGATTGCGCGGCTGGAATGGCCTGGAGTGGAGAAAATCCAAGGGTAACTTATTCCGACACGACCACGTGGGCGGCTTAAACACTAAGAGTTTGCGCTCCACTGATATTCGTTGAGTGACTTTAACTGATTCTAAGGTTTGAGTGGAATCGAGCAACTGGGAGTCCAGTCGCTGATTTTATAAACCTAGCCTGAAAATAATCTAGTAGGAAACTAAGCTGGGCCCGAACTGGGTCGGACTGGCTCATAGCAGTGACAGCAGTGCAGTGCACAATGATTGCATTTATATTATAATGACAGCACCTGCATGGGGATTTTTGAAGAGACCGTTTACACGTTGATTTATTTATGACACCATACCTACTACATCTCTATGATCACGCTCTTGCAAGTCAACAACTTCATCATCATGATCATTAGCCAATGTACATCCCACTGCTGGGCACAGTACTCCTCTCGTTGATGAGAGGAATGAGGCAGTAGTCCCATGCAGGCTCCGTGCTAAAGTGGAGAGTTCACATACACCTTTGAATTTAATGCCAGATTTATGTAGGTTTTCTGACGATGTTTTCCTTCACAGAAAAGCTGGCTGTAAATATTGAATGATATTCATAAGATTATTAAGATCCCAAAAACCCATTCATATGGGCTAGGATTTGAACCCACGACCGACACATAGTTTCTTGAACCACTAGGCTACAGTGACTCCTACTCTTATTTGATAAGATAAGATCCGAAACAAGCGAGATTTTAATATGCATGTATGTGTGATGTATGTTGTGTCTGTCTAAATTATGCTTGCACTTTTTTAACAGCGGCAAACACACTTACTGAAGCCTTATTGAAGCATTAAAAGACTGATTACTGATTGATTAGCCTGTAGATGCAATCGACTCCAGAAGAATCACAAGCGCGTTACCGACACTTTGTTGATTTAAGGATTCCTAGTGTTGGATGATAACATAGCTCGATATTAATGTAGGTCGCTCACTTACAACACAGCACATGCTTGGTGATCTGGCGACTTATGGCTGCGGTCTTCTCTAAGGTTTTTCATAACTATACTTAAGAGTGCTTTCGTTGCCGGGCACAAGTCAAATGTAGGTATTTTTTGACGTTTTCCGCTGCACACAAACGAGCACTGTACACGGTGCGTTCGCATGTGTTCGTAACAACACTAACGCACATAACTTTTCATTTAAATTTAAACCCTGATATAGTGCAATAAGGTATACAATGATATCTGTCATGTATCTTCTTATGCTGTAACAAGTTGCCGTATAGTGTGTGTATGAGCCTTGATACTTTTGCAGCGAAAATATTGTGTTTAGGGATATACAACTACATTTATATTATTATCCTTTTTGTATTAGACTAAATATTGAATGCGAAAATATTATAATCAGTTGAAGTTAAATTAATGGGAAATTCATCCACATGCGTTTTGTAATATTGAAGGAAAATACAAGTTTATGAAATAAGTATATACTTATCTTATACCTATGATTAATCAATACTTCGTATTTGACCAGCTATCTAACGAGAGTGTCTTGAGGTGTTTGTTGATCGAATCTTTTCAAGAGACAACTTGAAGAACACGGCGGCGGGTTTCAAGTTTTAGGGTGCCTTTCCATCAAAGTTGTGTCATTGCTATAAATGCGTTGATATCCACCAATCATATTCGTTGGTTCACATAACATAGCATTGGTTTAAACGGAAAACTATAGCATCCTCGCAGCATAGCTGCATAGCATAGCACTGGTGAAAAGGCTATCTAAGTCTTGCTAACTATGTCCTTCTCGGCCTTTTACAAGGTTCTCGCCATTGGGGATAATGATGTCATCGATCGTCATCTGTCAGTAGTGGTAGGTGTGTAACCCTGGCTAGCAAATTATGCCTACGCGAGTGCATGCTTGCCGTTAGCAAGGGAAGTGCAATCGGAAATGATATTCAAGGTGTAGCCAGTAACAGGAGCAAATATATAAAAGGACGCTTCCTTAGAGCATCCACAGTAGCCCCTTGTGTCCAAATATTTTATTTATTATTTCAAGCAATTTATTAGTTCAAGTTACGGTAGCCCAGTGGTTCAAGCATGCGGCTGTCAAGCGGCGGTCGTGGGTTCGAATCCCAGCTCGTACCAATGAGTTTTTCGGAACTTATGTAGGTACAGAATATCATTTGATATTTACCGTTAGCTTTTCGGTGAAGGAAAACATCGTGAGGAAACCTGCATACATCCGCGAAGAAATTCAAAGTTGTATTTGAAGTCCCCAACCCGCTCTGGGCCAGCGTGGGGACTACTGCCCAATCTCTCTCATCTATGAAATGAGGCCTGTGCCCAGCAGTGGGACGTATATAGGCTGATGATGATGATGATTTCAATTCGGAGAAACTTTAATCTAAACATAAGACCCTCGGGTAAAGTGCCGTGGAAGTCCACGGTAAAGGATAAAACTACCATTATTGTGTAGATAAATATCGTATATTAAAACAAAAGAACAAGAATCCACCAAAATCACCTTTTTTCCTTTGATGTAATTTTTAACTTCCTATAAATCACATAAGAACCTGAAATTTGGCGATAAAATGTTTACTTTTTATTTCCTAAGCCTATAAAGGTGTCCCACTACTGAGCAAAGGCCTCCCCCTCGACTTCCACTCGTTCCGGCTTTGAGCTGTTTCGGGCCAGTCATTTAGAAATGTGTCTAGGTTATCCCGCCACCTCCGCCTCGGCCTGCCACGTCGTCTCCGAGCATATTGCGAAACCCACTCTGTTGCTAATTTTGCCCACCTCCGTAGATGCATACGGCAGACGTGGCCGGCCCAGTTCCATTTCAGCCTGGCAGTCTTGCTCCAACATCCTCCAGCTCCAACATCTGCAATACCGGTTTTGAAGCGCAGCACAGAGTTCCGAACACGGTCGATCAGTTTGACTCCCAGCATGCTGCGCTCTATTGCCCGTTGGTAAACCTTCAATTTTGTCTCGGTGAGTGACCATGTTTGTGCACCGTAGGTTAGAACAGGCAGAATGCACATGTCGACGAGCCTCCGCTTCAGAGCTACCGGAAGGCCTCCCTTCAGTAGATCTTTCAAAGCCCAATAGCTCTTCCAAGCATTTTGGATCCGTCTTTCAACTTCCTTGTCCTGTCTCTGGCTGAAAGAAGCTTATTGACCCAAGTACGGATACTCGTCGACATATTTTATCTGAATTTTCTAATTCGTGATTGCGTGGTCCTAAATGTGCGTATTCCGACAATGACTTGGCCGGTTCTTTAACTATCTGTATTTGTAATGGTAACTCATTCCCGGCCTACACTATGTTTCTCCAAGCCACACTTCAGATTCGGTTGAAACCGCTCAACCAAGCTCACTGGAGCGCAAACTCTCAGAGTATTTCTATGTTTAAGCCGCCCGCGTGGTAGCATCGGAGGTTTCCCCTGCACTTTCCCTAGGCCACCCTCAAACAGCGCACTCCTATCGCTTTAATGGGCACAGCCAGGTTAAAAAAGAATTTCCAAGCACATATTTCAATTTCAAGCTAGCATTGTTCATTTGCGCTAGATTTGCTATTAATACCATGTATTAAAAGGGATATTTAGGCTGCTTTTTCACTAGAGATGTGTTATGCTACGTTACTATAGATATTTGATAGCTATCAATTATATACATTTGTTCATATAGCATAGCACTGGTGGAAGCGGAAGCTATCACACCGCACACAGCGTGTGGAAATGCAGCCTTACCATGAATATTTGTTTTTCGTAGAAAGAGAATCGCATAGAAGAAGTTTTAAGATCAAACTTCATCATCGAAAAAGATGGAATTATAGTAACCTGACTAAATTTAAAAGGATCAGATGACAATCGAATTCTTTCTATATCTATATCCCTTGGCACGATAGTGACATCTCATCATTAGCCGTGTTATAAATTATGCAATCATTCAGGCGTGTCTGTTGCCAGTTCTTGACTACGGCACAGTACAACTCCTGCCGCGGTATAGTAAAACAAACTTGTTGAAAATAGAAAGGCAATACCGTATGGCTTTAAAAACAGCAGCACAGTTCCCGCAACGAATACCTACCGACATGCTGTGGGATACGTTAGATTGGGACCCACGGCACATACGTGTACATGATTTACATCAAGATATGTTGGAGAGATTGAATCAGCTGAATATAGCGGACCTTGATAGTCCCGGGGATGCATATCTTGGCTACGGTCAATTCAATCCACTTCTTTCGAACCATAGAATAGGAGACATTCCATATATTGTAGATAAAAAAGACCGCAGGCGACTGCTTAGTCAAAGAGCATCAGCCCCTAGGCTACATAGATTGTAAGTTAATTTTAATTAGTTTTAAGGACACAACAAGGAACAAAATATGTTAACTGTCTTTATATAAAGTAACTAAATAAATAAATCTAAATCTAAATCTAACATAAATCAGATATACCACACTTGCACTGATCTCACGTAGACTTAAGCGAGCAGTTACACCCCTGTGATCCGTATGGAACCAGGGACATTTATGTAAACATATTTAACTAAGTAATAAACGATATTCTGATTCTGATTCTGATTCTGATTATAAATTATATAGCGAAACCAATTGATGGCAGTACATCCATGACAAAAATAAATGATGAGAAAAGAGATATGTCATTATAACTAATAACTCCCACGTGTATATGATTAGGTAAATTTTTTCACTGGCAACTCACAAGAAGAAGAGGCAGTTAATTATATATATAAATGTGTATATTTTGAGAACGGCAATTTTATATTTATTTCATTACGACCAGAAGGAGTTCGGTCTCATAGTATTCAAGTTGCGCGAGCCACTTTGTCAGCAGAGATTTACTAGGAGGAGACATGCATAATTGCTTATCAAAATAAAGCATTATAGTTCAAAAAACTCAAGTCCAAATACAATAATAAATATATGAAATCAACCAAGTATCAAAGTCGTTAGTCGACAATCAATTGACGGTTGCGTACCATTCATAACTTGTCTCAATTTAGATCACGATTAGTTCCCAGTATAATCTGACTGTGTCGTTCTTAATAAATACGCCTAATCGGAGGTCACATGTTTTATTGGTTTCCTGAGAGTAATTACGGTAGCTTTGTGAAGAGCCACAAAAAAACGATAAATATACGTCCTCCTCCGATGGCCGCTGGGCCGGTACGTACTGACTGAGTCACAGCAAGCGAGTCTATGAGAAAAAGGTCTGTTTTAAATCGATTAAAATTAATATTTTTATATCCTATTTGCTACTTTTTATTATTTAATATCGTAGAATAGAAGTTATTTTACCCCAATAGCATAGTTAAAAACATTTTTATTAGCTTGAAAGTGACAATATGATGCAGCGAAGTTTGCCAAAAATATGGAGTTTTCCGGGGCTCTTTTAGTTAAACCAAATTTTAAATTGTGTATTTTCAGACAGTAGGCGAAAGAGACCGTCTTTTGGTGCATCTAACTGTATGTATTACATATTTTAGTTTCAATCGGTTACAGAATATACAGGTTTGAAAGACGACATGTTTTCGAATATTTCGAAATCGAGTGTGAGAAAAGCGCTCGAGTTTCTTCAATATATGTTTTATTTGCAAATGTAGACAGTAGCTCCCGGAGTCCATAAGTTGTTCTTCACGGGACTGTAAACAGTGTTACAAAAAACTATACCGTTTTTGAGATTATCTGTTATGAGAATACGTGGTAAAACGCGGAAACAGGGCGTTTCGAGCGAATACGCTCTTAATGGATTCCTTTATCAGTAAGTAAAACGTATGTAAACCGTAATTCGTTCGTTTCAGTTACCTACTTACAATTTCAATTTTTTGATGAGTTAAGAAATAGGCAAGATTATATGTGTTTATGGTACGTCAGTCTAGTCTATGATTGTCCTGAATTTTATACAACGATGGTGGTAAACAAACTACTTTTTATTAAAATTAATATTTAAAACCAAAGTTAACAATAAAGTCAAACTCATTATGCTGAGCTAGCGCCTATTCTCTGCCCGACACATGGTTCTTTACGTTAGAGTAGTATAATTTTAGTCTCTAAGTTGCATGGTTCATTATAGTAAAGTTGTGTAAAATTTACTTAATCGTTCTTCAACTTTTTGTCATTTTTGTTTGAACTTTTTGTTTGAACCATAGTATGTTGTGGAAATGAATAAAGTTTTTATTTATCTATCTAACTGACGGCTCACCACACCGCACCACAGCCGCCTTTTACGACCCATTATTGATTTTTACCCGCCTGCGGTAATTAAGGCTGGTTTTCCACTAGAGCTATGCTATGTTTCCATACATTTGACCCATAGCTCCAGCTCGAGCTACGTGTCAAATGTATGAAAACATAGCGTAGCATAGCATAGCTCTAGTGGAAAACCAGCCTAAGTGGGGTTGTGTTTTTCGAATAAATGTATGTATGTATGTGTATTTCTTGAGCACGTTTTACAACTTAAGCGTCTATATACTGAAACATAATGAGAATCACCGGTCGCGTAAGTTGTATGTATGAACTGGTATGAACATATAAATAGTTTAATATAGTGTTGAGTTTCTCTGTATTAGTTTGTTTTGAATGCCAGAATCCAGTAAGGATACTATATTTACAGGCTTTATGCTTTATTGGTTTTATTACTGAGTAAGTACCTATTCTTTACTTCGCCAATGTTACCCTATATGAAGCCGACTTTTTTATACTACGACGATGTAAGAAAATCATATGGCCTGACCTGCCTGGTGATAAGCAGGCACTATAGGTAATATCGCATGGATGGTTGCGACTACAGAGTTTACGTTGCCTTTATCGATTTGAGGATTCGTTGTGAAGACAACAAGGAGCACTCGTGGCCCAGCGCTTGCGGTATCTAAGATTAAGCAATGTAGGCAGCGGTCAGGACTTGGATGGGTGACCGCTTTGAGTGGTTACTAACTGAGCGCTCCCGTGCTTTGGAAGGCACGTTAAGACGTTGATCCCGGTTGCTGTCTATGGCACCAGTCGTTAAGCCAAGTTGGAGGCTTTCTGGCGGCTTGAGAACTTCTAACAGTCAAGTTGCCCACTCGCTTGACAAAGCCTAATCCCAATAAGATCTAGTTTCCCATCGGGGTTGGAAGGTCAGATGGCTGTCACTTTCGTAAAAACTAGTGCCTACGCCTAATTTTGGGATTAGGTAACGGACCCCAGGCATCCTTCAGGATGCAAATGTATGCTAGGAGGATGATGATGTTGTGATGACAACTAGAAATTAATATTAGGTCTCTCAATACAGCGCGTTCTCGGGACATCTAATGCCCTTATGGTATATTCGTCACCACCAAGAACAACACCATACTTAGACCTCTATAAAACAGCCAGTGTTATGTTATGTAATTGTAATTGATTGTAATTGTTCTGTGGTAGTTCCTATCTAAAAAAAAGTCTTGTTTTTAGGGTTCCGTAGTAAAAAAGGAACCCTTATAGTTTCGCCATGTCCGTCCGTCCGTCCGTCCGTCCGTCCGTCCGTCCGACCCCCGTTTTTCTCAGTAACCGTTAGTACTAGAAAGCTGTAATTTGGCATGAGTATAGATATTGATGATGCCGACAAAACGGTAGAATAAAATCTTGAAAAAAAAATTTTTTTAGGGTACCTCCCCTACATGTAAAGTGGTGGTGCAATTTTTTTTTCTTCCAAACCCCATCGTGTGGGGTATCGTTGGATAACTCTTTTAAAAATATTATAAGGTTTCTAGGAGTATTTTTTGATTCAAGAATCGGTTGGCGTGATATTAAGCTTTGAAGTGATAATTTTCGTTATGGTCAAGTGTCCCCCCCCCCCCTGCCAGCTAAACGGTGGCACCTAGGCATGTGAAAAAAATCATGGGAGTAGGATATACGATGAATTTAAAAGGAAAACTATCACAGCTAAGTAGATAATAACGAGTAATAGTCGAACTTCAGAAATGTACTTTACAAAAGCAAACTTTAGAACAATTTCCATTGATACCTTAGATAATGTTGTTAATTCTGTCAAAAACATAGTAAATATGAGTTTGCGAACTTTTTAGTCCACATAATGTAACGGGTGGATGACTACGGAACCCTACCTTGCGCGTGGCCCGACACGCACTTGGCCGGTTTTCATTCTTGCATTGATCATTGTGGCACTCTTTGGGGGAGGCCTATGTCCAGCAGTGGACGTCTTTCGGCTGATATGATGATGATGATGATGATTGATATAGCCTCTCTGTAAACTTAACTATACGTTGATACACAAGTACTTACCTAGCTTGAAGCAGATTACTGAATACTACTTTAATATTTAATAGAAATTGGTTTTTCAGGTACTTAATCAAGCCATACATTTTATAAGGACAGTTACTATAAGCAAGAACAATAAAAGAACCGTCCAAGTGTGTATATGTCGTGCCCGGGCCACGTAGGGTTTCGCTGGGCGGCCGGGGCTGGCACAATCGGGTTCCTGGATCGAATATGTTTTTTTAAACCTCACAATACTTTTGATGACAAAGGATCTACCATCCATCGTAACTTCATTTGATGGGTTATTTATTTTTATTATTTTATATTTATTTTTTTATTGTATATTTTTGGTGCCAGTCCGGAATTATACTTTTAACAAGAACATTTTTTTGTTCCTTAAAGGTCATCTTCAGTATGATGTGTAATTTATCCCAGAAAATGACTCCGTATCTCAAAATTCTTCACTTGGTGTATGAGAGATATTATGATACTTAGTACAAGAAATAAGTTTCTCAAGAATCGTAGCAAATGGAAAGCCTTGATTTCTACTTCTCTACCTCTACCTACCCTTCTTGAGTAATAGGGTTGATGTTTTTTTGAACCTGAATGTGGCTTTATAGGCCGGACCCAATAAAGCGATAGGAGTTCGCAGTTGGAGAATAGCCTGAGTAAAATCCAGGGGAGACTTCCACTACGACCATGCGGACGGTTTAAGCACTGGAATACTCTAACCCCCTTATTCATAAACGTCCATCAAACCTCTATTAGTTAACAAGCCGCTAAAGTTCGTTTGTCCTTATCTGTCACTCTGACATTTACGTTTGTTAGAAAGGGACAAACAACATTTTAGTTAGCAAAGGTTTGTTAAGTTTTATGAATAAGGGGGTAAGAGTTTGCGGTCCAGTGAGATTAGTTGAGCTTCAACCGAATCTGTGTTGTGAAGAGTGAGTGGAATTGAGCTACTAGGAGATTTGTCGCTGGTTTACTAAACCTAGCCAAGCTGAGAAGAGCTCAGCAAGAAACTCAGCGAGGCACGACCTGGGCCAGACATGACTCTACCCGGTATGCGGCGGTACCGGGACGAATAGGGACTAATGTGTCTGTGTTGTTGCGTGGACGTTCTCTCCAGCGGGAATGTGTGTACGCGTCGAGCTGGAGGTTGATGATATGTGTATGTACACACTGTGAAAATAAATATTTGAACATACTTTTTGACTGCATACTTAGTACGTTTTTTTCCCATCTGGAAGCCAATGACTGATACATCCGCACCATATCACGGCGTGCAGTTCGACATTAACCTGAGTATATATGCATTTCTGTAGGGTTAAACTTCTCATTTGACATTACAGTTCCATGGCGTATGAGTCTACAACTATGTCAAGTTGAAAAGGTTTCGACGAAAGTGCAGGACCGTCACACGTTTCCATGTACACGTGTCCATGAAACACGAAGCTTTCCCTGGACAACTCCGTGGGAATCGTCAGAAATTAAGTTCACAGAAGGTCACCTACATCTGGTGGTCTTTGTAGAGAAAAGAAAGAGAAGAAAACCACGATTCAAAGCAGGTTGTCAGATTTGAGCTCACTTATGATCGCCCTCGTGTAGGACGAGGAGATCGTTGTAAATAAACTGGGCAGTACTCTCATCCCGCCATCGGAATCTGGGATGCTTCTTATTTAATATTTTTAAAATATATGGGACACCTGTGATTGCATCAAATGGATTTCGAAGTCATCTTTTAACTATTTGACCGCGGAACATCAAAAAAGGTTCAATAAATAAAGATCTAGACACGCGGCAGCGTGTCAAGCCAAAGTTCAAAAAAAAAAGAACTGGCGTCGCAGCGGCCGTGTGTTATATTACACTAACCATTTGGTGGCACTTTTGACCCCTACGTTACTCAAAATGTATTGAACGTACACATATGAAATTTGGTACGTTTATTAAAATCCTTAAGGCTAACCAGATCCCCAAATTTCATTAATATAGCTCAATCGGTTATTAAGATACAAACATCTAAAAATAGGATTTTTTCTACATAGGTTAGTTATTGGGGAAAATATAATCAAAAACCTAACCCACTTCCAGGTGACCTAGCAAGTTGAAATTTGGCATCGAGCTGGGTAAATGTATGATTACGAACCTGAGAACCATAAACAGTGTTTTTTTTACGATTTGTAAATTTTGTAACATTTTCCAAAGAACAATTTTTATTTAGGTACACACTAAGCGCCTATTGATTTTGTACGGGCAAAAATGTACATATGTAAATTTCGATTTTGAGCCAGAAGCACTCATAAGGAGTTTGTAATGGAACTAAATGGATTTCGAAACAATTAGAGATAGACCTAGCATACGGTTTCCATACGTCCCGGTACGCCGCCACATGTCCCGGTTTGAAGCGTGGTGACCCAGTGTCCCGGCCATTAATCAAGAATAGTTTTAAATTAGTAGGGATTCACTAGGTAAATAAGTATACGTGTACGTAGTACGGATGACTATAAGCCTGTCTAATACAGCGATGCCTGCGCGGCGTGCAGCGCATGAAGGATGTCTTCTGACGGCAGGGACCTCCATGTCTCTTGCCCTTTAACTTTGTAGATGAGGCAAGTGCTGATGTTCGTTGAATGTTTCTCTTTGACCTACACTACCTTTTCTTGAAATGTCCAACAACCCTAACACTAGCCTGTACACTCTCGTGCAGGAGCACTCGCGCTCGGCCTGCCTCGCTGTGTTCAGTATGGGAATCGTCGGCGAGATACTTCCCCTGTACACTCTCGCGCTCGGCCTGTCTCGCTGTGTCTCAGCGAGAGTGTACATGCGCTATATCTCGTTTTAACAGTCCTAATGTTTGAACAGCATAGGTAGTTAGTTTAGTGCAGTCAGAGTCATGTAGTTAGGAGCAGATGCAGAGATGGCCAACAGCAATCCCATTATTAATAATAAAAGAAGCAGCCGAAGTCGCAAATATATCGTAACATATCGTAACACATTCTTACTCCAACTGTATTAAAGACGTGTTACGATCTTTTGGCCACCTTGACTGCTACTAATTATGTAATAAACACCTTATTCATAATACATGCAAATCTTATCTTATATATTTAAGCGAGCAAAACGCGCCTGGTACAAAAATAATAGCAATTATATTCTATCGCGATGAACGAGCTCCGCGCGGACGAAGAAAAAAAGTAGTTAAGGTATTATACATAAATTTTACATACCTCTGATTGACTTTGATTTTAATTAAAATAAACATGAAGTATTCTTTATTTACAAAAAATAATGATATCCCACCAAAAACATAAATGTGAAAATGGGAGCCCCGTTCAATATTAAGAATATGCGTCGTTATTGACTTCGCCGACAAAAGAATTGATATCTATATGGGTGCCAAGTTCTGTGTAGAAAATCCTGAAACCTGAGATGTAATTCAAGGTCAAGATTTTGGCTTGGCTAGTTTTTACCAACAAACCAAAGTTCAGAAAAATACCATAGTCAAATATAATATAGCATGTACGTAAAAACCAGCCATGTTAAAATCTTGACCTTGAATTACATCTCAGGTTTCAGGATTTTCTACACAGAACTTGGCACCCATATAGATATCAATTCTTTTGTCGGCGAAGTCAATAACGACGCATATTCTTAATATTGAACTTGGCTCCCATTTTCACATTTATGTTTTTGGTGGGATGTCATTTACACTGTCACTTTCTCACATATCAGACGAGCGTGTTTAAAGGGTAAATTACTAAATTAGCATGCGTTATGAATGCATAATGATAATGCATTCGAATATGTAAGCACGTCAAAAAAAATTCACACCTACTTTTCTCCCCTTTTTCTCTAGTACCTAGTTTTATTTTAGCACCTCCGATGCAACCTTTTTTTTCAGCGGCAAATAGTACGTTATTCGCAGCAAAGCTGGATTCATACTATTCTGACGTGTTGTGGACGCGCCAGGATGATCGGTTTCATTTATTTAATTAGTATGGCTCATCACACGTATGTGATGCGCTCCAATGTGATGGCTTACGTTGTGACACGACAGAAGCGAATCCGATTCGCATTATAACTCTTGAGGTGCGGCTGCGGGGAGTGCGGGGGGTGCTGGAGAAGCGGCCGCGACAATACAGGATCCGATTTTTGAGTGTCGAACGCTCGACTTTTCACTCGAGATCTGTCAAAAAACTATGATGTTTTGACAGAATATGTCGAATGAAAAGTCGAGCGTTCGATACTCAAAAATCGGGCCCCAGATCTCACGAGTGTGCACGGTCGTGTGTTCGTGTGTTGTATGTGCAGGTTTTGATGCCGCATCGCATGAAACTGTGGCTTTATAGGCCCCTGAAAATCCAGGGGAAACCTCCGACACGACCACGCGGGCGGTGTCATCATCCTCCTAGCGTTATTCCAGTACAGTTGCATCCTGAAGGATGCCTGGGGTCCGCTACCTAATCCCAAGATTTGGCGTAGGAACTCGTTTTTACGGAAGCGACTGCCATCTGACCTTCCAACCCCGAGGGGAAACTAGACCTTATTGGGATTTAGGCTTTGTCAAGTGAGCTACGCGCCACGCGGGCGGTGTAAACACTGGAATACTGTGTTTTGCGCTAAAGTGAGATTGGTTGAGCGGGTTCAACTGAATCTGAGGTGTGACTGGAATCGAGGTAGGTACTGGGAGTTTTTTCGCTGGTTCACTAAACCTAGCTTGCTGAGAAAAGTCCAGCTAGGACCGAGGCGAAACGCTGTGTTTTTAACCCCCAACGCGCAACGCAAAACAGGGTTTTGACATGTAGGTATATCTGAGTATGTGTGTCTGTCTGTAGTACCGTAGCTCCCTAATGGAGTAAGTAAGAACAGCAGTGGATGAACAGTTTTATATTATTTTTGAACTGTTAACCTTTACCTCGTTTTTGAAGTTCGGCTTTGTACCAATATAACTTAATGTTTTTGTATTTTTACCTGTAGGTATTTTGTGTACAATTAATGTATAATGTACTGAATTTGTAATTAACTAATTAGGTACTTTGGTTAGTACAAAATTATTTCTCAATAGATACGGGGACTGAAGGGACTGACTTCTGACCTGGGGACTAAAGAGTAAAGGGGCCACGGCTAGATGTTTACGTGTTAGGCCAACTTTGGCAAGCCTAAAAGGTAGAACAAACTCTTATTTATACAGGTACGAGACTCGCATGCGAGTTTATTTACACTTCAAGTCATAGAGGTATAACGAGTTAAACCGCTTTATTAAACCGCGCAATGTAGTTACTCGTGTGTGGGTCTCGTACGCAAAAAGGCTTTATACTTTTAGGCTGCCGAGGTTAGCCGAACATATGTATTAGGGCCTTAAGCCTCATTAACACTAGCACGGTAAAATTAGTTAATCGATATATCAACCTCTAATCAATCTAAAGAAGTGCATGACTGAAGAACGCGAGAGTTAAGAAAGCTGTCAAGGAATCGAAACCTAGGGCTGACTAGAATTGTGCAGTAGTCTTTACTTACGAGCATCGGAACCTCTATATCTAGAAGTTACGCGCATAGCACCGGACTGTCCCATTTGTAGGCTCCACAAAATAAGGATTAATTTACGCCACCAGTTGGGTGAAATGGGCGAACTTTAGTTCACCGATGTGCACGCACAGGCGTAAACATAGCGTGCTTTTATAAGATTCCCAGTGCTTGGACTTGCAGTTCTATCTACTCTAAGGCAGGTCGGTGTAGGCACGACGACGAGCGAAGCAAGGAGCAGTGTAAGTAGAACTGTGACCATACACTACTTTTACTATTTTCTTATTCTGTGCCTACAGCGCTCGAGCTGAGTGACCGAAGCGAGCATGCCGCGCGCCAGAAGCGAACATTCGTATTAATCGGGGATAAAAGTCCTACTAGTTCCGCCACGTAACTTTTTCCGTTAGACTATTGTGAATAAACGACGCGCGCGGCCTGAGTGCTTGTACGACACTGCCTAGACTCTGCGATTTGTGATAGTTAATTATTTTCCACCAATAGGATCGGGCTTTCCTTTTAGCACACGATGGTAGGTTTTTATAATGTATGGAAAAGCCATTCTGCTATAATCTGTCCATATGCTCTTCAGGTTAACTCCCCAGTAATGCAGCTTTCTTTCAGCTATGACTAAGTCGAACCGGCAACGATCAATACTGCCGTCAATAAATTGATAGCTACTTTGAATTGCGTTTGGTGGGCTTAACCCTTTGACCGCCAAAGCGGTAGTGTGTCGTCGTGCCCACCACACCAAGCACTGTTGAATTGGTGTAATGTCTAAACCAATAAAAACAAATTAAAACAGTTCATAAATGATTTTATTCGTGATCAAAGTACACCTTCACTCCGACCTTTTAAATGGTTGTTAGCATGGTGGGCACGACGACACACAACCACTTTATAGGTTCTTGGCGGTCAAAGGGTTAAACGGCACGTCAAACACACGTGTCTGGGTTCATGAGCTTTCTTTTTCATAAGCACGTGAGTGATTTGTAATAACCTCACTTCTACATAGAGTTCAAATAAATGACAAAATGGCAACGATCGACGAGCATCTGTCAATCTCCATCAATCAAAACTAGCATCAATGTCCTTCAAGCACGTAAATGACATTGACAAATGGCTTCAAACGCGACGGTAATGTTCAAATCATTGACAACACATAGTATTGACAACTGTCATTGATCGTTGCCGGGCCGCTTTAGATTTTTGCATAGGTAGGTAATGTAACATAATAAACGCAATAGCGAAGAAAACTGGTTCAATTGTGTTGGTCAATTGGTTAACCCTTTGACCGCCAAGAACCTATAAAGTGGTTGTGTGTCGTCGTGCCCACCACGCCAACAACCACTTAAAAGGTCGGTCGGAAGTCGGAGTGAAAGTGTACTTTGATCATGAAAAAAAACATTTATGAACTGTTTTAATTTGTTTTTATTGGTTTAGACATTACACCAAAAAAACAGTGCTTGGTGTACTGGGCACGACGACACACTTTCGCTTTGGCGGTCAAAGGGTTAAATAGCTTAGAAAATGCACAAATAAGAATTGTTTTTGCTTACCCACAACGTGGGTTGCGTTTACATTGTACGTGTTGTCATCTATACATAACAGCGGCATTGTAGGCACGCCGGCTCTTGTCATTGTATATATATATGTTCGTAATATATTATGTTCAATAATAAATAATTAACATATCTAAGAGTTATTTTATTGATTGCATCAAGACCACCATACGGCCAAAATCGATATCCAATTGCCAATATTTTAGTCTATCGCACTTGATAAGTTAGAGAAAGAGATATCTATATGCTATATGCGTGTGACTTGTGTGAGCTTTCGCCCAAAATAAAGTTCGCAGTTCACTTTTAGCACGTTTAATAACACCAATAAAAACACAAATAGGTACAGTACATAGAAAGAGTAGAAAGTAAAATAAAAATATTTAAATGAGAGCGGAAGGCTATGGCGTGTGCACGGTACGATTTGTAGCGAGATCTGTCCGCCCGCGCCTCGCGCGCGCTGCACCCCCGCGGTCGCCCGCGTCGGTGACATCCTCCACCCCAGTGCTGCTTCAGCAGCACTCATCAGCAATCGGTAGCCGAGCAACACGAGCGGCTGACCTAACAAGCAGACCGGTCTTGGTCTTTACTTTCACCGCTCTTACTCTGCCGTCTTTGCCAGGCATCACCTCCTGTATCAGGCCTCTTGGCCAGGTATTTCGAGGTCCATCGGGGTCTATAATCAACACCAGGTCTCCCACTTGCAAGGGCTTCGTCTCCTCGTGCCACTTTTTTCGTGGTAACATCTCTGGTAGGATTTCTCTAACCCATCTCTTCCAGTATAGATCTGTCAATCGTTGGGAAATTCTCCACTGTTTTCTTATGAAAAAGTCTGAGTCATCGTATGCACCAAGCTGAGGCAAGTTCGATGATGACCCAACAAGAAAATGGTTAGGTGTGAGCGTTTCAGTGCTTCCTGGCTCCACAGAGACGTGTGTCAGTGGGCGGCTGTTCACCAAATTCTCAACTTCAGCCAAAAGTGTGTTTAGAGTTTCGTCCCGTGGGGCGCGCTCTTTCAGCACGTTTTTCAGGCTTGTCTTCACAATTCGAATGAGTCGCTCCCACGCTCCACCCCAGTGTGGACTCGCGGCAGGAATGAATGTCCATTTTGTTCCCATTTTTAGCGATTCCTTTTTCAGGTACTCTTCATCTAAATCTTCAATTGACTTTTTCAGTTCAGTTACAGCTCCTTTAAAATTCGTGGCATTATCCGAAAATAAATGACTCGGCCAGCCTCGTCGTGCGGCCATTCTTCGAAGCGCCATTATGAAGGAATCAGAGGTCAACGTACTTACGACTTCGATATGGATCGCTCTCACTGTCAAGCATGTAAATAATACCCCATACCTTTTTTCACGTCTTCTGCCGACAGTGACCTCTACCGGCCCGAATAGATCAACCCCACAATACGAAAACGGGCGCTGATAATGAGCAACACGAGCCTTCGGTAAGTCTCCCACTCTCGGAATCTCTTGTTTACACTTACGTATTCGACAAAACATGCATTTTGATGTTACATTTTTCACTGTCGGCCTTATTCTTATTACCCAATATTTCTGTTTCAGATTATTCACAACAGTTTCTTGGTTTCCGTGAGCTGCGGCAACATGGTAATGTTTTACCAGTAATCGCACTATATAATCGCGCCCATCTAATATCGTAGGCCTTTTGTTTCAGGTGCCACATCGGACGCCGCGTCAATTCTACCACCCAGGCGAAGAACGTCGTGTTCGTCGAGGTAAGTCGACAAGGTAAGTATTCGACTAGTTCTAGGTATTATTTTTTTATTTTTCAGGTAGTGAATTTCTTCAGGAAACGACATGGCTTGTGAATACTTTAGTAGCAACCTCTCAGCTTTCTCCATAGTGACGTCATCGTCTTCATCGGTAAGTTTACATTTATTTATAAACTTAAGCATCACATATGTAGCTCTAAGTAGACGTAGCCATGATGAGAATCACGTAGGATCCGGCACAGGTAAGTGATTGCTTATTTGTATGTGTTAGGGTTTGCTCCCGGGAAATACCGGTACCGAAAATACCGGGATTTCCCGGTTTTTTGAACCAAGGTAGGAACCGGTACTACGAAATCGAATTCCCGGTATTTTCGGGATTTTCGGGAAATGTAATTTGCAGCTTAAATTTAATACGCTAATCTATAAATGATAAGAGATATATCGATAAAATAACGCAAGCGATGTTTATAAACGGAAACATCGCTCTAAGCAGCCAATTCACGACCACGGCTGGCCATTACTCCGTCCCGCTTATACAAATTCATCAGCGCCGTCACCTAACCAGTCCTCCACCCGCATACTTACCCCAACGTGCGTGTTCATTGTTCTACAGCTACACTATTAGTAGGTAGTCGCCCAACTAGCACCCAACCAGCCCGCTAGCGTTAAGAATACCTGTATATCAATCTTATATTGGTTCCATATGATTATTAAAGTGTTAACACATGCCTGTATAAAGATGTTAGAGCATGCTATAACATCGTTATAACCCCGAAACAGGCCCACGCGATACAACAGGTAAAGATTACAGAAAGCCTGTAGAGCAGTGATCTTTATACCCGTAGTGTTAACCAACCCTCGACAACAGCAATAATACCGATGAAGTGTTAGCTGAGTGAGAGTGAATTAACACTCTTGTGCAGGTACTATTACAGGTACAGCAAGAGTGTTAATTCACCCTCAGCTAACACTTCCACCGGTATCACTGTGGTTGTAGAGGGTTGGTTTTGGTTACTGCTATTAGTTATAGAAGCGCTTCGGCTGAGAACGATTTACCACTTTAGACTTTATTACACCTATTAAAATATTTCAAGTGAGAATCTTACTTCTTTCTTATTAATATTATCCTACACGGTTACAATAAAATTATGTGACAAACAGCTTACCAAATGACAAAGGAATATTGACAGAAGGAGATAAGCAATAACTAATTATTGAAATGATTTTTGTTTGTGAAGTGTAAACAATCTGCCCTCGTAATTTTACGGTTATTTTATACGCTTTTTGAGATGCAAATACCTTTAGTCAAGAATATTGTACAGGATTTGTCTTCATTCATAACAATGTAACATAACGGTGTAATAATTACACTTACTATATTCTGGACAAACTCTGTACTACAACCTTAAGTTGTACAAGACACTCCACGGCAGCAATGACTATGACAGACTCTTGATTCAATTACATTATAAAATGATAATTTACAAATTGTAAGCATTTAGTAAACTCTTTGATATAATTTTGAGTCCGTTTTATAAAACGCTAAGATAAAATAAGCAAATTCATTGTGATTTATATAATTAATGTGTATGTTGATAACAAAACACGTGTATTTTCTTTTTGCATCCCTGATATTATTATCATATTGTCCAAAAAAGGTATTAGGCTAAAACTACTCACGTCTCAAAACCACCACAAGTAATTTCCCGAAAGTACCTACCGAAAATACCGGGAAATACCGGTTCCTCTACCGGCCAGTACCGAAAATCCCGGGACTGATAAATGGTACCGGTTCTGCATTCCCTAGTATGTGTGACACATATTCTAATTGTTCCTTATTAACTTCAGTGTTCATGATGTCTTCAGGCCATTCATCTTCATTGTTTTGTAGGAAAGAGGGACCCTTACTCCAATACTCAGGTAACGTAGTGCATTCGTAGTTCGCCCGAGTAGGTAAATCGGCGACATTGAGCTTAGTAGGTATATATCTCCATTCATGTTTTTGTGTACGCTCGTCTATTTCCCCCAGTCGGTGCGCAACATAAGTTTTATAATTTCGCGCGTCGTTCTTTATCCAATGCAGTACCGTTGATGAGTCACTCCAAAACGTCCGACGTTCCGGTTTAATTCTATGTTCATTTATTATGGTTTCAGATAAGCGCGCGGCGAGAACAGCTGACTGGAGCTTCATTCGTGGTATAGAGGTACTTTTCAGGGAAGCGACACGGCATTTACTTGCTATAAATGATTGGTACACATTGTTATTGTAGATCCATCTCCAAAATGCCACAGTGCAAATTACTTTCGTAGAAGAATCGCAGAAAAGATGCAGTTGTAAGTTTGAATAACAATGCATTCTATAAACAGGTTCCATCGCAGGCGAGCGCGCATCGCTGTCCTGTGTGATACTGATAACAGCCGATCCCGTCTCGCTCGCGCTCGCGGAGCGCGCGCGCATCTCGCTTCCTCCCGCAGCAGCCAGATAGTACCTGGGCAATCGTACATCTTTCATTGATTTTAATTGATTAATCCACTTTAGCCATTTTTGATAAATTTGATCGTTAATTGGATCGTCCCAGGTGATTTTAAGTAACCATCATGTTTCTTGCATAATTAATTTTCCATTGATCGTAATCGGTGATAAAAATCCGTAGACGTCAAAAATCGACATAACTACACGTAAAATATCTCTTTTCGTGGGCCTTTGTTTTCCATTAATTATATTTGTAGGTATTTTCTTCAGCGAGACATCGAACCCGAGCGTATCTTCGTCAGGCCGCCATATCAATCCAAGCGTCCGCTCGCCCCCCATGCTGTGCTGCCCGACTTTGAACCTTACTGCGCTATCGCCTAGAGTATCTTTTGGAATGTCGTTTAACACATCTTTGCTATTACTGTTCCAATTGCGTATTTCAAAATTTCCTTGACTGTGTATGAAGGCGATGTCGCGGACTAGTTTTGATGCGGACTACATTAAAAGACTGATTACTGATTGATTAGCCTGTAGATGCAATCGACTCCAGAAGAATCACAAGCGCGTTACCGACACTTTGTTGATTTAAGGATTCCTAGTGTTGGATGATAACATAGCTCGATATTAATGTAGGTCGCTCACTTACAACACAGCACATGCTTGGTGATCTGGCGACTTATGGCTGCGGTCTTCTCTAAGGTTTTTCATAACTATACTTAAGAGTGCTTTCGTTGCCGGGCACAAGTCAAATGTAGGTATTTTTTGACGTTTTCCGCTGCACACAAACGAGCACTGTACACGGTGCGTTCGCATGTGTTCGTAACAACACTAACGCACATAACTTTTCATTTAAATTTAAACCCTGATATAGTGCAATAAGGTATACAATGATATCTGTCATGTATCTTCTTATGCTGTAACAAGTTGCCGTATAGTGTGTGTATGAGCCTTGATACTTTTGCAGCGAAAATATTGTGTTTAGGGATATACAACTACATTTATATTATTATCCTTTTTGTATTAGACTAAATATTGAATGCGAAAATATTATAATCAGTTGAAGTTAAATTAATGGGAAATTCATCCACATGCGTTTTGTAATATTGAAGGAAAATACAAGTTTATGAAATAAGTATATACTTATCTTATACCTATGATTAATCAATACTTCGTATTTGACCAGCTATCTAACGAGAGTGTCTTGAGGTGTTTGTTGATCGAATCTTTTCAAGAGACAACTTGAAGAACACGGCGGCGGGTTTCAAGTTTTAGGGTGCCTTTCCATCAAAGTTGTGTCATTGCTATAAATGCGTTGATATCCACCAATCATATTCGTTGGTTCACATAACATAGCATTGGTTTAAACGGAAAACTATAGCATCCTCGCAGCATAGCTGCATAGCATAGCACTGGTGAAAAGGCTATCTAAGTCTTGCTAACTATGTCCTTCTCGGCCTTTTACAAGGTTCTCGCCATTGGGGATAATGATGTCATCGATCGTCATCTGTCAGTAGTGGTAGGTGTGTAACCCTGGCTAGCAAATTATGCCTACGCGAGTGCATGCTTGCCGTTAGCAAGGGAAGTGCAATCGGAAATGATATTCAAGGTGTAGCCAGTAACAGGAGCAAATATATAAAAGGACGCTTCCTTAGAGCATCCACAGTAGCCCCTTGTGTCCAAATATTTTATTTATTATTTCAAGCAATTTATTAGTTCAAGTTACGGTAGCCCAGTGGTTCAAGCATGCGGCTGTCAAGCGGCGGTCGTGGGTTCGAATCCCAGCTCGTACCAATGAGTTTTTCGGAACTTATGTAGGTACAGAATATCATTTGATATTTACCGTTAGCTTTTCGGTGAAGGAAAACATCGTGAGGAAACCTGCATACATCCGCGAAGAAATTCAAAGTTGTATTTGAAGTCCCCAACCCGCTCTGGGCCAGCGTGGGGACTACTGCCCAATCTCTCTCATCTATGAAATGAGGCCTGTGCCCAGCAGTGGGACGTATATAGGCTGATGATGATGATGATTTCAATTCGGAGAAACTTTAATCTAAACATAAGCAACTCACTGGCAACATCGGCCAGGATTTATGTAAACAAACAGCTCTACGCTATTTTATTTGCTAAATTAGGCTGGAGAAGATAAAAGTGGCAAAGGCAGTGTTGGTGCAAAAGCTACAGACCTGTATTAGGTTATCCTCCATATAAAACGGCGAAGATAAACGAGAACATCATTAAACACTTCGGTAAGATACACAAACTTAACCGTTAACATTAACTTTGGTTTAAAAAACCCGAAATTAACGGGATTCAGCTAACACAACTGGACCAGCATCAACAGCTGATTGGACGTATCGTCAACTGACAGTTGACACATGTACGCGTTACCAACTATATAAGCCGAATTAATGTTGCCAGGCTAATTAAAACTTACGTTACGTTCCGATATACTCAGAATCAGATTTAACAAAATGACTTTAAGCTGTGCTGGTTGTTTGAGTCCAATCGAAGATCGTTTATCGATGAAGTGCAAAGCTTGCCAAGCTGAGTACGACCTGCTATGTGCCAACATACCTACAGAAACTTTTCCGACACTATCTGCAGAATTTTTGGACACTTGGGTCTGCTTTGGATGCCGCAGCAAACTACCGAAAGGGGATAACACCCACTCACCCCTGCGCGTCTTCGGGTGCAATAACAGTCAAAACGCTAGCCTCAATGACACGGCCCCAACAGCTAGAAAGTGTGACGAGCCGGTTTCATACACTGCAAATGCTAATTCGGATTTTAGTAAAGTTACGGGCCGTACAAAAGAAAGGCTTAAGCAAATGAATAGTGCCCCAGACGGTCTCTCAACTGACACGATTCGGGCTATAATACTTGAAGAGTTTCAGGAAAAAATTAATGACTCAATTACTATAATAGCAAAAAAGCTCATAGCTGACCTAAACGTAGTCACGCTCGTGCAGAGTGAAAGTCTTTTGCTACCGATTAAGAGAGAAGTTGCCGAGCTTAAAAAGAAAGTTTCCATGCTTGAAGGAAAACTGGAGGAATATGACTGTCGGTTCAGGGAGCTCTCAAACCAGCAGCATAGGCCTCCTCAAAACATCGACCTGCTCCCACCCGACGTTCATGTTGGTGCCTCGATTGCTTTGACTAGCACACCAAAGGTGCCTACTCAGATCAAGAAACGATCGCAAACTACTAAAGTGGCCAAAAGGACAGATGTCATGCCGCTACCAGATCAGCGCACCTCTAAGGTGAGAGAAACCGACTCAGAATCTAACAGAAAAACATCGCTGCCAGCGGTGCCAGCAGTGTCAGCTTCGCCCAATAAGATTGGCTTGGACAAAACTGAGCCCTTGGAACCTGACTATGCCGAGAGCAGCAAGGCTAAGGAAGAACAACTAGGTGGAACCGGGAATCAGATCATTTCTAGCCGACAGCGAGAAACGGGTACTGCATCGACTGAAGATGTTGAAGTCTCTGTCGCGCCACTGGCGGGCTTGCCCTCGTACGCTCAAATGGCACAGCGTAAGAATACCACTCAATCGCAAACACAAGCCTCGACTGGGAGTGCCACTCGACAGGAAGCTCACAAGCGCAAATCTCTACCCCTGCGGCATGTGGTTAAAGGTATCGGTCTGAATCATAAGTTGCAAACTATTGAACCGAATAGGAGGATACATGCTTGCTTCTTTAAGCCTGACACTACGCCTGAACTTATTAAGTGTCATATGGAAGAACTAAGTCAGGTAACCAACATCAAGGTTGAAAAATTAAAATTACGGCATGAAAGCTACGCTTCATTCTTAATAACTGTTCCTGAGAGTCTTTATGAACTCTTCATGTCTGCGGAAGCTTGGCCCGTCGGGACTCGAGTGAGCGAGTGGTTTCAGCGATCCGCCGGGGGCGCAAATAGAGTTCGCCGCCACCCCGCTCCCGGCCGGAGAACAAACCAGAAGGGTGATGCGGCCTACCGCGCGCCGTCACAATAATGGTAACGGCGCCTCTACGCTATATATAGTCTACCAGAACGTTCGCGGCTTAAAGACCAAGCTGAAATTCTGGCGACAAAATGCTGCGCTTCTACAGGTGGACCTTATTGCTGTTACGGAGACCAACCTAGACTCGTCGATCGACGACCCCGAGGTGGTTCCCTACGGTTGGACTTTGCTCAGACGGGACCGGGGCGCTAGAGGAGGTGGTGTGCTCTTAGCTGCGAGACCTGGCATCCATACCACACAAGATCTGGTGTAAGTCAGGGTTCCCTCCTCGGCCCCTTTCTTTTCACGATCATGGTGAACGATCTTACCAGGTGTCTCGAGGTTGGAAGATCCCTACTCTATGCCGATGACATCAAAGTTGTGGTTAACATCAAAACTCCATCTGATTGCCAGAGCATGCAGTGTAACTTGGATGCGATCCACAGGTGGAGTGTTGAAAATCGCCTCTATCTTAACACTTCCAAGTGCTACATCATGAGTTTTACTCGATCCAGGCGGGGTATACTCGCAAATTATTTTATTGATAATGTACCTCTCTCTCGTACTTACTCTGTGAAGGATCTCGGAGTTCTGTTCGATCCTGAACTCACGTTTCATAGCCATATAAGCTCACTGGTGGGAGAGGGTTTTAAGCGTCTGGGTTTTGTCTTGCGTAACTGTAAAGATTTTACACATATTGGTGTCCTAAAATTACTGTATTCGGCACTTGTAAGATCTAAATTAGAGACAGCTTCATGTGTTTGGAATCCACACGAGTCAACATATGCACTTATGCTTGAGAAAGTGCAGAAGTGTTTTCTGCGCTATCTTTATAAAAGGGCGTATGGTTATTACCCCTTAATCTATCCTACTGCTTATCTGCAGGGTGTTCTAGGATACAACTCGCTGGTAACGCGCAGATTGAAAGACCAGCTTATCACAACACTTCGTATCCTGCGGGGTCGTCTCGATTGTCCCCGCTTGCTCAATGAGGTCTGTCGCCTCTTTGTACCTGATGGACGTGCGCGGTTCCGTGCAGATCGGCTACGGCTCTTCGCTGCCCCTCTTTGCCGTACGGTCTCGCGTCGTAACTCTCCTCTCTGCCGTTCCTTACATGCGCTCAATAAGCTCGAAGCAATGCAACTCCCCTGCGATCTGTTTGCGGATGGCTGGTCGGAGGTTGAAAGAGTGTGCTTGAAATTGTGCGAGACTCTTAATTAGTATTTATATAATTCTTACATGTAATTAATTTGTGACCATTGTATAGTGTAAGCAATTTGAGTCAAGTTAAAAAAAAATGTAATGACTTAGGATATTTCCTGTAATGTTACTTTTTTTCGTGTTAAATAAATAAATAATAAATAAATAATAAGACCCTCGGGTAAAGTGCCGTGGAAGTCCACGGTAAAGGATAAAACTACCATTATTGTGTAGATAAATATCGTATATTAAAACAAAAGAACAAGAATCCACCAAAATCACCTTTTTTCCTTTGATGTAATTTTTAACTTCCTATAAATCACATAAGAACCTGAAATTTGGCGATAAAATGTTTACTTTTTATTTCCTAAGCCTATAAAGGTGTCCCACTACTGAGCAAAGGCCTCCCCCTCGACTTCCACTCGTTCCGGCTTTGAGCTGTTTCGGGCCAGTCGTTTAGAAATGTGTCTAGGTTATCCCGCCACCTCCGCCTCGGCCTGCCACGTCGTCTCCGAGCATATTGCGAAACCCACTCTGTTGCTAATTTTGCCCACCTCCGTAGATGCATACGGCAGACGTGGCCGGCCCAGTTCCATTTCAGCCTGGCAGTCTTGCTCCAACATCCTCCAGCTCCAACATCTGCAATACCGGTTTTGAAGCGCAGCACAGAGTTCCGAACACGGTCGATCAGTTTGACTCCCAGCATGCTGCGCTCTATTGCCCGTTGGTAAACCTTCAATTTTGTCTCGGTGAGTGACCATGTTTGTGCACCGTAGGTTAGAACAGGCAGAATGCACATGTCGACGAGCCTCCGCTTCAGAGCTACCGGAAGGCCTCCCTTCAGTAGATCTTTCAAAGCCCAATAGCTCTTCCAAGCATTTTGGATCCGTCTTTCAACTTCCTTGTCCTGTCTCTGGCTGAAAGAAGCTTATTGACCCAAGTACGGATACTCGTCGACATATTTTATCTGAATTTTCTAATTCGTGATTGCGTGGTCCTAAATGTGCGTATTCCGACAATGACTTGGCCGGTTCTTTAACTATCTGTATTTGTAATGGTAACTCATTCCCGGCCTACACTATGTTTCTCCAAGCCACACTTCAGATTCGGTTGAAACCGCTCAACCAAGCTCACTGGAGCGCAAACTCTCAGAGTATTTCTATGTTTAAGCCGCCCGCGTGGTAGCATCGGAGGTTTCCCCTGCACTTTCCCTAGGCCACCCTCAAACAGCGCACTCCTATCGCTTTAATGGGCACAGCCAGGTTAAAAAAGAATTTCCAAGCACATATTTCAATTTCAAGCTAGCATTGTTCATTTGCGCTAGATTTGCTATTAATACCATGTATTAAAAGGGATATTTAGGCTGCTTTTTCACTAGAGATGTGTTATGCTACATAAATAAATGAAATAAATGAAATAAATGAACTTTATTCTGTAAGTAGGCCGCAATGGCACTTTTACAAGTCAAACCCTACTAGCGTTTCACAGAGGCCACTGCCGAGAAGAAACGCCGAAAGAAACTCGACAGTCAGCCATTTTCTCACAAAAATATGCTTATTACAATGATAATACTTAACCTACTTAAGATCAAGAAATCTAAGACACATAGAATTCAAAATTCAGAATTCAAACACTTATTCTGCAAACAGGTCACAAGGGCACTTTCACATGTCATAATGTTAATGTACAATTTTAAAAAAAGTCTTACAATATAAGCATATGATAGATTTTTCATGAGAAAATATTAATTTACAATTTAAGAAATATATCAATAAGAATTTAATACATTTTTCATGTCAAAATATTAATTATCTATTACAAACATTACAATAATAGTAAAATTGAGAGATGTATAAGGTCTCAGTCTGAATAACAAAATTTAATATAATATCTCAAAGATGTAAATGGTCTCTGAGCGTCAAAATATTCTGAATAATGACTATTCTAACGTGCTTTGAGATGTACATGGTCTCAAAGCGTCAAAATAAAAATAATAAGTTTTAAATATAAAGGGAAAAAAAAAAAAACAATTTAATATAGAGGTCTCTCTCAGAGTCAATGTCAACAAAAACTAATCCATAACAGGGTGATGTCTCTCGTCAATCTCCAAGAGAAGACACTAGTATTAAAGTAGTTACTATGTCCTTGCAAGCATGAACGACCGGACTCCACAAACAGCACCCGATCACGAGTATGACGCGTATCTCAGCCATCGTCTCCCTCGACCATCTGTTAGGGAAGGTGGCGACCCGATCAACGACGCCACCGTAAGCAAAGTCCTTTAAGCGAGCATGACATTCAAGCTGGCGGACATTGATGATAGCAAAGATTAAAGCGACTTTTCGGCGAGAAACAGCATCATGTTAAATAGAACGTAACGCAACTAGTATACGAGTACAAGGATTTACGCTAAGATAAACATAGGTGTATTAAATCTAACAATATTAAACTACAACTGGCTTAAAAGCATTTTTGTCATTTAAGAAATCGTTGACAGTATAATACGCTTGGTTTAGCAAATAACGTTTAACATAAGACTTAAATTTAGTGTTTGGCAAGTTAACTGTTTCGATAGGTATTTTGTTATAAAATCGTATACAGTTCCCCACAAACGACGTGCTAACCTTTCGGAGACGACTGGCCTTCACTACAATCTTGTGTTTACTTCTAGTGTTGTAGTCGTGGATATCACTGTTAAGCTTGAATTCATGTAAATTTTTCCGTACATACATAATATTTTCAAAAATGTATTGGCATGCTACAGTAAGAATGTTTGCCTCTTTAAATTTATCTCTTAGCGATTCTCTGGTTTTTAGTCCGTAGATGGAGCGTACAGCTCGTTTCTGTAGCACGAAGATGGTCTGGATGTCGGCCGCTTTTCCCCACAACAGGATTCCGTAAGACATAACACTATGGAAGTAACAATAGTACACCAGCCTGGCCGTTTCAACGTTAGTTAGCTGTCTAATACGTCTAACTGCATAGGCGGCAGAACTAAGTTTCCCAGCCAGAGTGGCAATATGCGCATGCCATTGCAGTTTTGAATCTAAGGTCATGCCCAAGAACACAGTATTGTCTTCAAATTCCAATTCATCATCCTTTAGTTTGATCTTCGAATTGCTTATTTGCTTGACATTAGGTAAAGTGAATTTGATACACTTAGTTTTCCTAGAATTAAGTAGTAAATTATTTGCTGTAAACCAGTTCACAACAGTAATTAGTGCCTCATTAATAACACCATAGTTTTTCTCTTTCCGTCCTACTTTGAAGATAAGTGACGTATCATCTGCAAATAGCACTATATCATGTTTATGTTGCACCAGGTTTGGTAAGTCATTGATGTAAACTAGGAATAGAAATGGACCCAGAATCGAGCCTTGGGGAACTCCAAGCGCAACGGTCGTCCCCGCAGATTGAGTTCCATTAATGACTACCCGTTGAGTTCTCTCCGACAGATACGATGATACAAGGTCAAGGGCACCATTTTTTATCCCATAATGTCTTAATTTTCTCAATAAGTTCTCGTGATCAACGCAATCAAATGCTTTTGATAGATCACAGAACACTCCAATAGCATCTTGAGCCTCTTCCCAGGCATCAAAAATATGTTTGATTAGTACCACCCCGGCATCGGTGGTAGAACGACCTCTAGTGAATCCGAACTGATTATTATTGAGCAGTTCATTGCGATTAAAATGGGACAAAAGCTGATTAAGAATAAGTTTCTCAAAAACTTTGCTTAGTGCCGGTAGTATTGAAATTGGCCTGAAGTTGGTAGGGTCAGTTTTTGTTCCCGACTTAAACAGTGGGATAATTTTACTGTGCTTCATTAGGTCAGGAAAAACACCGCAGTCAATACATTTATTGAAAATATCAGCTAGGAAAGGTGCGATGGATTCTACGATGGAATGTAATACTTTCACTGAAAGGCCCCAGAGATCTTCCGTCTTCTTTAAATTTAATGACTTAAAAGTTTTTATTAAAGTTATGGGAGATACATAAGTGAAGGTAAAGATTTCTGTACATTCCATTACATTTGCTTTCAAAAATGATTCAGCGACATCTGGTGATGAGTTTAAAGCCTTCGTAGTCTCGATGGGCATGTTAGAAAAGAACCGCTCAAAATGATCCGCTACTTCGTAGTCGGAACTTACCAGAGTATCATCGATTCGTAGGCTGTAGTGAGGATCTTTCTTCTTACTTTTCCCAGTTTCAGTGTTGATAACTTGCCATACAGTTTTAATCTTATCACTGGAGTTCTGGATCTTCTTTGACAAGTAATCGACTTTAGCGGCGACACACATTAATTTGAAAGATTTCGAATAGTTCTTAACATACTCTAGAAATTCCGGCCTTTTATCAGTAGTCCTAGAATCGTATAATTCATAGAGTCGGCGTCTTCTCTCGTGAATATCTGGGGTAGCCCATTCGCTGAATTTAGTCTTGACCTTGCTTTGAATTTTCTTTAAAATAAAACTGGCATCAAATTCGGTTTTGATACAATTAAACAATTGAGCACATAAATAGTCAGGGCTGTCCTGAGCAAAAGGAAGGTAACGTAATCGTTTGGTTATAGCACGATTGAATAAATCTAATCTTTTTTCAGAAATAAGTCTGCACATAGTGTGTCGTGGAGCTTCATCAGTTTTACCGCTGAAAGAGACTTGTTGTCCACAGTGGTCAGAACTTAAGCTGTTTATGATAGACTTATTAATAGCTTCCTTGTTACTGAAAACGTTATCTATACATGTTGCACTGGTTGCTGTTATTCTAGTAGGTTCACAAAATAAGTTCACTAAGTTAAAAGATTTAAAAGTATTCACTAAACTCACGCACGTAGGAGACTTCTCAAGCAAGTTAACGTTAAAATCCCCACACACAATAACACATTTTGTACTCTTGAAAATACTACCCAGCACTTCTTCCATGACTGACTCAAAAAGACTGTAATCCGCCGATGGAGGCCTGTATACGCATATAATTATAAATTGGTCTAACTCTACGCAAGAGAGTTCTATGTGACGCTCGACGGACATGTCAACGATGTCTTTACGCTCTTTACATTTCAAATTATGTTTCACCATAATCAAGGACCCTCCGCGCCTACATGACTTCCTACAATATGAACTCACTATACCATGGTTGCTAAAATTAAACATAAATTCATGATTTCTAAGCCAGTGTTCCGTTATACAGAGAATATGAATATTTGAACATTGTATGAACAAGTCAACTTCGAGTTCCTTATTAGAAAATCCCTGTATATTTTGATGAACTATATTAATACTAGTGCTACATCTATCAACGGGTTCGAGGCCGGTGGTAATACGCGTTGTCTTATCGGTCAGTTTAAATTACTCGCCGGCTCCGACTCCGTTTCGGTCCCCACACTACTAAAACGTAACACAGGCACCGCCATAACATTACCATGCGTCGTGCTAGCCACGACGGGGTCTACAATATTATATGCTAATAATTTAGCACACTCACGAAAGTACCTCCTCGGAAGATAGGTACGCTTCTGGGTCAAGACGAAATTTTTTACAAATTTATTAGTATCGAAGTACGAAATCGTACAGCTGTACAGCGATAACCTAAACAATATGGAATTAAAGTAATCTAACTTTCTATTTAACTTTGCCGACAAACTATCAGAAAAAGGCAACGCACAGATAATAATCTTACATATACCTCGCCGGTCTATTTCAGTTAAGGTCTCAGCTAGTCTAATGATGTCTCGCTCGGTACATCCTAAACTATCTCCTACGAGTACCACCAGCGTAGCATTGCAGTCGAAGTCGTCAGCGGCAATGCACGAGGCCAAACGACCAACGGAGGCCCCCGGGAGACAGTGGTTGGTCACCCTCTGCGCCAGGCGGCCCGCCAGCAGCGCTCCGAGGCCGACGCCCATCCGGTCCGAGTACACGACGGTGCGGCGCGGGCGCCCGGGCACGCCAGCGGCGGGGGAGGGGCCCGGGGGAGGCGCCGGCAGGGCACCGCTCGGTGTCGGCACGGTGGGGCTCGGCGTCGGCACGGTGGGGCTCGGCGTCGACGCGGTGGGGCTCGGCGTCAGCGGCGCCGGCTCGGCGCTGGTCGGCGTCAGCTCGGTGCGGCGGGGAGGCGCGGTGTGGTTCGGCGATGACCCCCGTAGCGCGGACGCAGCGGGGGTCCCGGCGGCGGCGCTCGGCGGCGGCGGCGCGGGCGAGGCCGGCGCGCTGTCGCAGCGCGGCGCGGCCGGGCGCCCCGGAGCCCGAGGTGACTCGAAGTTCACTGGGATGCCGCTCCCCGGTTCTAAAACATTATTCATAAACTGTATGTACTCTTGTAATGTTTTATTGGCGTGTTCGTACTTGTTACCTACATCTACAAGTTTTAATTCCAATAACCTAAGTTCTTCGGAGCGATTACTTAAATCCATGGCTGTCCGGTCTAGTTCCCGTTGACAGTCCAAGAGCTGATCATTCAATGCCACATGATTATATTTTGATGAAAATGCTTTAACAAATGACTTGTGGCGTTTCAATAGAATCTTGGATTTCCTGATAAATCTATTTAATTTTAAATATTTTTTAAGTTTGTTTGACCCTGTTATCTTAATTTTTTCCTCACTGATGCTTTCTTTACGAACAGAGTTGGTCAGATCAATAGTTTCAACTAAAGGGGGGCTTATAATACTATCATGCATTATGTCAATTTCAAAACAACTATTTAGTTCGGCATAGATACTCAAATTTTGGTCACCCTGTCCGGAGCAATACTTGCAAATGTCAATTTGCTTGGCCTCAATTTCCTCTAGCTGTTGCTCCAGGTCCCGGATGCGTTGCAGCGCCTGCTGGTGTACCTCCTGGCACTGCTGGAACTGGTCCACGGAGAGTTGGAGTTCATCCCGCTGGCTCAACAAGTCCTCATATACAGCTTCTTGTTTAGCGAGTTTGGTTTTGAGGGTTGTGTTCATTCTAACAACCCGTTCGACCTCTTCTTCACTCTCATCCCGTTCCTGCAGGAGCTTGTTGTTTAGCTCTGTGGCCGCTTTGAGGTCTTTTTGTGTTTGTTGCATTTTGCTAATTAAAGCATCTCTGCGTGTCACAGGCTTGGTGATATGAGCTGAAAACATATTGAAAATGTATGGCACCTGAAGCTAAAAAAATCTTAAATAAAATGCTTATAACAAGGGAGCAGATGTTATATTTGTAATAAAAGTTGTCACACAAAATCACTCAAATTGAACTGAATCTGAACTATAAGTACACTAAATGACATGAAACACAATTACTTTCTCTTAATCTAATTACTATGCATTAATTTGGATCAATTTCACTTTGTAAACATACTTATGGGCAATTACTAAGCATTTTAGAATTGGTACCTACAAAAGTAACAAAAGGTTATGTTTTGATGATCATTTACTGCCTTAAACTAAACTTAAGCTAATAATTAAGCGAAACAATACTCCCCTGGTTTCAAATTCCGTCGAAATACACCACAACACTCTTCACATAGCGTATTTTTTCAAAATTTGAACGTTATCAGCTGTCATTTTTTGTTTCGGCGATTTCTGGTCGTAATATGTAATAAAATTCCCGGATAACGTTGGTAGGGCTAAGTTATATACTCTGGATCACTTTTATGATTAGTTTTAAACAAATATTAGATATTAAACATTTATAGTATAATTATTAAATACGCAACTCGTTTTTGACGTTTAGTTCCGAGTGCGTTCGGAAACAACGTTACTATAGATATTTGATAGCTATCAATTATATACATTTGTTCATATAGCATAGCACTGGTGGAAGCGGAAGCTATCACACCGCACACAGCGTGTGGAAATGCAGCCTTACCATGAATATTTGTTTTTCGTAGAAAGAGAATCGCATAGAAGAAGTTTTAAGATCAAACTTCATCATCGAAAAAGATGGAATTATAGTAACCTGACTAAATTTAAAAGGATCAGATGACAATCGAATTCTTTCTATATCTATATCCCTTGGCACGATAGTGACATCTCATCATTAGCCGTGTTATAAATTATGCAATCATTCAGGCGTGTCTGTTGCCAGTTCTTGACTACGGCACAGTACAACTCCTGCCGCGGTATAGTAAAACAAACTTGTTGAAAATAGAAAGGCAATACCGTATGGCTTTAAAAACAGCAGCACAGTTCCCGCAACGAATACCTACCGACATGCTGTGGGATACGTTAGATTGGGACCCACGGCACATACGTGTACATGATTTACATCAAGATATGTTGGAGAGATTGAATCAGCTGAATATAGCGGACCTTGATAGTCCCGGGGATGCATATCTTGGCTACGGTCAATTCAATCCACTTCTTTCGAACCATAGTGTAATGATTTCATGTTTAGTGTAGTTAATTTTAATTTAAGTTGCACTTTTAATTAAGTTTGAGGGTACTTCACCGCCATCACGACTTAAAAAAAAAGATGGCGGGTGGTCTTAAAAAGGAGGGCACGTTTTTCTGGGCTCTCCTTGGTTAACCGTGCTAAAGTGTAGACGTGGTTGAGTATAGTTTGAAGACGTGGTTTAGTTTAAGTTAGACCATAAACGTGTACGAGTGATTGTAACTTCCAGTATAAGTGAATAAATTATTCAAGAGATCTTTGAAGTTATAACATATCAGAAGTGAACGTGTGCCTGCGCGCCATGGGACGCAGTTAAGTAATTTTAAATGTCTTATAAATACTTTCGTAATAATTATTCAGAACTGCACCCACAAGTGTGAAATGATGTTACATTATTGAGAACAGTTTCCAATTAATTACGTTATAACGTTGATTGATAGAATCGTTCTGAAAGAGTACATACTTGTCAATCGTGGCCAATTAAGAAAACCCTAACTGAATCTAATACTTAGTACATGATAATGGAATTGTTAATATTCGAAGCGTTGACCTATTTAATTACGGAACGCTAAAACAAATAACGAAGTACACGGCCATGTAGGTGTGCCGCTTATAGAGTTAGTAGACAGCTGCTGTAGGTATGCTGCTTATAGAGTGATTTAACAGCCATGTAGGTGAGCTGATTGCGGCCATGTAGGTGTGCTGCTTATAGAGTGAGTTAACAGCCATGTAGGTGTGCTGTTTGCGGCCATGTAGGTGTGCTGCTTATAACTCTATAACTCACTCGAGTTAACAGCCATGTAGGTGTGCTGTTTGCGGCCATGTAGGTGTGCTGCTTATAGAGTGAGTTAACAGCCATGTAGGTGTGCTGTTTGCGGCCATGTAGGTGTGCTGCTTATAGAGTGAGTTAACAGCCATGTAGGTGTGCTGTTTGCGGCCATGTAGGTGTGCTGCTTATAGAGTGAGTTAACAGCCACGTAGGTGTGCTGTTTGCGGCCATGCAGGTGTGCTGCTTATGGATTGAGTTAACAGCCATGAAGGTGTGCTGTTTGCGGCCATGAAGGTGTGCTGCTTATAAAGTGAGTTAACAGCCACGTAGGTGTGCTGTTTGCGGCCATGTAGGTGTGCTGCTTATAGAGTGAGTTAACAGCCACGTAGGTGTGCTGTTTGCGGCCATGCAGGTGTGCTGCTTATGGATTGAGTTAACAGCCATGAAGGTGTGCTGTTTGCGGCCATGAAGGTGTGCTGCTTATAAAGTGAGTTAACAGCCACGTAGGTGTGCTGTTTGCGGCCTTGTAGGTGTGCTGCTTATAGAGTGAGTTAACAGCCACGTAGGTGTGCTGTTTGCGGCCATGTAGGTGTGCTGTTTATAGAGTGAGTTAACAGCCACGTAGGTGTGCTGTTTGCGGCCATGTAAGTGTGCTGCTTATGGATTGAGTTAACAGCTATGAAGGTGTGCTGTTTGCAGCCATGTACGAGTAGGTGTGCTGCTTATGGACTGTGCCGACAGCCATGTAGGTGTGTTGTTTACATAGGATGTGTAGACATGTAGGTGTGCTGCGCATAGGGTCAGTGGACCTTGAAGTCAAGTCCGGTAAAGTCCGGTGAAGTCCGGTAAAGTCCGGTAAAGTCCGGTAAAGTCCGGTGAAGTCCGGTAAAGTCCAGTAAAGTTCGGTAAAGTCCAGTAAAGTCCGGTAAAGTCCAGTAAAGTCCGGTAAAGTTCGGTAAAGCCCGGTAAAGTCAACTTAAAGTCCGGTAAAGTCTGGTATAGACAAATTTAAGTACGGTAAAGTCCGTTAAAGTGAAGTAAAGTCAAATTTAAGCCTGGTAAAGTCCGGTAAAGTCCAGTAAAAACCGGTAAAGTTCGGTAAAGCCCGGTAAAATCAACTTAAAGTCCGGTAAAGTCTGGTATAGACAAATTCAAGTCCGGTAAAGTCCAGTAAAGTTCGGTAAAGTCCAGTAAAGTCCGGTAAAGTCCAGTAAAGTCCGGTAAAGTTCGGTAAAGCCCGGTAAAGTCAACTTAAAGTCCGGTAAAGTCTGGTATAGACAAATTTAAGTACGGTAAAGTCCGTTAAAGGGAAGTAAAGTCAAATTTAAGTCTGGTAAAGTCCGGTAAAGTCCAGTAAAAACCGGTAAAGTTCAGTAAAGCCCGGTAAAATCAACTTAAAGTCCGGTAAAGTCTGGTATAGACAAATTCAAGTCCGGTAAAGTCCGTTAAAGTGAAGTCAAGTCAAATTTAAGTCCGGTAAAGTCAAATTAAAGTCCGGTAAAAGCCGGTAAAGTCTAGTAAAGTCCGGTAAAAGCCGGTAAAGTCTAGTAAAAGCCGGTAAAAGCCGGTAAAGTCTAGTAAAATCCGGTAAAGTCTAGTAAAGACTAGTAAAGTCTAGTAAAGTCTAGTAAAGTCTAGTAAAGTCTAGTAAAGTCTAGTAAAGTCTAGTAAAGTCTAGTAAAGTCTAGTAAAGTCTAGTAAAGTCTAGTAAAGTCTAGTAAAGTCTAGTAAAGTCTAGTAAAGTCTAGTAAAGTCTAGTAAAGTCTAGTAAAGTCTAGTAAAGTCTAGTAAAGTCTAGTAAAGTCTAGTAAAGTCTAGTAAAGTCTAGTAAAGTCTAGTAAAGTCTAGTAAAGTCTAGTAAAGTCTAGTAAAGTCTAGTAAAGTCTAGTAAAGTCTAGTAAAGTCTAGTAAAGTCTAGTAAAGTCTAGTAAAGTCTAGTAAAGTCTAGTAAAGCTCTAGTAAAGTCTAGTAAAGCTCTATTAAAGTCTAGTAAAGCTCTAGTAAAGTCTAGTAAAGTCTAGTAAAGCTCTAGTGAAGTATAGTAAAGTCTAGTAAAGCTCTAGTATAGCTTTAGTAAAGTATAGTAAAGCTCTAGTAAAGTTTAGTAAAGCTCTAGTAAAGCTCTAGTATAGCTTTAGTAAAGTCTAGTAAAGCTCTAGTAAAGCTCAAGTATAGCTTTAGTAAAGTCTAGTAATCAAGTAAAGTCAAGCCAAGAAAAGCCAAGCAAAGCCAAGCAGAGCGAAGCAGAGCCAAGCAGAGCCAAGCAGAGCCAAGTAGAGCCAAGCAGAGCCTAGCAGAGTTAAGCAGAGTCAAGGAAAGTAAAGTATAGTAAAGTAAAGTCAAATAAAGTCAAGTAAAGTAAAGTAAAGTCAAAAGTAAAGTAAAGTAAAGTAAAGTCATGTAAAGTAAAGTCAAGTCAATTAAAGTCAAGTAAAGTCAATTAAAGTCAAGTAAAGTCAAGTAAAGTCAAATAAAGTCAAATAAAGTCAAATAAAGTCAAATAAAGTCCAGTAAAGTCAAATAAAGTCCAGTAAAGTCAAATAAAGTCCAGTAAAGTCAAGTAAAGAAGTTGCAAAATACAGCGCTGTAGTCAGACTAGGTAGACATGCTTCAGAGAAAGAGCATAAAATGCGCTACAAATTTCAGATGATACAGAAGGCGAGAGTTATACTCCGAAGCGGCCAAAGCAATCGAGAAGGAGGCGGAAAAGATCTTCATCGCCAAGTGAGGGCGAAAGGACACCTACCAAAAGGAGCAGAGCGGGAGTGTCAACCGAAGTTCCGGGAGTTGACTAAGAGTTGGTTCTCGCTTAGCTCGTCGTGGGACGTCTGGCAGAGTAAATTAAAGTAGGCTTTTCCAAACGATGTAATCTATGGTAAAGTATTAGACGAAATGTTGAACCGAAAATCTCGTACAGATGAAACATTGAGAGACTATTGTTACGACAAGTTATCGTTGTTAAGTCGGTGCAAGATTGTCGGTCGTAAAGCGGTTGATTGCGTAATCTATGGGATCACGGACAGTTCCGTCAGAAACGGGGCTCAGGCTCTTAAATGTGAGGAACTAGAGGATCTGTTGAACTATTTAGCATCACAACAGCCCTCGCAGTCTGAGGTCGCTGACGTGAGTTCAATCAGCAGTAGGTGGTTAAAAGAAACGTCAATTGCGCGGTAATTTTTCTGGTAGAAATGCTATGAGTATAATGGGGAACGGATGCAGTCCGTATGAATTGCAATGGGCGCGGACATATCTATCAAAATTGTAGTAAGCCGATTGAGAAATGCGAAAAGTGCCGTAGAGTAGGGCATAATATTGAAAATTGCACTAGGAAGCCTTTGCAAACAAGTAGTGAAAGCCTTGGCCAAAACGCGCACCCGTCTGAAAGGAACCTTCCTTTCAGACGGGTAAGCACCTGCTTAAAGTTATAATAGACGATGACGTTGTTCCGTTGCGTGATCCTGGAGACAACCAGATTACGAAACCGAGAGCATCCGAAGTAACTTTAACGACGCTATACATACCTCTTTGCAACAGCACGGACGCAAGGTACTATAGGGTCTGCAACCTTTAAGCAGCCAGGGCCACATAGTAGCTAACAGAATGGTTCGGCCGCAAGTGTTAATGATTTGTGACTATCAGACAACAGGCCCACCAATTGTCGGTTGTCAATAAGGAGGCTCGCGGGCCACGTGTTGCCGACAATAAAATCAGGCCATAATTCACTGTTTTTTTATTATTATTTAAAAATGGGATTGCTTTTGGCCAGCATCTAGCCAGGGGGCAAAGATGAGTTCCACGCTGAAGCGAGCTCACCCACCTCACTGTTTGACACTTAAAGTAATTAATATAAACTAAAATTAACAGTATATGAAAACCGGTTTTGGTAGTGTGCTAAAAATACTATCACAAAAGCTGAATGTCCACTGTTGTATGAATTGCACATCTCTAGTGGATATTCACCCTAAAAATTAGCATCCATCTTCCAAATACACGAATATGATCTTCCATTGTTTCTCTGAATGTGTCTATGTTGACCATATCCCTTGGGATCTTGATGAAATTCCAATTTTATTATATATTTATACACCTACTTGCAATGTTATCATATTTCGTTTTCATTTTTAAGCCCAAGAGGGACCCTCGTGCCAAGCGCCGTGAGAATCGCATCGACGAACTTATCGTCGAAGAGGTCTACCGCAACCCACGAGACACCAATCTCCCCGTGCACATGATGGTCGACGAAAGACCATTCGCCAAAGTCAGCCGTCGATACCACGAGTGCTCACATCGCCGCGGCACCAATAGGGATTTCTTCAAAGAATGGTTATACCTAGACGGCAACGAAGCTGTTGGGGAACCTTATCAGTCGAAATTCCCTGGACAGTTAAGCTCCGACTCTAGAGACAACTCCGAACCCAACGTTGGTCCACCTTCTCCAAAGAAAAGATCCCATCGCAGACAATACACCAACTACCCGGAGGAAAACTGCACGAAATCCGAAGAGGGAAGAGGCAGCTATCCCTACTTATTATACGGTTCGGAAATAGTGTACCCTCTAGCTGATATATTTGACGAAATGCAGACATCACAGAAGGAAACAGACTTTGGACTCGAGTGGTGAAAGCTACAGTGAATACGAAGATGATAAACAGTTTCGTGTCTTCGATTGGGACGCTGAGCAATCCCCAGTAGTGAGGTCCAGTGACTCAGATTATGAAAATAATGGTTCTAGATTTCCTCTACTAGACAGAGCCACAGATGTCAGGGTGGTTCGAGCGAAGAACCAAGATTGCAAGAAGCATTGCTGCGAAAGACACTCCAAACAGAATCCGGAGTGCACTCGCAGCAAATCTAAACCTGTAAGACTGAAGAAACTTATGAAACAAGATGAAGCGAAGTGTGTTGAGCGACCTAGTGGTTTGTGCGAGTGTAAATATCCCGCTGACTATTTTGACAAAGCCAGTGCTAGTTCTAAAGACTTGCTTATAGAGAAATCAAGCTTAAAGTCTAATGAGAATGCTGAAACCAAGAAGGAGGAAAAGGAGGTTGAGAAGAAACTGTGGGGCCATGATATATCTAACTTTAGCAGTAGTAGTGAAGCTAATTTCGAAAGAGCCCCAGAAAAAGCGAAGGAAGACGATGAAAAGGTGTTTCAAGAGACTGAGGAATCACAAGTGACTGATAGCAAAAGCGCTGATGAAAGAAGCGTCTATAGTATAGAATGGTTGTTCGAAGAATCACCCAAAGAAGATGATCCTCCCTGCTGTAACTCGGCTTGTCACGAAACTTGCGCCACGGAAGAGATATGCCAAAAACTTGCCAACGCCTTAGGCGAATCGTCTTTCAACGTCCCAAAAAACTTGGGAGCCATACCAAAGCAGATTAAGAACTTGGCGCGTTCAAGAGCTTCGTCCCAGAAGGAGAACAAGAAGAAGGATTCTAAGAAGGAAAATGAAACAGCTGCATTTTTAAACTCCAGGGTAGATTTAATGCCCTGCTGCTTGCCAGAAAACGCCCCTCCAGAGTTAGTCCAATACGCGGAAGAAGGTCAAATACTCAGACCGCTAATGGACAGAAACCATAGGAACAGAGTGCGAAAGATAAAATGCTCTACCCGCCAGAGAATCAAACCGTACAATCAGAATAATTCTGATAAAAAAGACAAGACTCCTAACCCTGAAAACCCTAACAGTTCTAACAGTGTACACTTCACCACGTCTTTCGATGATACGACCGACGAAGCGAGACATTGCTTCATGGACGAATACGGGAACCGGATGTCGTACACATTTGACAAAAATAGCTCTGGTAGAGCTCAAGCTCAACCCATACCTCTACCTGACAAAGAAGACGCTCTAAGATGTAATACAGTCAAGCCAGTCGAAGGTGCAGATTCACAGGAAACTGGCGAAGGTAGCTGCGGATCTTTAGAATCTGAAGCTGGCAATAGCGAAAGCATAGCTAAACCTAAACGGGAAAACAGCATACATCAGAGCTCTTCCAACCAAGGCAGTAATAACCCTATGCTATCCAGTAACAATAACGTATCTACAGTTATCCCTATCAACACTAATAACGCGAATAAAAGGTTTTACGTCTTCGACGGAGGGACCGGATCTCGTACGGACCAACCTAGGTCCCCTGTAGCTTATGCTACTGACAGTTTATTGGAGCAAATTGAGGCTGAGAGGCAATCCCGAATGGGGTTTCCAAGTATGCATATAAACTTCTTGATGAGTCAGCAAAGAGCTCAAACGGAACAGGCGGCGCAACAGTCCGTAGAAACGGCTTCAAACAATATACCCAGCCTCATGCCTTCCTCTATAGGCGAAGCAAGCCTTGAAATAAATATTAAAAGCAAATTCATGGACGAAATAGAGAAAGTTAACCAACCTAAACCAAAGAGTTACTACAAGTTTAACTTGTGGAAGTGTTTTGAAGTGAAAGTGACTATAGATAGGTTAAAGTTGATGGCGCTGTTTGATAGAAATTTGACGTTCAAGGAGACTTTTATTTCTATTTTATTGGCGATCTCAGTGGCGGTTTTAGGGTCCATGGTGCTAAACCTAGGTTTCTACAGGGACATATACGCTTTTTGGTTTTGTTTTATAATGGCTGGCAGTCAGTATTCCTTATTAAAGAGCGTTCAACCTGACTCCGCATCTCCTGTTCACGGATTTAACAAGATGGTCGTTTTCTCCCGTCCAGTATACTTCTGTATATGTACAGCGCTACTTTGTATAGTGCATGGCCAACTACAGCAGATGCCGGAAGAACATTCTAGAAGTAAACGAAGCGTGGATGAAAAGCCTTTAACTATATACGGTTTCGAAATTAACGAGCGAGATTTTTTATTGGTGATCCAAGAAGTACTATCAAAGTTCCTCCTCTTTTTCCCATTGGCGTTTAGTTTAGGTTTATTTCCACAAGTAAATACATTTCTTATGTATCTGCTAGAACAGATAGACATGCACATATTCGGTGGAAATGCTACCAGTAGTTTGAGCGCAGCAGTGTATTGCGTGGTCAGATCGCTAGCCGCTATAGGAGTGTTATATGGCTACGCATACAGCGGACTCGTTGAAGGAAAGAAATCGCAGCATCAGAAACATATATCTTCTTTTCTATATTCTGCGCTTTGCTAGTACCTATAGCGTACCACTTAAGCCGGAGTCCTAGCGATTACACTCTAATATGGAACCTGATTAAAAAGCATCTTCTACCACCCGAATTGTACTTGATACAAACTCCGCCGCCGGAAAACATCCCAAAAGCAGAAAAAGCGGAAAACACATTAACAGACGACAAGAAAAACAATTCCGAAAGCAGCATCTCAAAGCAGAACTCGATAGGGTCGTCTGTTTCCAAAATCAACTTTTGTTCCGAAACGAACATCGCAAAAACTCAGAAGCGATCACAGACGTCTAGTGTCAGCTCTTTAAAAAAGGATCCAAGAGGGGATACTATGTCTACTTCATCCTTAAAGGAGCCTAACGAGACAGAAGATAAGACTCCTAAGGAACCGGAGAAGCCAGTTGAGGAAGATATGGAAGATCCACTGCCGAAGAAACTGCAAGCTACAGTGAATGCCAGGCTGAAGAATGACTTCATAGTTTGCATGTTTCTGGGCTTGTTTATGTTGGGATTGCATTGCACCACTGTGTTCACGACGCTGACTAAGCTGCAATTGAACAAGGTAAGAACTAGGATTAATCGTTTTGTTGGTGTTTCAATAAACCACATTGGATTATTTTACACGAATTATATTTTTTACGTTTTCAACTTCCATAGCTTTGCCATTTGGGAAAATTACCAAAAACTGAATCAACAAAATAGTACACTACTTACCAAGGGCGATAAAACAAAGAATGTCTCAGATCGCAGGTATTTTACGCCCGAGCCGAAGGCAAGGGCGATAAATATGCGATCTGGGGCTTTCTTTATTATCGCCCGTGGTAAGTACAACATTTTATGTCACCCCCTGGCCAGGAAGTGGGTTTTTTTCGCGCGCGGAGCGTGCAATAATGGCCACTTTATGGCCAGGTGTGACATAAAATTAATTATTATCGACCCTTACAACATTTCACGAGATTGGTTTAGAAATGCGACCTGTAAAGGGGAACAGACCTGCCGGACAGACACAGTAGTACATTATTGCCGTGGCCGGGAAGGGAGCAATTGCAGGCTGAGTATTTGTTTAAACGGACGAGCTTCGTCCGTTTAAACAAATACTCAGCCTGTCAGCCGAGCGAGTCCGTTTAATTATAATACGAAGCCTGCAATTGCCATTTCGCGCCGAGGCTAATATAGTGCTTTTCTCAAAAATGGGGGAAATACGACAAATATTTAATTAAGATTTGAAAAACATAACCTTAAAACGTCAAAAACATCATGCTTTCCCGCCGTTTATTTTTTTTAACAGAATCGCAAGTGTATTTTTTCACCGAAAAACGCAAAATATTCGAAACACATAAAAAAAACGTCGCGTTTCTAACAGAAAAATACGAGCTGAATTGGCTGAATACGACCTGTGCCTCCTTTTATATGACAGTTTCTACTTTTTAAAAAGTTTATAACTCGACAAATAAAGGAATTTATATGTGACATTGCAGGCGGCCTGCAACACGCCTGCAATGTTTTTTACTTTTTAATTTGGATCTGACCTTTAACTATACACTTTACCTTCCAATATGTAGCGACTAAAGTCCAGTTTGCGGGCCATTTTTGAGAAAAAATATTTTTATGTCACACCTGGCCATAAAGCGGCAATTACCGCACGCTCCGCGCGCGGGAAATCCCACTTCCTGGCCAGGGGGTGACATAAAATTTTGTACTTAACACGGGCGGTAATAAAGAAAGCCTTAGATCGCATATTTATCGCCCCTGCCTTCGGCTCGGGCGTCAAATACCTGCGATCTGAGACATTCTTTGTCCAAGCTGAAACGCTTTGATCGCGCTTCGCGCTCGCTCGGTCTCAGTAAGTCTCAGTATAAGTGCCAGTTGCACCAACGTACGAACGCAGACCGGCCATCGTCAAATATGGCGCCGGCAGCTGTCATCCCATAGAAACTTGTCAAACTTTCCATACAATCAGATTTGATGAACACTGCTTACGGTTACAGACGGTTTGGTGCAACCCAGTCTAAGTCTTATTTTTACGGCAATAATCCAGGGCCGTCTTTCCCATTGGGCACTTGGGGCACGTGCCCAGGGCCCCGCGATCGATAGGGGCCCCGTGGGGGGCCCCTAGTTGCTAGATCAAGGCGCTGTATCAAGGCCATAGGGGCCCCGTTATCCCATTGTGCCCAGGGCCTCGAATTGGATAAAGATGGCCCTGCAATAATCTGTTCTTAGGAAATTGAACTTTTCTACTACAAATTAAAATTACAAATCATAAAAGTGCAGTTTATTACAATAGAGGTATAGTAGAAATTATTTAAAATGTCCGATATTTTATAAAACTGTCACTGGACTTTGAATCTTCACGCTTGGACAGTAAAGTCGCTTTTTGAACGGCCTAATTTGATACAACTCTGACAGTTTAAATAATTTTAAGTATAAATATGTATGTCCGTTTCCACAGGTGGTATGGATTATCTGCGCCGTTGGCTGGGTGCTGCACTACATAACCCCCCAACTACGGAAACAACAACCTTGGCTGTGCCTGGCAGGGCCAGTGTTAAGACCGCACGAACACGCCCAGTTCGAAGTTACGGAGCCGGCAAAACTCATGTACTTCGAAAAGGTTGGTGGACGATAAACTACCCTTTCTATATTCACATAAATCTTAATGTCAATTGACAACTGTGGCTCGTGGGGTAGCAGCACGACAAAATTACTTAGAAAAGGTTAGTAAATGAAAAGGCACCATGTCTGTATGACATAAGGTTCAAATAATATCACCTTTACCAACAAGAAAGCAATTGCTTTCTCACGAAGCCACCGCAGACCTAATAATTTGTTCCAAATGTCTTCTTGTGTGTATTTGCATAAAGTTTATTATTGAATAAAATAATGTATTCATTTCTATAGCCAATGTTAGCCTGTGAAAAGAGTAGCAAATGCTACGGGCCCCGCGTATTTGGGGGCCCGGCGCACCAATAGTAGATTGTTAAGGCCCGGGGTACTGTGAATGACCTTGAACATATAACAACCGCCCATGGCCTACCCAAGCGACATCTGTTCAACAATGATCGCGTTAGCTCGATTTGCTTGTAAACGGGCTGCCTTGATAATCGACCTGTTCCGCTGTTGCGTCAGTAGATGGCGCTCGGATTGCCCGGTGAACTACGCAGAGTAGTGTTTGTATCAGATGAAACAATATGAAGAATGAAGAAACATTCATGTTTAGCTCGTTGTTTTTTATTGTGTCCGAGTCCTCGAACAACTTGTATGGCGAATCGGTGCAGCTTAGATTTCGTCAACCATATCTACTACGTAGTAGCAGTGGCGTGCACAGAGTTTTTAGACAGGGTAGGCAGATTTAAAAAAAGCCACGAATATTTATTATTCGCAGGTAGTACCACCTATTAGTTAGTGTCAAATTTACGATCCATATTCCTTTACATGCACTAATTCCAAATCAACGGTAGTGGCATTCTAAAGATTCAGTACTTAATAATATGTAGTATCTAAAAACGCGCTTGGCGCTTGCGCTGCAGCAGTCCGCGGCCCCGCGCGTGTGTTGTTTCCGGGCGCCACCAACCCGAGAAGCACGCGCGCCCCCGCCGCCTTGCGGACTTCACGAAATTAGACTTTAAGGACATAACAATAAGAACTTTAAAAAGTGAAATCACATTATTACCCGGCGGGTTATAAGGAGATTCAGTACAATATTACAACCCGCCTTAAGCCAAGGGTTATAATGATTTGCTTTCGGTAAGGTTTGCATGATATATAATTGGGCAGTGGCGAGCAGATGGTGTGAAATGGTCCCACTCGCTCCAAACTTACGATGTCCCGGGAGTCCAATTGGGCCCACTTTTTGTGCCACAGCTTGTGTTATATGTAGGGGTGATTCACTTGCATGTTCCGGCACACCGGAGATGTCAATATCATTGAGCAGGAGCGTTTGGTCTCTGTCATTTAGATCTGATTGCATTTGCTCCACTATCTGTTGTAACTGCACGATGTTTGATGGAGTGTTAGGATTATTTTTCACATATAACAATTCAGCGTTAAGTCGGGAGTTCCCGTGTTCCAGATCCTTCACTCTTTTACTCACAATAGAGAGTTCCGACTGGAAGCTTTTACTCACTAAGGTAACTGACTGACACTGACTAACAACTGTTTTTAAGTAACTTTACTTTCTACCTTTAACTACTTTTTTAAGTAACATAATATCTGGGCGGCCGGCGTTTTCCCGGGCATGAGACCTAGCTAGATCGATTGCTCGTCCCCGAAAACCACATACCAAATTTCATCGAAATCTTTAGAGCCGTTTCCGAGATCCTAGAAATAAATAAATAAATAAATATACAAGAATTGCTCGTTTAGAGATGTAAGATATACTGTTTTACTGTTTTTCATCCCCTAAGGGGGTAAAATGGGGCTCCAAAGTTATTATGGAGTAACAAGATTGTTTGATTATTTTATTCGAAACTTAACAGGAGTATTCCTAACAATAAATAAGTGAACACGTGTTTCAGGTTTTTTTGAAAATTCAACCCCTAAAAGAGGGAAATTGGGTGTCAAAGTCTGAAAATCGACAATGGGTATTATTTCTATGGTTTATCGGGTCGCTGATTACGAAAACAACAATGATTTTAAAATCCAACGTGGCGGACGTGAAATACCAATTTCCCCAGTCGGGGTGAAATGGGGTTGAAATGTCTACATATCAATATGGGTGTCGTTTTCATGGTTTTTTGGGACGTTAATTACGAAAATGGCATCGATTTTAAGATTTAATATTGTGGACATGAACATTTCTAAATATGTTAAAAAAGAAACTGACTGACTACCACAGACTGACTGATCAACGCACAGCCCAAACCGCTGGTTCTAGATTATATTCCAAATTTGGCAAGTAGGTTCCTTATAAGGTCTAGGGGCGCACTATGAAAATATTATTCAAAATTAACATCCTAAGGGGTGAAACGATGTCAAAATTTGTATAGGAAAACAAGATTAGTTAATGAGTAAACAAGTTTTTCAGATTTTTGAGAATTCAACCCTTAAAAGGAGGAAATGTGGTCACAAAGTCTGAAAATAATACCCATATTGATTTTCAGACTTTGAGACCACATTTCCTTCTTTTAAGGGAGACAGATATGTACTTTTATTCAAGAGTAGTAATTATAATCTCTTAGTAGTAGTAAGTCGATGGCGGCATAAAAATTCGTATACCGAAACCTCCAGAATGTAACAAATAGTTTTCCGACCCGCACCTAAATCGGTTCAGCAAAACGCGTGATAATCGCGGACAAACACATACCTCTGGTTGGGTCAAATTCAAACTGAGATCATCTTTTTTTTGTAGACTGTTTAAAGTTACGTTTAGTACGCGGGCGAAGCCGCGGAGAAAAGCTAGTGTTGTATATATCTTTAATAGTACGGTACGGCTTTCACACTTTTTCACCCGATTTCCTCCTTTTAGGGGTTGAATTTCCAAAAAACCGGGCACACGTGTTTACTTATTTATTGTTAGGAGTACTCCTGTGAAGTTTCGAATAAAATAGTCTGACTAATCTTGTTTCCCCATACAAACTTTGGACCCCCATTTTACCCCCTTAGGGGACGAATTTTGAAAATTCCTAAATTCCTTCCTTAGTGCACCCCTAGACCATATAAGGAACCTACGTGCCAAATTTGGAATCTCTAGAACCAGCGGTTTGGGCTGTGCGTTGATATGTACTGACAGAAATGACTGCAGAAACGAACAAACCAGTTTTGTCTATTTTTAAAAAAATTGATCCCCATACAATATTTAACCCCTATTTTCAACCCTTTGGGAGACGAACATTTTTAAAACACCTAGTTAACTTTCCTTGTTATATCTGCGTTTTCAAAATTTCGGATGGCGGTCACCCGCCTGTAGCCCTTATTATCTCTGGTTGGTGACTTTTGCCGTGATATGATCATTATAAAACATGCGTGTGCCGCGTATCTATTCTATACTACTTATATAAAATAATTATTACGATGTAATATTTTAAAAAACGAATACATTTGTCATCCCATTTACTTGTTGAATCAAGACATACTTATTTACGCAACACCGAGCCGTTTATGTAATTCAAGATCGCGAAGGGCTTCGACCTGCGCGGCGTGTGAAGTAACGAATACCTACTTCTAAGCGTCCCTATAAGGCATAATTTAGCGTGGCATCATCTTTCTAAGAATTTATGCCGATACGTATACATGTTCTACTTTTAATGTATACCTAATTTATGTCTTCAACTGTACTGTTAATAAAGTGTGTGCAAAGTACGAGTCACGAATATATGGTCTCAATATACCTACCGTCCGGCCGACAGCGTAGTTGTTCAGTACCTACCTACACCTACGAATGCACTGGATGAGCGGACTTTTATTATAGGCGTGTAGGTTAGGTTGTACACAGAGTCCGTGATTTCTTAATCGATAAATTATATCTATTTGAAAATCATTTCGGCGGTTTTGAGTCGTTTTAGATGTCAGATTATATACAACATTTAAAGTTATTAAATGACTTAGTTTTAACTTTTAAATAAGTTGTTTAAATTACACTATTTACATATACCTAATAGAACATAAAGCTTAGGGCCGCACCGAAGCCGCCGATAAAAGTAAAGTACCTACACACACACATGCTTGTCACCCACCCGCGCGCCTCTCGCTGTGCTGCACACCTCCGCTCACCCCGCGTATTCCCCTCTCGCGCCTACTATTAATGAAGATGCATTTGAAATCACTTAATAGGTATTTATAGGGTTCATTAGCATTACACCTTCTTCAATGTGGCCTTCATGAAAAGTCAACGTAGTGAGTTTGGCTTATATATTAATTTCACAAGACTTTAAAAAAAAAAAAAAGCTCCAGATACCTATTTTGGGTAGCTTCAGTATAAAAAGGGTCAATACATATAAGAAAGATATATAATATAAACCATAACTGTAATGTTAGCTTATATACCATAGCCGTAATTGAATTTTATATATTTCTGTATTAAAAATTATTATATTACGATGTTGCCTTAACAAAAATTGGTTGATTTTTCATGTATCACAAAGAATATAAATATATATAGTATGTCATAATAGTACATTACTTAACAAGGGCGGTAAAACAAAGAATGTCCCAGACCGCAGGTATTTGACGCCCGAGCCAAAGGCAAGGGCGATAAATATGCGATCTGAGGCTTTCTTTATTACCGCCCGTGTAAGTACAAAATTTTATGTCACACCTGGCCATAAAGCGGCAATTACCGCACGCTCCGCGCGTACACCTAATACATTTTGTCCGAAAATGATTTATCCTACTGGCTTATTACCTAATATTATTTGTCCTAACGTTTAGTTCCCCTAATGAAGATCGGCAGTGGCCTCTGTGAAACGCTAGTAGGGTTTGACTTGTAAAAGTGCCATTGCGGCCTACTTACAGAATAAAGTTCATTTATTTCATTTATTTATTTATTTATTGACCCAGTGTCATTTATCCTAACACTCAGTAGCCCTAAAAAATGCAGTAGAAGTCCGCCTTAGCTCCCGCTATCCTCTTCTAACCTATCCGTGATCCGAGTCGGATTAAGTAGTAAAGTAGCTTTTCAAACAAGTTTTTCGTGCTCTTTTATAAAAAAATAACCTCGACCCCAGGGGAAGTGGGATTTCCCGAGCCACTCACGAACTTTGACATTTGAACTCAGGCATTGGTAGAGAGCCCTCATCCGCGCACTGCTACTCAAGTGCGACAATTTATCGGATTAGCTTCCTATTTTAGGCAATTTATACCGAACTTTTCTCTACTGATGGCACCTTTATATCCGCTGGTTCAACAAAAAGGAACCATCAGTTGGACAGAGCAGCATTCTATGGTTTTTAAAAAGGTCATAGACATTTTGACTTCAGAGCCTGTACTTGCTATTTTCGACCCTGATAAGGATATAGAACTACACACTGACGCTAGCTCCCTGGGCTATGGCGCAGTCCTTATACAACGACATAACAAAGCCCCCCCATGTTGTGGCCTATTTTAGCCGCCGTACCAGTGATGCCGAATCGCGATACCATTCGTATGAACTCGAGACACTTGCGGTAGTTCGAGCCATAGAGACTTTCAGACATTATTTGTATGGGCGTCGTTTTACAGTACGAACGGACTGTAATGCGCTGAAAGGCTCTAGTACAAAGCGTGACCTAACTCCACGTGTCCATAGGTGGTGGGCTACTTTGCAATGTTATGACTTTGTAATTGAGTATAGAGAAGGTAGACATATGTCTCATGCTGATTTCCTCTCAAGAAACCCTCTGCCCGACGATAGTTCCTCTTCCGATACTAAAGTAAATTTAAAGTTAGTTCAAAATATCGAATTGCAACATGGTTGGCTGGCTGTAGAGCAGCAACGTGACCCCGAAATTTCTGACATCGTCTCAAAATGGAGTAACGGTGATCTTCCCCAACACGTAGCACAGTCATATGATGTCCGAAAAGGCGTGTTATATAGGAAAATACAGCGCAACAAACGCAACTCGTGGCTTCCGGTTGTGCCCCGCTCGTTAGTTTGGTCCCTGATTAGTCATGTCCACGTGCAACTCAAACATCTTGGTTATGAAAAGACATTGGACAAGTTATACGATTGCTATTGGTTTCAAGGCATGGCTAAGGCTGTTAAAAGATTTGTAGATTCGTGTCTAATCTGTAAAACATGTAAGGGGGCTTCTGGCGCGCAACAAATTCAATTACATCCCATCCCTAAAACACCTGTTCCCTGGCACACCGTGCATATCGATATCAGTGGCAAACTTAGCGGTAAAAGTCAACGAAAAGAGTATGTTTTTGTAATAATTGACGCTTTCACTAAATATGTTTTGTTGCGCCATACCCTTCATTTGGATTCTGCCAATGCTGTAGAGACTTTAGAGTATGCTGTAAGTTTGTTTGGTCCTCCAAAACGAGTCATCGTTGATCAAGGTCGTTGTTTTGTGAGTGGAGAATTTAGGGCGTTTTGTGTCGAAAATCACATAGATTTGCACATCATTGCGACGGGGGCTAGCAGAGCTAATGGCCAAGTAGAAAGGGTAATGCAAACTCTTAAAAAGCTATTAACTATTGTCGAAAATGATGATGATAGCGTCTGGAGGGATGAACTGGGAGAAATCCAGTTGGTGTTAAATACAACAAGATGTAGAGTAACTGGGTTTACACCTGTCGAACTCATGTTTGGTATTAAGAGTCAGCCATTAGGTATTGCAAAGATAAGACACGAAGTAGATGCTAACGACAACAATAGGGATACTTTGGAGGAAGATAGGGAAATTGCGGCTAATAATATTCAGTCCTTAGCTAATTCTGAAAAAGAGAGATTTGACAAGGGTAAAGCTCAAGTAAAGCCATTTAGTAAAGGTGATTTTGTGTTCCTAAAGTGTTGCGAGCGTAACCAAACTAAGTTAGACCGTAAATTCAGAGGGCCTTTTAAGGTAACAAGAGTTTTAGAAAATGACCGCTATGAACTGCAAAACATTGATGGCTCAAGTAGAACTTACAAATACCCCCATGAGAGCTTGCGAGAAGTGCCTAAGGGGCGGGCAGGCTTAACTGAAGTGGCAGAGGCTATGTGTGACGAGATTTTGGCGGAGGATGAGACCGTGTCGGCAAATGAAATTGATACTAATCACAGTGGCCGGATTACAGTGAATGCGGAGGTGCACAATGTAATGGAAATCGATGACGATATTTCGGTAGTCCAAGGGACTAGCCGAATGTGAGCTACAGTGTTTTGGAGGTAGTAAAGCTGCAGGCTTGTTGACTGGCTGCAATCTTCTGGCTTGCCTCGCTCTATATGAGTGTCGGCCCCCAGATAGAGGCGCAGAGCTGTAACAAGTGCAGCCTGGGAGATTTCTGGAGACTGAAGTGTGATTTTTGTGTGTGTGTGTGTGTAGTGGGTGAAGTGTTGACTATGGATGGCGGTTAGATTTAATCAAATTTTGAATGAAATTCATGGTGAAATGTTTTCAGATTAGCGCCCGAGGACGTGCGAAAGTCAGGAAGGCCGTGTCGGCAAAATGAAATAAATCAATCAATTGACTAATTTGAGGCCAAGGTGCGCTATTTTGCCGGATGGCGCCACCAGCGCACCTGACGAAACTTCGGAGCGGTGCGGCGGCAGCGGGGCGCAGGTATAAATACCGGTCAGCTGCGCCCGCACCGGCATTCTTTTGCGAGCCTCCGACGGATCGTTGTGCCTCTAGTGATTATTTGTGTGATTTAAAACGTGTTGTTACTTGAAAAGTGATCAGTGATTTTGTGCAGTGATAATTACCTACTTGTTACTAGTTTTCTTTATTATAGCTCAGTAAAAGTATTCTTTGTTTTATTCTCTACTGCCTTATTAGTCGTCCGTATACACGCCCATGTCGGATACCGAGCAGAATAAGGGACCTATCCCCGGCCCAAAGCCGTCAGATATTTTTAGGAATAACCTTATACTATTAACTTATAGTGATTTGCTAATCATGAAAATAATCTTTTGATAATTATGTATCAATAAAGTTTTATGTAGACATTCCGAATTCTCGCGCTGAATCGTCCACCGTTATGTCGTTAAACTTTATTGCTATAAGAATTAGGTTGCAATTCGTTTACTCCCGTTACTTTAAATACCGATGGTACTGCGTATGTATATGAACATCTTGTAACTGTGTTTTATTCCGGTGTTTTGTTTGCACTTAGGTGAGTCTGATATATTCTCTTATGAAATCCCACTTTTAAATGATAAAAATTAATGACATAAGAAGATTCCAAATAAAAAAAAACTGAATAAAAGCCATGAATTAAAGCTTTCCCCTATTAATATTATTTCTATAATGACATGGATACTCGTACCGTTACAGATTCCCATCTTCAGCGGCAGTTATCAACATTGGGCATCATTCACGGAAGCAATTCATGCAAATCCCTCTCTACCTAACGCTCAGAAGATGCAGTTTCTCAAGAGTAAAGTCAAGGGAGAGGCTGAAAAACTAATCCAGCATTTACTCATCAGCTCCGACAACTATCAAACTTGTTGGGATATCTTAAATCATCGGTATAACAACAAAAAGATGATTTTTACATCTCATCTTAACATACTACTGAGCCTACCCAACACACAGCAACATTCCGCAGCATCAATCAAGAAAATCCACGACACAACAAATGAATGTCTTCACGCTATCAAGAACCTGGGTGTGGACACAACGTCGTGGGATCCAATTTTGGTTCATCTCCTCTCACAAAAACTCGACGCGGAGACGCACAACGACTATGTAGAATCATTGAAAATGCCACGTGAGTTACCCACTCTAGACGATTTTTTGGAGTTTTTGGAGAACAAATTTACATCATTGGTGTCATCTCATCGCAAACCAGAAGTATCAAAATCATACCAGCATTATCAGCATCAGCAACAGTATGACTCCTCAGCAAGCAACAAAAAGTATCATTCCTACAAAGCATTCAGTAACACGCATCCTAAATCATTCTCAAATCAATCATTTAATAGGACATCGAATAATTATAACGAACATTATAAGTGTCCACATTGTAAAAATGACCACACGTTATTTGCTTGCAAGTTGCAAGCTGTTTCTCGGATTACAGCCTGACGGTAAACGGGAATGATTGCGAAATGCAATTTATGCAGAAATTGTTTATACGATCATAAAGGCAAGGTTAGGTTAGGTTAGGTTAGGTTAGGTTAGGTTAGGTTAGGTTAGGTTAGGTTAGGTTAGGTTAGGTTAGGTTAGGTTAGGTTAGGTTAGGTTAGGTTAGGTTAGGTTAGGTTAGGTTAGGTTAGGTTAGGTTAGGTTAGGTTAGGTTAGGTTAGGTTAGGTTAGGTTAGGTTAGGTTAGGTTAGGTTAGGTTAGGTTAGGTTAGGTTAGGTTAGGTTAGGTTAGGTTAGGTTAGGTTAGGTTAGGTTAGGTTAGGTTAGGTTAGGTTAGGTTGGGTGGTGGAGGGGCTGTTCCCGCCTGCCCCCGAGTTTGCTCCACCGGTGATGTCGGAGCCGCGGGAGGAAGGGCCGGTGGAGGTAACTCCCATTACGGAGGCGGAAATCACGTGGGCAGTGCACCGTCTGAGGGCATGCAAAAAGGCCCCAGGCCCAGACGGCGTACACGGCCGAATCCTGCCGCTCGCGTTGGGGGAACTTGGGAGCCGCCTAAAGGACCTATATGACGAGTGTCTGGAGACAGGGCGGTTCCCACAGTGCTGGAAGGAAGGGAAACTGTGCCTCCTCCGGAAAGAGAGTCGCCCGGCAGACTCCCCAACCGGGTGGAGACCTATAGTGTTGTTGGACGAGACGGGGAAAATACTAGAACGTATCCTCGCCTCCCGTATCGTCCAACACCTAGACGACGCTGGCCCCAACGTAAGCGACCGCCAGTTCGGCTTCCGAATTGGGCGGTCCTGTATGGACGCGTTGGGGGCCCTAAGAGGATTTTCGGAGGAGGCGGCAGGGAGGGGGGAGGGAGTGATCGCGGTGTCATTAGACATCGCAAATGCGTTCGGCTCCCTCCCATATTCGGTGATTGGGGAGGCCCTCAGGTACCATTGCGTGCCCCCGTACCTGAGGCGCATCGTGGAGCACTACCTCACACAGCGGGTAGTGCTCTACGAGGACAGAGAGGGGCGTAAGAGGGAGAGGCTCATGGCCTGCGGAGTGCCCCAGGGGTCCGTACTTGGCCCCCTTTTATGGAACCTGGGGTACGATTGGGCCATCCGAGGTGTCCTCCTTCCCCGGATGGCGATCATGTGCTATGCGGACGACACGATGGTTGCCGTCCGGGGGTCCGGGCTGGAGGCTACTCTAAGGAGGGCAGAGGTGGCTGCGGAACTTGTAATCACCCGCATCCAGATGCTGGGTTTAAAGGTGTCCCTCCCCAAAACGGAGGCGATATTGTTCGGGGGAAGGGGGTGGCGGCCGCCCGCAGGAGCCTCCTTAAGGGTCAGTGGGGAGAGGGTCCAGATGAGGCCCCACATTAAGTATCTGGGTCTCATCCTGGACCGGAGGTGGAACTTCGGGGAGCATTTCCGCCAACTCGCCCCCCGAATCGTGGCGGCTGCTTCGGCCCTCGGCAGACTGCTGCCCAACGTGGGGGGGCCTTCCGTGGCGTGCCGGCGCCTGTATGCCGGGGTAGCCCGCAGTATGGCCCTTTACGGGGCCCCAATCTGGGCGGATAAGCTAGGCACGGCGAATAAAGCCCTGCTAAGGAGGCCACAAAGGGTGGTGGCCATCCGTATCTGCAGGGCCTACGTCACGGTGGCGTGGGCGGCGGCGTGTGCCCTAGCGGGCACTCCCCCGTGGGAAATGGATGCAGAGATGCTCGCAGAGGCGCATCGGGAGCGGGTACGATGGAGGGCTTCGGGGGAGTTTCCCGCTCCCGAAGAAGTAAGGGCGGCCAGGAAACAAACG